>CAWUFW010012956.1:0-300000 GCA_963921515.1 Calotriton arnoldi
ATAAGCTTGGTCCAGTGAAAGCATTAACTTGCTACAGTGGTAGCATCAGCTTGCTCCAGTGGTTGCTCCAGTGGTAGTATCAGGTTGCTCCAGTGGTAGCATTAGTTTGCTGCTGTTGTGTGGTTTGTGGACTCATGGTCTGCAATGCTAAGTTAGCTTAGGCCTGGCTGCCATGATGCCTCTTTGCGCACGTTACTTTGTGCCTTTGTTTTTCCTGCCTCTGCTTGTGCCTGGCTATTTGAGAACTGTTTGCCTTTCACCTTTCCTCCTGTTCCCTTTGGGTTGCGTCTGCACATCATGTACAAGGTCGAAAAACAATGTCCCTTGTTCTTGCTGATCTGGTCAGCCCCTCGCACTTAGACATAACACTGAATGCAGCTGCACTGGAGAAAATCGTGTGCTTTTAATATTGTGATTTTCACTGTTAGAGACACTTGGAGAAAAACCTTTCCAGAGAGAAGAGCTGTGCTTGTCTGATGATGTAAACCTTGCATCTAGATATTGAGGTATGAGGGTCTGCCTGACAATGCCCAGAGGTCTTCTATTTTTATAATAAACTAGTTAACAGCACGGGGAGGGTGGTATGGTCATTTAGCCCTATATCCACTGCTTTATGAAATGCTTTCCCCGTTTGTATTTTATGGGATTGTAACTATGCTTATTATTTTATTCTTATGCATTATGCTGATAGTACTGGCACGTATACTGTATCTTAGAGCACGATAGTTGAAATAAACATTTTGAACTATACAGTGTATCTTATTACGCACGTTGTGGACAGGTATGAGTGAGTTATGAAAGGGTGTCCTTGCTCCCGCGAGTCCTGAGAGAGAGACCGTGTTCTGGGTTGTCTAATCATTGGTAGCATCGTTAATAATGAGACGCTAATGCTAGTCGGGTTGGGATTGTGGGTAGTAAGGTGTATGGTTGGCTCACCACTATACTCCGAGGTCCTACTATCCTGTGCATAGCTCTGTGTATGTGCAGAATCCCTACAACATGGCGCCCAACGTGGGGCTGCTTATCTGCGAGACGCTTGAGTAGTACTTGTGCTTGTCCATAACACCCCTCACAGACGCTTCCGGAGGCGTGTGTGAGGGCGATACCTCCTATATTGACGTTTTTATAGGTTCTTTCAAGCTTGAAGTTGTTAAAAGGTGTTTAAATAAAACCCTATATTGCGCTGCCTCGTACTAGGTTGTCGAATATTTTTGGCCTTAAATGGCTGTCCAAATTGCGGCACATAGACGTGCAGCGCTCCGGGCTCATTTGACAGCGTATGGAGTGCCTGACGCGGGTGTCGATCTGATCTTTGTGGTACAAGCGGATCCTGTTTACCACTTTGAGGTGTTTTACTCTTGGATCACCATTCCGGCGGTTGATGGGAATGATAATTTGTTCCATGAATATACTGCCACCGCTCTTCCTATAAGTTATAGGCCTTATCGGAATCTTGAAGTACCGCTCACGGCATGGCAACACCGTGTTTGGTTTGATGGCGCCCTCCCCCAACCGATTACCTCGATTCGTTTAGGCCCCTTATCGATTGAAGGGGCCACTTGGCCTGTTTTGGCCGGGTATACCCCACATCCGCGTTATATGACGCTTGCAGTCGCTGACCTGCGTAATTTGCATTCGTCTTTGATACGCGTGCATAGAGCTTTAGTACAGTATGTTACAGGCAACATCCAGGCAGCCCCGCCTGGAGTTGCAGCGCATCCAGCTGGACCGGGCGGTGTAACCATAAGTCCCGTCATGGTTAATTCGGTGATGGGCAAGCGCCCACAAAATAAGGACGATTTGCCTTATTGGCTTGCAGAAAAATTTGACCAGCTGGAGGCAGTTTTTCCAAATACTTCTCCTGTGGAAAAACACAGGATTTTGACGATTAGTTTGCCAAAAGACCTGATCCCCGAGTTGACAGAGTGCAACAACTGAGGTAAGGTATTCGCAGCAGTATATGCGAAGTGTTTCGGCACTCCTTCCAAGACAGTTCTCCCCTCTGTAATTAAACGAGTGCAGGATGAGCATGGCCCTGAAGCGGCTGTGGAATTAGGGATGAGACTGGTGGGAGTGTTCGATGTAGTGGCTGATTTGATCCTTGCGAATGTCAAGGGCGATGCAGTTAACTTTCAAGTAGCTAATGCTTTGGCTTTGATCCCAGAACCGAACAAGCCGCGCGAATTACCGAAAAATTATTGCACAGGCTTACAAAACCATTGGCCGTAATAGCCTGGGAGTCAAGCCTTTTGCTAAAACGCAAACTCAATCGCAACCACAACCAAAAACTCAATCTGAGAAAGATGAGAAACCGTTCTTTACTAAAAAGAGCTGGAGGTTGAAAAAACAGGGTAAGCAACAGCAGAAGAAGCCAGGGTCGCGAAGCGCATCCCCGGTTTCCGTATCTTCTGAACGCACATATGATTTGCGCGATATAGCGAGAATAAAATCTCCAGAGAGATTTCAAGTCCCTGATCAGCGTTCTCCTCGTTCTTCACAGGCACCGTCGACCTCCCAGACAGGTGGAGGAGATCGCCAGGATAGAGGCAGGGGTCGAGAGGCTCCACAGGGACGAGACCAACCTCGACAACAAGTCTGAGGGAAACCAGAAGAATTTCAACGTTCTCGCCCAGTTTCAGAAGAAAAAAGTTGCAGCTGTAACAGCGAGGTATGCCACAGACAGTGAGAACGAGACTCCTGAATTGGACGTGGGCAGTGACGCTCCTAGACAGCGCCGCGGAAGTTACCATAGTGCGGGAGGCACTACATCCTCATGTGGAGGCGACAGCAACTGATACATTCATTCCTGTCGAGACAGCAGACACCAGAGTGGCACCCCCTGACAGACTATATAATATTGTCATTCAAATTGAGGGTGACATACAGCGTGTTATTAAAGGGATTTTTTGGGAGAATCTGACCTCTTCTTACGACATTTTGTTAGCTGAGGCGGAGTGGCCGCCCCCATTCGTACTTTCTGCGCGTAGAGGGGAGGAGGTAATCCTTCCGAGCTTTTCTCGTCATGTCCCCAAGGACAAAGCGGAGGCTCTCGCAGTTGAGTGGGCTGTGTCCCTGGCTCCGGCGTTATACCGCAACCACGTGGGCTGGGATGAAGATTCTCCCCCCCATGATATTCCTTTGCGGTCGCTGCCACAGCCACAACCCCAATATCCCATCAAGCGGGAAGCTAAAGGTTCCGTTTCCGAAATTATGACACAGTTAGAATATCAAGGAGTAATTGAAACATGTGTATCACCAATGAATAATCCCCTTTTTTTCCAGGTAGCGCAGGGACCTTACTTATCCAAGAGTATTAGGCTTAAACAGGGGGTGCCACAGGGGTCCACCCTCAGCCCGTCCCTGTTTAACCTATATGTGGCCCCAGTGGCAGACATCACTGGAAGGTTTGGGGTCAAAGTTGTGATCTACGCCAACGACACACAACTGGTGGTGTCCCTAACACAGTCGGACGAGAAGGCAGCCGCTAATTTTAACTCCTGCCTGCAAGAACTAGCGGTTTGGATGGCTAACAACTGCCTTAAATTGAACGGGAGTAAGACAGAAGTGCTGGTTATTGGCAAGGCACCTTCTGTGTGGACGTCGGCGTGGTGGCCACAGACCCTGGGTCCTATCCCTGGCCCTAGTGAACAGGTTAAGAACCTAGGGGTGTGGCTTGACCCTAAACTCTCGTTTGAGCATCACACAAGGCGGGTGGCAGGAACCTGTTTTGGAATCTTGCGTGGACTACGCAAGACCCTGGATCTCTTACCCACCGTAGCCAGGAAGACTATGGTCCATGCTTTGGTGACATCGAGGCTGGACTATGGAAATGTGCTTTATTTGGGGGCGAGTGTCGCCTGTGTACAGAGGCTTCAATGTATCCAGAACGCAGCAGCTCGCCTGGTTCTGATGCTACCCAGGCGAGCCTCTTCCAGAAAGGCTCTGGTTGCCCTTCATTGGCTTCCGATCAAGGAGCGAATTCTGTTCAAAGTTCTCTGTGTGAGTCATCGGATTCTACAAAGGAAGGGGCCCTCATACCTTCATCACCTTCTGACTCCGTATGTCCCCTCCCGCCAATTAAGGTCTAGCGGGACGGGACAGGTTATCATTCCCAGAGTCAGGAGGGCAAGGATGGGTGGGCGCTCCTTTAGGTTCATGGCAGCTCAGCAATGGAACAAACTCCCGTGGGGGCTTCGGATGGTGGCCTCGGAGCTGATTTTTCGCAAAAAGCTGAAAACTTTTCTTTTTCCCATTGAGTAGCTCCCTGGTTGCTTGACCACTCTCGGGGTGGGGGGGCCGGGTGACAGAGTCTTTTTAGGTGTACCACAGCGCGGGGACACACTAGCCTAGTGTAACCATGCGCTCTATAAATGTCATTATTATTATTATTTTTTGCGGTTTCTAAACCCGATGGATCGTACCGCCTAGTTTTGGATTACCGACATTTGAACTCTCATTGTCGGACCTTTGCGGTGCAAAATACCCCCAGTTCTGCGCTTGTAGACAGTCTTGTTCGTAAAAAATATAAAACGACACTTGACCTATCCAATGGATTTTACACGCACAACTTGTCCCCGGATTGTGGCCAATGGAGCGCTTTCACTTCCGGTGGTAAACGATTCAAATTCCGGCGTTTACCCATGGGCTACAAGAACAGCCCGGGTGTATTCGCCGCCCGTGTTGTCTCTTTGTTGGACAGCATAGACCCAGATGCGTGTTCGTACGTCGACGATATCTATCTGACAGACGACGAGTTATGGCCGCATCTTTCCCGAGTGGATCGCATTATTCTTGAATTTGCGGTCTTAGGATATAAATTTAATTTTGCCAATTCTCACATTGCTGAATTTACCGTTTTGTTTTTGGGCTATGAGCTCAACAATGAAGGTAAGGGCTTAGCACCCCATTTTTTGGAGAAATGCGCGCTCTTGTGCCCTCCAACCACTCTGAAGAAGCTTCAGTCTTTACTGGGTTTTCTAAACTTTGGGCGTACTTACATTCCTGAATATGCCCAGCGTATCAAGCCTCTTTATGCCTTGATACAACCTAACTTTTCGAAGTCATGCTGGCTTCCCGAGCATTCCTCTATACTGCAATCTTTGCAGTCCGATCTACTTGAATCTAAATTCTTGTTGACTCGTGACAACCACACAAACCTGGTGATTAGAATCGTTCCGGGGGCAGTTGGTTTCACGTACTTAACCTTTAACGAAGGTGACACAGTACCGATTGCATACAAGTCACATCTTTACACTTCGGCAGAAATGCGCTTTTCCTCTGTGGAGAAAGTTTTGACAGCAGTGCAAATGGTCATTCTAAAGGAACGCACACTGGCACAGGGAAAACGCATTTTGGTGGTAACACCATATCCTGCCCTTGAGGCAGTGACGAAAGCCAGTGTACCGAACTCTAAGGCTTTGCACCCCCGTTGGATACAATGGGCTACATCTCTGACATCTCCGGATGTCACGTTTATCTTTGATTCTTCACTTCAGACACAGGAGTTTTTACAGTATGAATTTGTTCATCCTCCTCCTCTGTCTTTGCTACCGCTTGAGGTGTACGAATGTATTATCTATACCGATGGTTTGGCACAACCGGCCACGGGTTCCAAGCATGCTTATTCAGCAGCATGTGCTATTGTTGCGGGTACTATGGTGAACGGTGAGTTCAAACAGACGGTAGTGCACACTCAGGCACTAGGAGACAGTACTGCACAATTGGCCGAGCTACGCGCTTTGGTGCTTGCACTTGAGTTCGCTAATCCAGACGTGACAACTCTTATTGTGTGCGATTCGTATTACTGTGTTCAGTCTTTCAATGACAATCTATTCTTTTGGTCGCAAAACGACTATAGAGATGCAAAAGGCAGCACAATTAAGCATAAAATGTTTTGGGATCGAGTGGCAGATCTGAAACAACGTCTGCCTCTCACACAGGTGATACACACTCTTGGCCACCAGCGTGTGGGCGCACACACTGTCGGTAACGGTTTGGCGGACGAAGCTGCCAAATCAGCAGTAGCCACGTGCTCAGTAGCAGCAGTTACAAGATCCATGACTAAAATAGATAATGATATTTTGGCAACTATTGCTGCGACAAAGGAAGGTGCTAATTACCCACGGGGTTTCCCTTCCAAATACTCTTATCAATTAGGTCCCGAACAGGCTCCTTACGTAAGAATTCCAGACATTGGTGATCGGCTGATTCCCAACACGGACCGCAGACTTTCCTTGATAACAGCCGCACACGAAGGCATGGCTTCGGCACATGCTGGCGTGTCTGCGACGGTTTCCATCTTGCAGCAGCGTTACTGGTGGCGTGGTTTATATAAACAGACCCGTACTTATGTGCTTTCTTGTCACGTTTGTCAGCAAATTAAGCCTTCCACGGTTACACGACCACCACAGACACCGCTCTGCATTTCAAACAGACCTTTTGGGTGTGCTTACCTGGATCACTGCGGTCCATTTTCTTCTGACACTGCATATAAGTACATCTTGGTTGCAGTGGATTCGTGCACACGTTTCATCTGGGTCTGGCCACAACGGAGTGCTGACGCTCGAAATGTCATCATTGATTTGCGTGTCTTTGTGGGAATTTTTGCCTGCGGCACCTTCCATTCTGACCAAGGTCCAGTGTTCGCCTCTAAGGCCTACAAGGACGCAATGGGGTCACTGGGGGTGCGGGTGAAATTTTCGTCTCCATATCGGCCTGAGGGCAATTCAATTGTTGAACGAATGAACCGTGACTTAAAGTAATCCTTGACAGCTAGAGTCTTAGGTACTGGCAGGAACTGGCTGGCCCACTTGTATACCGTACAACGTGCACTTAATAATCTCCCTAGAAGACCTCTGGGTGGGCGGACCCCATACAAAATGCTCTTTGGCATACGAATGTTTGTGCCCGACCTTGATGGTCTAGACATGGCAGCGCAATCCGCAATCTTTGATGTAGATAACCATTCTACTATGTTACAGGACTTACAAGAAGCCCGAGACAAACTTGCAATCGAACATTTACCTTCAGCCACAGACACTGCGCTGCAGATTCCGGTTGCCGGCTGGCTTCCGAAAGTTGGAGACCTGGTCCGAGAAAAGGTGGAGAACAAAAAAGAATTTGGCCCCTCTTATCGTGCACCGGTTCCAGTCCTTGGCTTGAAGGGTACTCGTACAGTCATCTTACCACCGCTTCCTGGTCGCAAGGAAAACAGACACATCTCAGTGGAAAATGTGAAGCTACAACATCTGGCCGATCCTGAATAGTGTAACACCAGCGGTCTCTTGTCCAGTCATTTCCAGGACAAATGTTTGTGGCCTTCCAGCCCGAACGGTCACTGATGTTGCTATTGAGATGGTAGATTTGCCTGATCGCCTGCTCGACTACCCGGATTCCCCCTGCAACGAGGAGACCGAGTATACCTACCCCGCCACCGAGTCCGTGGCTCATCTACCAACAACGCCACGGAGCCCAACACGTTATTCCTTTGACTCGGATTCCACCTCAGCACTTATCCCGTCCAGATTCAGTATTTTTGTATCCTGGTTCAGAGACAATTTTTTAATCCCACCATGGACATACATCTGGTTGGTACTATTTCTGATTTTTCTGTTCATGTCCATTGGCTTTGTGACAGTTTTTTTTCTACTCATCAATGGTCACTATTTACCAGAACGCTCTGCTGTGAACTGTGTAGCTGGAACTTTGGCTCCGCATTCTTCATCTCACATCATGAAGCGTGACCACACATTTGTGAACATTTCAGCTTTTCCAGTCGCTGATGGCATCGTATGGGATGCAGTAAATTTCCAAATTCATGGACCAACCGAGATTATTAATGTACCCAATGTCCTCCGTGTTTCAATGGGTGATGTTGTTAAAAGTAACATTCATTCTGACGATTGGGATGTGCATGCAGTTGAATCGTTATTTACTGATTTGAAATATTATGCTGCCTTTAATGCTGAAGATTTGTACATGAGTTCTGCGAGTTATGCCGATTTATATTGTTACCAGCATTGGGGCAACCACTTTCTCCATAAACCCAGTACCCTTCGGGGTCCTTTTAATTACACCCAATGGGAACATTGTCCGACCCCTTTGCCAGGCAGCTCCCAGACGCTTAGAAATAAGTTTACTTATTTTACAGACTTTGATAGATCGAACCCTGGATCCTATTACTTTAAATTGAACACTTCGTCCACTCAGAAAATCATGTTGACCCACACCAAATTGCTGTATTCGGGTTCCTTTTTGAACGCCTTAGCTGTGGGTGGGTATGATCATTGGCGGGACACCATTGACTTAAAATCTATCTAGGGCTCCAAAGCCTGGCAGGTACAAGGCACGGAAGCCTTGCACCGTGCTTGCCTAATCCCGGCCCAAATATTATTTTTAAATCATACTATCAAACAACCTGTTGGGGTTTGGCTACTTCCGAACAATTAGATGCCCCATCCATTCCCTTATTGTCATCCACTCCCAACGAGAGCTTGCACTTCAATATGTCACTTACTAATTTGCAAGCTTTGTTTCAGAACAATTCGTTTAATGTCTCTATGTTTGTGCAGTCACCCTGGTTGGCTTGGCCCATAGCATCTAATGCCTGCCAACTGCGTTTTCATGACACGGATCCTGGTTATAAACAGGATAGGCCGGACCCCAGGTTTTCTGACTCTCATACTGTTACAACATATTCTGTTGGTAAATTATGTAAACAGTGGTTGCAGCACTCTTCCTTAGATTCTGTTAAACAACATTTATCCCTCCTATCAGGCAACATTGATCTGTCCGATTTTGTGCTGGGGCCTCGTGGTCCTCGACCTAAGAGATTCATTTATGAAACTTATAATGAACTCTGGAAGCTTTCGCAAATTGAAGCTGCTTCCTGTCTGCGGGAAATAGATCAAGCAAATCTAGAAAAGGTGCTTGCGGTTGTTGACAATAGTATTAATACCCTGTCTTCCCGCTTTACACATTAGAGAATATTATTTCCTCTGTTGTTGATATTGTACAAGATGATGTTTCTGTGTTATATCATGGTCAAAATCAATTGCGTTCAGTAATGCAGTTTGCATGGACTTTGCAAACACTTAAAATGGGTAAGGTTCCTTGGCACTTTTTGAACACCTCTGCCTTAATCTTACCTTTTAATTTAACTGAGAAACAGCAGTTCATGTCCATGAAAGATGCAACATACACTCTGTTACATATCGAACGAATAGAGCCCTTACCGTTCTCTGTTGCAGACTTAGATTCTGCTGTGTGGCTAGTACACGGGGTTATCGCTTTGCCTTTTTCTTTATTTGAGTTCAGTTCCTGCATGAAACATTATCCTGTGGGCCGTTTTCAGCCTTTAGGCAGTGCTTTCCTGCATGAACTTTGGTCCCTGCCTTTCATGTATAAATGTCTTCGGGACGGGAAGGAAGTTTTTCTCACGGGGGAATCATGCGATTCTACTGTGGGTCATTCCCTTGTTTGCAAAAACATTAAATTGCACGGAGCTTGTAACGTTTCGGCTCCTAATCTTGCTTGTGTTTTAAAGGGCATTCCTGCTCCTGCTATATCTCCTACTTTCACTGTGCTTGCGAATGGTAGCTATCTCCTTCTGAATAATCAGGAATGCTGTGGCATGCTAGCCGGCATACCCTATATTGTGACAGTTTCCCGCAGGGTTGTCTGCTGCAAAAATGTGCTTTTTCCTCCTCCGCACGACATCGTAGATAGTTCTATTTGGCCTTCCATTCCAACTTTGAAGGCGGATTTCAATAAATTGAGCAGAATAAAGGCGCTATTATTGAATCAGGAGGTTATGCTCACATCCGCCCGGGAGACATTCATTCTCCAGGTGGCGAGTACCCACAGTGAGATACAGGCCCTCTTGAACACAAACCTCCCACAGCATTTCGGTGAACTGATTCACCGTGTTTTCAATGCATCGCGCACTGAAGGACTTGTGCACTTTTTTAAGGTTGTGGGTTCTGGCCTTGTTACCTCCTTTCAAACTATCTTTGGTGTAATACCGGCTTTTATTCATTCAATTTTTTCCAGCGTCTTTGGCGGCTTTCCGTTGATCCTCGCCTTGGCGGCTGGTATATTGCTTTTGGTCTGTTTGCTACGCAATGGCTGCACTTCATGGAGCCCTCCTCGACCACGGTCGCCTTCGGGTGCTCCGTGAGCGCATCCTCGCCGGCTTCGGCGTCCTGCCATTGGCGACACTTGGTGTGTCCTATAGACTTTCTTTTCGCTTTGCGTATTTCACTTGCGTGCAACCTGTGATGTCTTGCATCTGATGTCCTTTCTCGTGGTCCTTGGATTATTGCCTCTCCAATACGTCTCTGTCTCACCCGGATTTTGTCCAGTTGATGGGTCCCTTAGAGGCCCATGAACGGGACTGTTCCGGTGCTGGCTACATGGTGCGTGCGGCTGCACTTGGCATTTTGGCACAATGGGATGTCTGGGCGGCTGCTCAGAATCTCCTACAACAAAGTTATATTGAGTATCACGCAAGTTGTCCCGCAATGCTGTTCGCTGCTCCCTCTTGCGAGGAACATGAATGCAGTTTTGATTTATTGGACTGGATGGCGTCTCTTTTTTCTGGCGATTCCAACGATGTCCTCTTGGAAGGTGTGGCGTTTTTCTGCACTTACACTCTCTTTGATTAGGGGGCCTCCACGTTCAGCGTCCTGCCTCCCTGGATTTTTTTTATAGTGTGGTTTTTTTTTTTCTCTGTCCCACTCGTCCTTCATTGGGGACTATTCCAAAACGGACGTTTCCGTTCTGCTCCATCTGTTTGAACTCTGTCTTCGTCCTATGTCTTCACCAATGGATTGACCAGGGGAGGGTGTCGTGTGGTTTGTGGACTCATGGTCTGCAATGCTAAGTTAGCTTAGGCCTGGCTGCCATGATGCCTCTTTGCGCACGTTACTTTGTGCCTTTGTTTTTCCTGCCTCTGCTTGTGCCTGGCTATTTGAGAACTGTTTGCCTTTCACCTTTCCTCCTGTTCCCTTTGGGTTGCGTCTGCACATCATGTACAAGGTCGAAAAACAATGTCCCTTGTTCTTGCTGATCTGGTCAGCCCCTCGAACTTAGACATAACACTAAGTACAGCTGCACTGGAGAAATTCGTGTGCTTTTAATATTGTGATTTTCACTGTTAGAGGCACTTGGAGAAAAACCTTTCCAGAGAGAAGAGCTGTGCTTGTCTGATGATGTAAACCTTGCATCTAGATATTGAGGTATGAGGGTCTGCCTGACAATGCCCAGAGGTCTTCTATTTTTATAATAAACTAGTTAACAGCACGGGGAGGGTGGTATGGTCATTTAGCCCTATATCCACTGCTTTATGAAATGCTTTCCCCGTTTGTATTCTATGGGATTGTAACTATGCTTATTATTTTATTCTTATGCATTATGCTGATAGTACTGGCACGTATACTGTATCTTAGAGCACGATAGTTGAAATAAACATTTTGAACTATACAGTGTCTCTTATTACGCACGTTGTGGACAGGTATGAGTGAGTTATGAAAGGGTGTCCTTGCTCCCGCGAGTCCTGAGAGAGAGACCGTGTTCTGGGTTGTCTAATCATTGGTAGCATCGTTGCTAATGAGACGCTAAAGCTAGTCGGATTGGGATTGTGGGTACTAAGGTGTATGGTTGGCTCACCACTATACTCCGAGGTCCTATTATCCTGTGCATATCTCTGTGTATGTGCAGAATCCCTACAACACTGCAGTGGTTGCTCCAGTGGTAGCATTAGCTTGCTCCAGCGGTAGCATTAGCTGGCTCCAGTAGTAGCATCAGCTAGCTCCAATGGTTGCTCCAGTGGTAGGATAAGCTTGCTCTAGCGGTTGCTCCAGTGGTAGCATCAGCTTGCTCCAGTGGTACCATTAGCTTGCTCCAGTGGTTGCTCCTGTCGTAGCATCAGCTTGCTCCAGTGGTAACATTAGCTTGCTCCATCGGTTGCTCCAGTGGTAGCATTAGCTTGCTCTAGCATCAGCATGCTGCTGTGGGAGCATAAGTTTTCTCCAGTGGTAGCATCAGCTTGATCCAGTGTTAACATTAGCTTGCCCCAGCGGTAGCATCAGCTTGCTCCTGTCGTAGCATCAGCTTGCTCCAGTGGTTGCTCCTGTCGTAGCATCAGCTTGCTCCAGTGGTAGCATTAGATTGCTCCAGTAACAGCATTAGCTTGCTCCAGTGGTACTGTTAGCTTGCTCCAGTGGTAGCATAAGCTTGCTCCAGCGGTAGCATAAGCTTGCTCCAGTGAAAGCATTAACATGCTACAGTGGTAGCATTAGCTTGCACCAGTGGTAGCATTAGTTTGCTCCAGTGGTTGCTCCAGTGGTAGCATTAGTTTGCTCCAGTGGTTGCTCCAGCGGTAGCATTAGCTGGCTCCAGTAGTAGCCTTAGCTTGCTCCAGTGGTAACATTAGCTTACTCCAGTGGTAACATTAGCCTGCTCCAGTGGTTGCTCCAGTGGTAACATTAGCTGGCTCCAGTCGTTGCTCCAGTGGTAACATTAGCTGGCTCCAGTGGTTGCTCCTGTTGTAGCATCAGCTTGCTCCAGCGGTAGCATCAGCTCTCTTGAGTGGTAACATTTGCGTGCTCCTTTGGTAGTATTAGCTTGCTCCAGTGGTAGCGTTACCTTGCTCCAGAGGTAGTGTTAGCTTACTCCAGTGGTAACATTAGCTTGCTCTAGCGGTTGCTCCAGGGGTAGCATTAGCTTGCTCCATTGGTAGCATCAGCTTGCTTCAGCAGGATTTGGTAAGTTTATTAACCGTAGGATTATTTAAAATCTTTGCAGTATAAAAGCACATATTTTACACTCCTCCACCCAAACTGCCCCCACCCTCACGGTCTCCTGTCCCTTAGTGTTAAAACACACCAGAGTTGCTAGTGCCCCAATTGTTGCTTGATCCCTTCCTTAACCTACAAGCAGATTAATACATTTTAATTGCACTAACTTTTCCTTAAAATGGATTAAAAAGTGTGAGGTGTTTACCATTAAGCTAGAGATTAACTTCTGTTGTGAAAGCTTTCTCCTGAAACCTGTTAAAAGTTCGATAGCTTCTAGCCCCCACCCTCCCATCCATTGGTTACCTAAAACACCCCAGACAAGCTAATGCCCCTTCTGTCGGTGAAACCCTTCTTTGCCATTAAGCTAAGTGGTACATTTTGATCTCACCGTCGTTGCTATAAAATAAATTTAAAAGCATGAAGTCTTTACCGTCAAGCGGGTGATTAGTGTATATTGCATGATCTTTACCCCAAAACAAGTTAAGGTTCGTAGGTTCTGGTCCCTGAATAAGAACGGACCTTAGGAGTTGCCAGGTATCTTTCTAATACCTCTTCAGGAATGCCATGCGGTGCTCATCCTTCTGGATCAGAGATAGTAAGTTGTTTTTCTCTTGCCACAATTGCTGTTGTGATGGCGCTGCTGCCTTTTGTGATAGCCCGTTTGATTGCATACTTGGCCTGCTCGAGCTGCGAGGGCACTGGCAAATTTTTGTTCCCGATTGCTACCGGCCCTAGTTTCTGGGAGCTGTGGCTGGGCATCAAGTGCAGTTCTTATTAGATGTATAAATTTCCCCGCTCTTGCGAGTAGGCAGGCATTTGTTTCTGAGAAGCACCAATCTGAGGCCTCCATGCAGGACCTCGTGCCCTTTGCCCTGAGAATTGGGCGTAGCAGTCGATGACGTTCGCTGGTCAATTTAAGGCAGCAACATAGAAGGTGACACCAAGATTCCTCGTGGTAGTTGCATAACCGTCAGGAGACTGCCCCGTCCTTTCGTGCCCATGGATTAAAGTCCGTAATCTTAAGGGCAAAGAGCCGCATAAACAAAATTTTCCTTCTGACTTGAGCTGAAAGTGCATCTCGCAAATAGTGTTGGGCTTTCCCTGGGATGTACAACCTGTCCAGTGCGTCGTGTAGGAGTTGTGACAGAGTGAGGCTCGATCCATTTCAAACGAGATGGACCGAAACTGCCACTTCACTGCATTTGCCGAGGCGGAGTGTGGGATCTCATTTAAGGGCATCCTATCTGCTTCTATTTTCAGGGTTCCTATTGCTTGACCCAACATGTTGCGCCACGGGGAATTCGCTTCCCTGAAGATGGTTTTCAAGTGATATTTAAGGGTGGTGTAGTGGGCCTTAAGGACCCCGATATAATACTTTATTAGGTCCCCCTGAAGCACCAGTGGTCTGCTGAGCCCTAATTCCAGCCGAAGCCTGGTGTTCCTTGCTTGTCTGGGTACCTGCAGCACTGTCTTGTATGCTTTTGTCTGGGCTGCAGTCTATCTAAAGCTCCTGGGAAGGCCAGGCGGCCGTAATTGATTGCTGGAATTAATTTTGTCCTAAGGACTGTCAGCATAGGCTCTGCTGTTGGGCTTGACAAGCGCTGGTTTAGGCGTCTAAGTGAGAGGATTATTCTATTGGTTTTTAAGTTTAGTTCTTTCATATGTTTGGCTACTGTGGCCCTCTCTGTTAGCCAAACCCATAAATAATTGTAGGCTGGTGTTGTCCTTATTCGGTGGTCACCTAATATCCAGGTCGCTTGTTTTTTATGAGGGTATTTGCCAAATACTATTATCTTCGTCTTGTTCTCATTGACTAAGAAGCTATTTTCCTTGTTGTACACTGCTAGGATCTTTAAAACTGTCTGAAGTCCCACCCTGGTATGGTCCATTACCACTCTGTCGTCAGCCTACTGGAGGGTTGCGAGGCTCACCTTACCCAATCTCGGGGGCACAAACCGGCGTCTTTCAAAGCATACCCCAGGTCTGCGGTGTACATGTTAAATAATAAAGAGGCCAGGACACAGCCCTGTTTGAGCCCGTTGTTGGTTTCAACTCTTTGTGTTACAGTTGCATGGCTTAATTTGATCTGGACCCATGTCCCTTAATAGAGGGCTATAATTCTTTTCAGAAGTATCGCTTGGATCCCCCAGAATGCCAGCTTAGCCCAAAGTTTTCTTCGGTTGACGCTGTCAAAGGCTGTGGTATAGTCTATGAAGAAGCAGAACAGAGGCGGGTTCTTCTCCTTAACCGCCAGCTTGGAAAGGTAGGCCAGTGCCATGATGTTGTCCATTGTGAAACAGTTTGCCCTGAAGCCTTTCTGATGCGGCGCGAGGATTCCGTTGTTATCTACCCATTCGTCTAAGTCCTTCAGTAGTAATTGTGCGTAGGCCTTGGCTTCTATATCGAGCAGTGCAATTAGCCTGTAGTTGGCGGGGTTCGAGGGATCTCCTTTCTTATGTATGGGAAATCAGATTGAGCTTTTCCAGGACTGCGGTGTTGTTGCTGTGCCATAGGAGTGATTGTAGAGTGGAGTGAGAATTGGTACAAAAAATGCTTGAACAGACTTAAATACTTGGGCAGGAATGCCATTTGTCCCTGGAGCACCGTGTTTTCTTGTTGCCCTGATGGTCCTGGCGGTCTACCCTTCCGTGAAGCGGGCGCTTTGACTGGTCACTGAGGCTGCTTCCTGCATGCTCCTGAGCTGAGGTTCCGTGACTTGGGCTGCAACCTGGATGATCTTGGTGGTAGTGGGACCAGCCTCTTGCGTATTACTCTCATGCAGTCCCTTCACGTACAGTTCCCACTCATTGCCTGCAATGCTCTTTGGGCGGGCTTCGGGAGCTCAGCTGGTTGATGCATCTCCAAAGCTTGGAGTTGTTCTTTTCCTTAATTAGGGAGAACACTTTAAGCCAATTCTTTTCCATAAGCTTCCTCTTGAACTCCCATACTTTCTTCCTGTATGTTGTTCGCAGAACCGGTATGGGAGACGCCTCAGATGATGAGGCTCTTTTTTTTTTTTTGCCTTTAGTGCCTTCCTATGACCACGTTTGCATTGTATCAGGCACTTTGGTGCTCGTGGCTCATGTGGCAACTGTTTTGTACTGAGGCTCTTTTTTTGTTTGTTGGGTGTTTCCCAGGTTCTTTGGTAGGTCCAATATCAGGATTTCCCAAAAGCCTATAATATTAATTGTGGAGCTTGTCTGGAGGTCTTCTTTCCTCGTTGCTACATACTCCGACAGTCTATCTCAGAGGATGAGTGTCCATTTTAGTCTTTTGAGGGCTTTGTGTCGCTCTTCTCCCAGGGTTCTGCCAATTGTTGCCTGGGCGTCCGCAGACTGTGGAGCCAGGTGAAAGCTGGCACGCAGTGGCCTATGATCGCTTTCCTCTCTGTCGTCCACTGTGAAGTCACTTAGCTTGTGGGCCTGCCTCTCATTGATTAGGATGTAGTCTTTAGTAGATATATTCCTGAAGGTCGGCTTAGGGGACCAAGAGGGGAAGCTGTTTTTTTTAATTCCATGAGTGGATTGTAACTTAAAGCTTTTGAGGAGAAAGAACAGCAGCCGACTTATTCCCAGTACTGAGTACGTCTGAAGTGTGATCCAGCCCTCTCGTGTTAAAATCTCCAGCGATAATTACATTGTAATGTTCAAATTTGATTAGTACTTCTTCCAGAGTACTGGTGAAGGTTTCCATGGAAGATTGCGATTGGCACTTTGATGGTTTAATATATCAATTTATTAGCAGCAGGTGGAAAGGCTATTGACTCGTACGGAGTCCCTCAATTGTCATGGCTTGAAGGTCAGGAGTTTTTACTCTTATTACTGTGGTTTTAAATTTGCAGGCATGACTTAAGAAAACGGATAAGCCACCTGACGGGCGTCCAAAGATATATTTTTTTGTCGCAGCTATATGATGTTCGTAAAAGCCAACAATTGGGGTGGTTGACATTGCCCAGGTTTCCTGAAAACACAATATGTCTCCCTCTGCAAGGTAGTCCTGCGTTGCCTTATCCCTAAAGATATTACTTAGCCCTACGATGTTCCAAGAAATGAGGGTTAGTTTCTGTCGTTGATCACTGGTTGTTGTTGTTCTTTCTATACTGTCGTCATTTCGTCTTTGGTTAGGGATGCTGTTGCCAGGAATCCTCCGTTGGGGCCTGCTCAAGCTAGTTCGTCTGCACTCTGAGCTGACTATCTCTGTGGGAGATGCACATTTTTATTGGAATTCTCAGTCGTTCGAGTTTATTTCTTCCTCCTGAACTACTATTGGTTGTTCCTTTCAGGATTGATGGAGACCCCCTCCTGTCATTGTTGGGGATAAGAACATCTGGGTATTTTGGTGGGCTAAGGGCTTGAACATCAATGCCCCAATTTGCTAGTTGTTGGGCTTCGTCAAGGACTGCCTGTTGAATTTGCTGTTGACTGAATCCCACTAAGGTGGTATCTCCGTGGTTATTGCTGTTTAGCCTTCTGAACTTCAGCCACTCAAAATTTTGCGATGTGATCTGTGCCAAGGTGGCGATGTATCCGAATAGCCGTAGAATGTTGGACCTATTCAGGGTGTCATAAGAGCCTTTGACTATATACCTAGGGGTAAGCACCACCTTGTGGATTGCAGAATTTTTATTGGGCTTGGACGTGATCAGTGGACATCTGTCCTCCCCCTGGGTGGGGCTGTGATGGCCGTGAGTTGGAGAGTCGTTGTTAAGGGCTCATCTCTCTAATCCGCCAACTGCCCAGTTTGATGGTCCGGCCAGGCTTACTTTTATCTGCTGCTCACACTGATGAAGTCTGCTATGCGCCACCTTATCGTATGAAAATTTGGGTCTCAGTGGGACGGGTTCCCTGGTTTGTACGCAGGTGACCTCCTTTAATGGGAGAAGCCCTGCTGCCTCTGTCTGTACCTGGTCTGATGTTGGCCCTGTTGACTGTGAGCCCACCCAATGCATGCTCTGTCGCCTTCGGGCATCAGTTACCTGGGTGTTTTCTTCCCTTATTGCCTGTGTCTAGTTTTGCTGTTTGAAGCTGGAAATAGGAAAGAGTGGTCCTGGATTGCTTTTATTATCCGAGCTACCGCTGTTCAACATTACTGGCATTATTGACCTTCTTTTGATTTTCAATTTCTTCAGTTGATTGTTCAGCTTTTTCTTGGCCCTCCTTGACAGAGGGGCTTCTGCCCCTGCCACTGCTCCTACTGCCTTTTCAGTGGATGCCTCGAGTGCTGCTTCTTCGTGTGGGTCGAGGATTTGTGTACTGACAGATGCTTCCTCAGCTGCCTTCCTTCTTTGGGTTGCTACGATGTTCGTACTACTGGGCCCTTCCTTAGGTTCCTTCATTTCTGGGCTGTTTGCAAGATGGTATTTTTCAGTGGAGGCTGATTGCGGGGCGTTCCCTGCAGTTGGCCTGGGGGTTGTTTGACTTTGTCTTAGCGACTCCCTCCCTGTCCTTGGCTAACGCCAGCATGTCCTTTAATACCTTCAGTAACTCAGCCCACTTTTCTATATCGGTGCAAGGGCTCGTGCGGGCTAAGGTGGCCTGGTGATTGCGAATTATTACCTCCAGCTTTGCCAGCTTGTCATCCCGATTCACAAGGCACTAGGCGATTGATTGTAATAGGTCAATTTGGACTTCCATTTTTGTTGACTGCCAAATCAGAGCCCTGGCAATTGTATTTTGTGCTTCTCTTACTTCTTTCAAATGTAGATCTTCTTGAAGAGCCTCTTGGCCCAGTGGGCTCCATCCCTCAGCGTGGGGGTCCTTTTCTTCTGCATTCTTCCCGAACATTTTTGGAGTTAGATCCAGGGTTATTTCGATTGTCAGTTCTAGTTTTTGTAGGAAGGAGGCGGTAAGATCGTCGGTTTCTAGGGAATTGACCTGCCAGTTTTTTCCGGGTGTCAAGAGTTGAATCTGGTCTTGGGGTGGATATCGCCGAGTCATTAGCCACTTTGGCCTCCTTGTCCTTTTCTTTCCACTGATGTATTTCAGCTACAATCAGTTGGGGGCCGTTTGCCTTGGCTGTTGACTTTGGGGGGTTCTCCAAATTCCCTATATTCTGTGGGAGGACAGTCTCTTGGGCTCCCACACTGAGGTGGCACTCACAGTGGTCCTTCTTGTCCCCTTGGGATCCTTGTGGTTTATGCACCGTCCCCACATCTCCTTCCGTGGAGTTATCCAATGTAATTATTGAGCTGCCTGGTACTTGAACAAAATGAGTTATAAGCCCTTGATGAGGGGCAATTACTTTAAACTGCTCCTGGTTTTGTAGGAGGGCTGTGCTTCTTGTTACCCTTTTCTGTGCTGACCCAGCGATCTCATCCTCCTCCGCGTCCATCCCCTTATGGCTTGTTTGTTTCTTTTTGAGCGTCATGTTTGTAGGGCATTGTGGGAAGAGTTCAGTTACTGCCCACCTTCTTCCTGATTGGCTTGTTCCTTCACCCCTAGCATTACCCCCCCCCCCATGGCCCTCCTCCAGTGGGTGAAGCAGGAGAGCTCTAGCAGTGCCCACAACTCGCCGCCTATGGGAGGGCTTATGGGCTTATAGGCCCCCCGTGGAGGAGTTTGAGGGGGGCTGTGGATACGGTGCTATGCTGGTGCTGCTGCTGATCCACTACTGGTCTGCTGGGTCCCAGGTTGCTCCAGTGGTAGCATTAGCTTGCCCCAATGGTTGCTCCAGTGGTTGCATTAGCTTGCTCCAGTGGTAGTATCAGCTTGCTCCAGTGGTAGAATTAGCTTGCTCCAGTGGTTGCTCCAGTGGTAGCATTAGCTCGCACCAGCGGTAGCATCAGCTTTCTCCAGTAGTTGCTCCAGTGGTCACATCAGCTCGTTCCAGTGGTAGTATCAGTTTGCTGCAGTGGTTGCATTAGCTTTCTCCAGAGGTTGTATCAGGTTGCTCCAGTGGTAGCATTAGCTTGCTCCAGTGGTTGCTCCAGTGGTAGCATCAGCTTGCTCCACTGGTAGCATTGGCTTGCTCCACTGGTAGCATTGGCTTGCTCCAATGGTTGCGTTAGGTTGCTCCAGTGGTTGCATTAGCTCACTCCAGCAATAGCATTAGCTTGCTCAAGTGGTAGAATTAGCTTGCTCCAGTGGTTGATCCAGTGGTAGCATCAGTTTGCTCGAGAGGTAGCATTAGCTTGCTCCAGTGGTTGCTCCGGTGGTAGCATCAGCTTGCTTCAGTGGTTGCTCGAGCGGTAGCATCAGCTTGCTCCAGTGGTACCATCAGCTGGCTCCAGCGGTAGCAATAGCTTGCTCCAGCGGTAGCATTAGCTTGCTTCAGTGGCAGCATTAGCTTGCTCCAGTGGTTGCATCTGCTTGCTCCAGTGGCAGCATTAGCTTGCTCCAGTTGTTGCATCTGCTTGCTCCAGTGCTGGCATGAGCTTGCCTCAGTGGTAGCATTAGCGTGCTCCAGTGGTAGCATTAGCGTGCTCCAGTGGTAGCATCAGCTTGCTCCAGTGGTAGCATAAGCTTGCTCCAATGGTTGAATTAGCTTGCTCCAGTGGTAGCATTAGCTTGCTCCAGTGGTAGCATTAGCTTGCTCCAGTTGTAGCATTAGCTTGCTCCAGTTGTAGCATTAGCTTGCTCCAGTTGTAGCATTAGGTTTCTCCAGAGGTAGCATCAGCTTGCTCCAGAGGTAGCATCAGGTTGCTCCAGGGGTAGCATCGGCTTGCTCCAGGGGTAGCATTGGCTTGCTCCAGTGGTAGCATTGGCTTGCTCCAGTGGTAGCATTGGCTTGCTTCAGTGGTTGCATTAGCTTGCTCCAGTGGTTGCATTAGCTCGCTCCAGTGGTTGCATTAGCTCACTCCAGCTGTAGCATTAGCTTGCTCCAGTGGTAGAATTAGCTTGCTCCAGTGGTTGCTCCAGTGGTAGCATCAGTTTGCTCCAATGGTAGCATTAGCTTGCCCCACTGGTTGCATTAGCTTGCTCCTGTGGTTGTAATAGCTCACTCCAGCTGTAGCATTAGCTTGCTCCAGTGGTAGAATTAGCTTGCTCCAGTGGTAGCATCAGCTGGCTCCAGCTGTAGCATTAACTGGCTTGAGCGGTAGCGTTATCTTGCTCCAGTGGTAGCGTTATCTTGCTCCAGCTGTAGCATTAGCTGGCTCCAGTGGTAGCGTTAGCTTTCTCCACTGTTAGCATTAGCTGGCTCAAGTGGCAGCATTAGCTTGCTCCAGTGGTTGCATCTGCTGCTCAAGTGCTGGCATGAGCTTGCTCCAGTGGTAGCATTAGCTTGCTCCAGTGGTTGCATCTGCTGCTCAAGTGCTGGCATGAGCTTGCTCCAGTGGTAGCATTAGCTTGCTCCAGTGGTTGCATCTGCTTGCTCCAGTGCTGGCATCTGCGTGCTCCAGTGCTGGCATGTGCTTGCTCCAGTGGAAGCATTAGCTTGCTCCAGCGGTTGTATTAGTTTGCCCCAGTGGTAGCATTAGCTCGCTGCAGCGGTAGCATTAGCTTGCTCCATCGGTTGCTCCAGTGGTTGTTCCAGTGGTAGTATCAGCTTGCTCCAGTGGTGGCATCAGCTGACTCCAGCTTTAGCATCAGCTTCCTCCAGTGGTAGCATTATCTTGCTCCATCGGTTGCTCCAGTGGTTGTTCCAGTGGCAGCATTAGCTTGCTCCAGTGCTGGCATGAACTACACAGATTCTTTCGGAAAATCCGCCTGAGCTATTTCTTTAAAAACTCTTCTACACCTCCGGTAACATCACAGACAGGACTGAGAGTTCCCTCCACTTTCGTCCCTCCGGACAACGCTATGACTAACCAAATCTTGGCATATGAAAATGTCGTACTCAGGGATGTATTTAAGATACTCAACGAACATAAATACATTAATCCCAATATCACCAAAATGGAAAGCAAAGCACTTTTGGCACTGAGGAATAACAAGGACATTGTGATCAAGCCCGCTGATAAGGGTGGGGCTTTTGTGGTGCAGGATGTAAACAAGTACAAGTCTGAAATTATGAATCAACTTCAGGACGGAGTGAGCTACTGCAAACTGAGATCTGATCCCTCTAAAGACCTGGCAACTGAGATACTAACACTGACCAAAGAAGGCCTGGAGCAAGGTTTCCTGAATAAACTGGAATTCCAATACCTCAACCAAAGAGGCCCTCGACTACCTACCATCTATACGCTGCCGAAGATTCATAAGGACATGCAAAACCCACCGGGACGACCCATTGTTTCGGGGTGCGGATCGATGCTTGAGCCGTTATGTAGGTACATCGATTTCTTTCTGAAGCCAATTGCGGAAACCACACAAGCATATTTGAGGGATACCCTACAAACTATAAACCTGATTGACCAGCATCCTTTTGACCCTAATAAGCAACTTCTTGTAACATGTGACATCGTAGCATTATATACGAGCATCCCCCAACAATCTGCTCTCGAAGTAATGAGACACACGCTGGACCAGCGACCTGCACTGGTGGCAGTTCCCACGGATTTCATTATCGGACTACTCTCCATAGCCATGATGAAGAATTTCTTCTTTTTCCAAGGGAGTTATTATTTACAAACCAAGAGTGTGGCGATGGGGCGGCATTCGCACCTGATCTGGCCATTATCTTTATGGATCATTTTGAAAAATCCTATATCTTCCACACCAACAACCCATATAGCGACAAGGTGACGATGTGGCGAAGGTATATCGACGACGTACTCATGATCTGGACAGGCACCATTGAGGATCTTGGCTTAATCAGAGGAACAAGGACATCCAGTTCACGATGCAGTCGAATTCCAGCAGGATAGACTTCCTGGACATCACTATTTATAATGAGGGCGACAAATTGCTCACAACACTATATCGTAAACCAGCTGAACGCAATTCTCTCCTCAGATATAATAGTTACCACCCGCGTGGCTTAAGAGACAACCTACCAGTGGGTCAGTTCCTCCGCATCCGTAGGAACTGCTCCAAGAAGGAGGACTACATGGCGGAATCAGACGATCTGAGCAATCGACTGCTAGAGAGGGGTTACCCAAGAAGACTGATAAAAAGAGCACAGAAGAGGGCGTGGTACAGCCCTCGCGAAGCTCTACTCACAGTGAAAGACAAGAGACAGTACTCTGCAGAGGATGATGTGTGTGACCACGTTCTGCACACAGAGCAATGCCATCAAGAAGGCGATCAACAAACATTGGGGTTTGGTGTCGGATGACATAGAACAACCGAACTGTAGTATCCTGGCTTTGATGGTATTCATGTAAACTCTTGCTCTGCCAGTGGAATGTTTCATTGGATGATGTGTTACAGAATGTTGGGAGCCAGAGATGTCAGTTGAGAAGGGCTGAGCAGCATGCTGGCTGCTCCTGGTGGGGTTTTGTACTGGACTTAACTGCATGACTTGTAACTGACTACAAATAAACATCTGAAGATCCTCTACACGTCTTGACTTCGTTACTACATTTTATTGGCGACGATCTGGTAACCTACCCTCGTGCTGCGTGATCAACATTGAAGATTTTCTCACAGAGGTCACAGATGATTGAAAAGAAACAAGAAACTAAAACTCAAGCGAAGATTAACTCCAACAGCACGGCTCGTATCCCCACCAGTTGTCCATACATCGGACAGGCCCCATTCAAACGTGCTGTCCTCCAGTGCTGGGCCTTCAGTGAGGGTAAGCCTGATCCAAACGTGCTTTTCTACAGTGCTGCGCCTTCAGTGAGGGTAAGCCTGATCTTGTGTTCAACTGCCCTGGGACAAATTTGCAAGAACTACACATCTACTGGATTTACCTCCTCAACTTTAGTAAGGAACAACAACTGTTTCCTGTCAATGTTATTGTTTGGACCACATCTACTTGTGCTGTGCCTTCAGTGAGGGTAAGCTTCTTGGTCATTCTACATGTGGACTCACTTATTAAAAGTACTGTTGCTTTTGGACTGGTTCTAGTGATCCTGTCATCTACAGCGTACCAACAGGGCTCATTTTTGTCAAATTTGTGAGTGATTGCTAAACTTAAATTGAAGTGTTGTGCCCAGCAGCTTTCTACTTGCTGAATGTAGTTTCCTCTTACCGTTGTGTTTTTCTGTCCATTGGAGGTTTTCTTCTTCTACTCTTTGTTAGTGTCTGGTTTTGGTCTGTTGGTCATTGTGTTGTGCTATGACTTGTCTCTTTTTATACAAGTATGTCTTGAGGTAGTCGTTGGTGTTTTCTCTTTTCGCTCTTGTTGTTGTGTTAGAAGGGAGGATGGCATTCTCACCTTTTGTCTTTATTTTTATCTGTTTCCTCACTTGTTACTTCTCAGTTTTCCTCATTTATATCTTCGCATCTTTTTTTGTTGCTCCTTTCACTCATTGGTTTGCGATGTTTCTGATTTACTCTTTGTCTTTCCTCTATCTTGGTTTTCTTTTCTGTTTTCTTTTAGTATTGTTTATATATGGAAGGAAAGGGGATATGTAGTAATCTGGCTTTGATGGTATTCATGTAAACTCTTGCTCTGCCAGTGGAATGTTTCATTGGATGAAGTGTTACAGAATGTTGGGATCCAGAGATGTCAGTTGAGAAGGGCTGAGCAGCATGCTGGCTGCTCCTGGTGGGGTTTTGTACTGGACTTAACTGCATGACTTGTAACTGACTACAAATAAACATCTGAAGAGCCTCTACACGTCTGGACTTCATTACTACACGAACCTACCGATGCATTCGTTCAAAAAAGCGAAGAGCGTGAAGGACCATGTGGTCCGCTCCTTCCTGGAGACTCCGGAGGCACCATCTCTACAATCCCTTTGGAACTTACCGGTTACATTGGGACATTTTAAATGCGGCCAATGTAAGGCTTGTCAGACAACTATCCAAACGAAAAGGTTCACGTACAAACACCACACAATTGATCTTAAATCCTTTACTAATTGTAACACCACCAACGTAATCTATGGAATTGTCTGCCACTGTGGTCTGATATATGTGGGCCAGACGCAGCAGAAAATAAAAGCTCGCATACTGCAACATTGCAGCAGAATAAGATGTGACGTACATGGAGCCCCTCTAATGGAACATTTCAAAACTGCCGCACATTCCCCAGAAGAGCTCCAGTGGTTAGTCCTTGAGAAAGCAACTATGAGCCCAAGAGGTGGCAATATCGGCTCAATCCTTAACACAAGGGAGTGTAAATGGATGACACGTGTAGACTCGATACAGAATGGGTTAAACGAATTGGACTCTAGTCACGCCCAATTAGCCTGTCTTACATCTGAATGAGGGTAGTTTTGATACATTAGATCCAATTATATCAACCTCGTTCTGTCTCACTCAGTTCCATTGTGTTAGGAAGCGTTTTGCACTCACGTTTGACAACAATAACATGAAGGGGTCTAGCTGGCCTCATTCCGTTTCTCTCCAGGCACAATGTATGACAACAGTACATGTTTCTATGACGTCTGTACACTGTGTAACATTCAACACCAATAACCCCATTTATGCGTTTAAGATAACACTGTTTCATCAACAATTCCGTCTATGCGACCAAAATTAGGCCTCACCCTTTAAGATCTGGGTATGAAGGTTATAACAAGGATTTAATATGTACTGTGATTATGCCATGACCTATATGATGAGATCTGACATTTATTGAAATATGCCCTCCTGCGTGAGTGACCCATGACTTTGAACAATGTATACAACCATCAATAATTTCCTTCGTGCTTTTACATGCCCAATGTATTTGGCCCCCATGTAATAACTTTGTATGATTACACTAGACTCGAGGTACAACACGGTGTTGCACCTTGATAGAACATCCATTAGTCCATTGTCTTTTTCCATGCTCCAGACGGGATGCACTGATACGTCATGATCAGCATCCAGCGTCTGCAGGCTCTACGTCACTTACACGGCTTAGAGAACGAGCGTCTCTATTTAAAGCCGGTCGTGAGCCTGCCTCGGTTCCCTCCTCTTCGACTGAAGCCACCTCCCGCGTGTAGCGGTAAGCTATTTGAATGAGCGCCTCTCTGTATGTGTCCCTTTAGGGGCTGGTACATTTAATTAGCTCCGAGTTCGGTTTTGAGAGGCTTTCCTGAATGGCTTGGCCGTGTTTCTTTCGCATTTTTGATTCTGCACCGCCGGGACAGCTCAATTCAACTTAAGTTTATACCAACCTATTCAGGAGCGGATCCGTGCATTTTGATGTTTCCATAACTAAGGATAGAGCAGGAAATTTCGTGTGTGCCTCTGTGGGAGGCGGTGGTGCATGAACTTGGTTTGTCCGCATTTTTGAGGTCCTTCATAGCAATGGTTGTTTGTCCCATCTGTTTTAGATATTTACACGGTGGAATCCGAGCCAATTATCTCGGGCTGGATCGTTTGTCAGAATAATTGATGGGACATGCCGGATATTGATCCGTTTTGCGTAAGTGGCTACCTTCCCTTATGCCCCTTGTCTAACTTAAACCCCTCAGTCCCCCTAGTTGTATGGGGTGGCTTTCATCAACTACACCTTACTATTGCAGGTGCAGTTATCCCGCTCTCGTTCGCCTGGAGCCTACGCGCCCAAGTTGTCGCAAGACCGGCCTTCATTGTAAAGCTGCGCATGGTAATCTCGGGGACCAATTGGCCCCTCCATCTATTATGATTATTCTGCCTATGTCCTCTCCCTTTGAGGTTATTGTTAATATCTACACTTACTCCCCAGGTGCCCAACAACCCCTCCCCACACGACAGTCCTGAGGAAGACCCCTACGTAAGGTGTTAATGAGCCTACACCCATTCGGGGTCGAAACGTCGACACTTTCTTCACTGTGCCAGTATAATCAACAGTGATTGGTCTACTGTGTTACCCTTCACATAAATGGCTACACTATATTCGAAATAGAATGTTGAGAACCTGTGGCTAAATAATGTGCCATGATTTGATGTTACCTTGAATATGCGATTCTCACAATAATCTTTTCCTTTGTACCTTTTCATCCTCACTCAAATCACCGTACTTTTTCCAGTACCTTCCCTTCTTTCCCCCTTTTTCCAGGCACCTGTTGCTTTTTAAAGTATTCTACGATGTCACTTATTTGTATTACTAGTATGTATACAGTGTGATTAAATAACACTGCCTTTCTACTTACTTAACGTGGTTTTTTCAATTCATTTCTCTCCTAATGAGTATTTATTTTGTGTGCTGTTGAAGTATTACGTACTGGGACCACTTTATATTGTACTGCTCCAGTGGTACCATTAGCTTGCTCCAGTGGTTGCATTAGCTCACTCCAGCGGTAGCATTTGCTTGCTCCAGTGGTAGAATTAGCTTGCTCCAGTTGTTGCTCCAGTGGTAGCATCAGTTTGCTCCAGAGGTAGCATTAGCTTGCTCCAGTGGTTGTTCCAGTGGTAGCATCAGCTTGCTCCAGTGGTGGCATCAGCTGACTCCAGCGGTAGCATCAGCTGGCTCCAGCTGTATCATTAGCTTCCTCCAGTGGCAGCATTAACTTGCTCCAGTGGCTGCATCTGCTTGCTCCAGTGCTGGCATGAGCTTGCTCCAGTGGTAGCATTAGCTTGCTCCAGTGGTAGTGTCAGCTTGCTCCAGCTGTAGCGTTAGCTGGCTCCAGCTGTAGCATTAGCTTGCTCCAGTGGTTGCATCTGCTTGCTCCAGTGCTGGTATGAGCTTGCTCCAGTGGTAGCATTAGCTTGCTCCAGTGGTAGCATTAGCTTGCTCCAGTGGTAGTATCAGCTTGCTCCAGCTGTAGCGTTAGCTGGCTCCAGTTGTAGCATTAGCTTGCTCCAGTGGTGGCATTAGCTTGCTCCAGTGGTGGCATTAGCTTGCTCCAGTGGTAGCATTAGCTTGCTCCAGTGGCAGCACTAGCTTGCTCCAGTGGCAGCACTAGCTTGCTCCAGTGGCAGCACTAGCTTGCTCCAGTGGCAGCACTAGCTTGCTCCAGTGGTAGGATGAGGTTGCTCCAGGGGTAGCGTCAGCTTGTTCCAGTGGTAGCATTAGCTTGCTCCAGTGGTAGTATCAGCTTGCTCCAGCTGTAGCGTTAGCTGGCTCCAGTTGTAGCATTAGCTTGCTCCAGTGGTGGCATTAGCTTGCTCCAGTGGTGGCATTAGCTTGCTCCAGTGGTAGCATTAGCTTGCTCCAGTGGCAGCACTAGCTTGCTCCAGTGGCAGCACTAGCTTGCTCCAGTGGCAGCACTAGCTTGCTCCAGTGGTAGGATGAGGTTGCTCCAGGGGTAGCGTCAGCTTGTTCCAGGGGTAGTGTCAGCTTGTTCCAGGGGTAGCGTCAGCTTGTTCCAGGGGTAGCGTCAGCTTGTTCCAGGGGTAGCGTCAGCTGGCTCCAGGGGTAGCGTCAGCTGGCTCCAGGGGTAGCGTCAGCTGGCTCCAGGGGTAGCGTCAGCTGGCTCCAGGGGTAGCGTCAGCTGGCTCCAGGGGTAGCGTCAGCTGGCTCCAGTGGTAGCGTCAGCTGGCTCCAGAGGTAGCGTCAGCTGGCTCCAGTGGTTGCAACTGCTTGCTCCAGTGCTGGCATGAGCTTGCTCCAGTGGTTGCATCTGTTTGCTCCAGGGGTTGCATCTGTTTGCTCCAGTGCTGGCATGAGCTTTCTCCAGTGGTAGCATTAGCTTGCTCCGGCTGTTGCATTAGCTTGCTCCAGCTGTTGTATTAGCTTGCCCCAGTGGTAGCATTAGCTTGCCCCAGTGGTAGCATTAGCTTGCCCCAGTGGTAGCATTAGCTTGCCCCAGTGGTAGCATTAGCTCGCTGCAGCTGTAGCATTAGCTTGTTCCAGTGGTTGCTCCAGTTGTAGCATCAGCTTGCTCCACTGGTAGCATTGGCTTGCTCGATTGTTAGCATTGGCCTGCCCCAGTGGTAGCATTGGCCTGCTCCAGTGGAAGCATTAGCTTGCCCCAGTGGTTGCATTAGCTTGCTCCAGTGGTTGCATTAGCTTGCTCCAGTGGTTGCATTAGCTTGCTCCAGTGGTTGCATTAGCTTGCTCCAGTGGTTGCATTAGCTCGCTCCAGCGGTAGCATTTGCTTGCTCCAGCGGTAGCATTTGCTTGCTCCAGTGGTAGAATTAGCTTGCTCCAGTGGTTGTTCCAGTGGTAGCATCAGCTTGCTCTAGTGGTAGCATCAGCTTGCTCTAGTGGTGGCATGAGCTTGCTCCAGTGATAGCATTAGCTTGCTCCAGTGATAGCATTAGCTTGCTCCAGTGGTAGTATCAGCTTGCTCCAGCTGTAGCATTAGCTGGCTCCAGTTGTAGCGTTAGCTTGCTCCAGTGGTAGCATTAGCTTACTCCAGTGGTGGCATCTGCTTGCTCCAGTGCTCGCATGAGCTTGCTCCAGTGGTAGCATTAGCTTACTCCAGTGGCAGCATTAGCTTGCTCCAGTGGTTGCATCTGCTTGCTCCAGTACTGGCATGAGCTTGCTCCAGTAGTAGCATTAGCTAGCTCCAGTGGCAGCACTAGCTTGCTCCAGTGGTTGCACCTGCTTGCTCCAGTGCTGGCATGAGCTTGCTCCAGTGGAAGCATTACCTGGCTCCAGTGGTAGGATTAGGTTACTTCAGTGGTAGCATCAGCCTGTTCCAGGGGTAACATCAGCTTGCTCCACAGGTAGCGTCGGCTTGCTCCAGTGGTAGCGTCAGCTGGCTCCAGTGGTAGCGTCAGCTGGCTCCAGTGGTAGCGTCAGCTGGCTCCAGTGGTAGCGTCAGCTGGCTCCAGTGGAAGCATTAGCTTGCCCCAGTGGTTGCTCCAGTGGTAGCATTACCTTGCTCCAGTGGTAGCATCAGCTTGCTGCAGTGGTTGCTCTAGTGGTAGCAATAGCTTGCTCGAGCGGTAGCATCAGCTGGCTCCAGCTTTAGCATTAGCTTCCTCCAGTGGTAGTATGAGCTTGCTCCAGTGGTAATATCAGCTTGCTCCAGCTGTAGTGTTAGCTGCCTCCCGTGGTAGCGTTAGCTTGCTCCAGTGGTAGCATTAGCTTGCTCCAGCGGTTGTATTAGCTTGCCCCAGCGGTAGCATTAGCTTGCCCCAGTGGTAGCATTAGCTTGCTCCAGCGGTAGCATCAGCTTGCTCCACTGGTAGCATCAGCTTGCCCCAGTGGTAGCATCAGCTTGCCCCAGTGGTAGCATCAGCTTGCCCCAGTGGTAGCATCAGCTTGCCCCAGCGGTAGCATTAGCTTGCTCCAGCGGTAGCATCAGCTTGCTCCAGCGGTAGCATCAGCTTGCTCCAGGGGTAGCATCAGCTTGCTCCAGGGGTAGCATCAGGTTGCTCCAGGGGTAGCATCAGCTTGCTCCAGTGGTAGCATCAGCTTGCTCCAGTGGTAGCATCAGCTTGCCCCAGTGGTAGCATTAGCTTGCTCCATTGGTAGCATCAGCTTGCTCCAGTGGTAGCATCAGCTTGCTCCAGTGGTAGCATCAGCTTGCCCCAGTGGTAGCATCAGCTTGCACCAGTGGTAGCATGTTTGCTCCAGAGGTAGCATCAGCTTGCTCCAGTGGTAGCATCAGCTTGCTCCAGTGGTTGGTCAAGTGGTAGCATTAGCTTGCTCGAGCGGTGGGATCAGCTGACTCCATCGGAAGCATCAGCTTGCTCCAGTGGTTGCTCTAGTGGTAGCATTAACTTGCTCGAGCGGTGGCATCAGCTGACTCCAGCGGTAGCACCAGATGGCTCCAGCGGTAGCACCAGATGGCTCCAGCTGTAGCATTCGCATCCTCCAGCTGTAGCATTCGCATCCTCCAGTGGTAGCGTTAGCTTGATCCAGTGATAGCATTAGGTCGCTCCAGTGACAGCATGAGCTTGCTCCAGTGACAACATTAGCTTGCTCCAGTGCTGGCATGAGCTTGCTCCAGTGGTAGCATTAGCTTGCTGCAGTGGTTGCATCTGCTTGCTCCAGTGCTGGCATGAGCTTGCTCCAGTGGTGACATTAGCTTGCTCCAGTGGTGACATTAGCTTGCTCCAGTGGTAGCATCAGCTTGCTCCAGTGGTAGCATCAGCTTGCTCCAGTGGTAGCATCAGCTTGCACCAATGGTTGAATTAGCTTGCCCCAGTTGTAGCATCAGCTAGCCCCAGTTGTAGCATCAGCTTGCTCCAGCGGTAGCATCAGCTTGCTCCAGCGGTAGCATCAGCTTGCTCCAGCGGTAGCATCAGCTTGCTCCAGCGGTAGCATCAGCTTGCTCCAGGGGTAGCATCAGCTTGCTCCAGGGGTAGCATCAGCTTGCTCCAGGGGTAGCATCAGGTTGCTCCAGGGGTAGCATCAGGTTGCTCCAGGGGTAGCATCAGGTTGCTCCAGGGGTAGCATCAGGTTGCTCCAGGGGTAGCATCAGGTTGCTCCAGGGGTAGCATCAGGTTGCTCCAAGGGTAGCATCAGCTTGCTCCAAGGGTTGAATTAGCTTGCTCCAGCGGTAGCATTAGTTTGCTCCAGTGCTGGAATGAGCTTGCTCCAGTGGTAGCATTAGCTTGCTCCAGTGGTAGCATTAGCTTGCTCCAGTGGTAGCATCAGCTTGCTCCAGTGGTAGCATCAGCTTGCTCCAGTGGTAGCATCAGCTTGCTCCAGTGGTAGCATCAGCTTGCTCCAGTGGTAGCATTAGCTTGCTCCAGAGGTTGTATTAGCTTGCCCCAGTGGTAGCATTAGCTTGCTGCAGCGGTAGCATTAGCTTGCTCCAGTGGTTGCTCCAGTGGTAGCATCAGCTTGCTCCAGTGGTAGCATCAGCTTGCTCCAGTGGTAGCATCAGCTTGCTCCAGTGGTTGGTCAAGTGGTAGCATTAGCTTGCTCGAGCGGTGGGATCAGCTGACTCCATCGGAAGCATCAGCTTGCTCCAGTGGTTGCTCTAGTGGTAGCATTAACTTGCTCGAGCGGTGGCATCAGCTGACTCCAGCGGTAGCACCAGATGGCTCCAGCTGTAGCATTCGCATCCTCCAGCTGTAGCATTCGCATCCTCCAGTGGTAGCGTTAGCTTGATCCAGTGATAGCATTAGGTCGCTCCAGTGACAGCATGAGCTTGCTCCAGTGACAACATTAGCTTGCTCCAGTGCTGGCATGAGCTTGCTCCAGTGGTAGCATTAGCTTGCTGCAGTGGTTGCATCTGCTTGCTCCAGTGCTGGCATGAGCTTGCTCCAGTGGTGACATTAGCTTGCTCCAGTGGTAGCATCAGCTTGCTCCAGTGGTAGCATCAGCTTGCTCCAGTGGTAGCATAAGCTTGCACCAATGGTTGAATTAGCTTGCCCCAGTTGTAGCATCAGCTAGCCCCAGTTGTAGCATCAGCTAGCCCCAGTTGTAGCATCAGCTTGCTCCAGCGGTAGCATCAGCTTGCTCCAGCGGTAGCATCAGCTTGCTCCAGCGGTAGCATCAGCTTGCTCCAGCGGTAGCATCAGCTTGCTCCAGGGGTAGCATCAGCTTGCTCCAGGGGTAGCATCAGGTTGCTCCAGGGGTAGCATCAGGTTGCTCCAGGGGTAGCATCAGGTTGCTCCAGGGGTAGCATCAGGTTGCTCCAAGGGTAGCATCAGGTTGCTCCAAGGGTAGCATCAGGTTGCTCCAAGGGTAGCATCAGCTTGCTCCAATGGTTGAATTAGCTTGCTCCAGCGGTAGCATTAGTTTGCTCCAGTGCTGGAATGAGCTTGCTCCAGTGGTAGCATTAGCTTGCTCCAGTGGTAGCATCAGCTTGCTCCAGTGGTAGCATCAGCTTGCTCCAGTGGTAGCATCAGCTTGCTCCAGTGGTAGCATCAGCTTGCTCCAGTGGTAGCATTAGCTTGCTCCAGAGGTTGTATTAGCTTGCCCCAGTGGTAGCATTAGCTTGCTGCAGCGGTAGCATTAGCTTGCTCCAGTGGTTGCTCCAGTGGTAGCATCAGCTTGCTCCAGTGGTAGCATCAGCTTGCTCCAGTGGTAGCATCAGCTTGCTCCAGTGGTAGCATTAGCTTCCTCCAGCGGTAGCGTTAGCTGGCTCCAGCTGTAGCATTAGCTTCCTCCAGCGGTAGCGTTAGCTGGCTCCAGCGGTAGCGTTAGCTTGCTCCAGTGGTAGCATTAGCTTGCTCCAGTCGTAGCATTAGCTTGCTCCAGTGGCAGCATTAGCTTGCGCTAGTGGTAGTATCAGCTTGCTCCAGCTGTATTAGCTGGCTCCAGTGGTAGCGCTAGCTTGCTCCAGTGGTAACGCTAGGTTGCTCCAGTGGTAGCGCTAGGTTGCTCCAGTGGTAGCGCTAGGTTGCTCCAGTGGTAGCGCTAGGTTGCTCCAGTGGTAGCGCTAGGTTGCTCCAGTGGTAGCGCTAGGTTGCTCCAGTGGTAGCGCTAGGTTGCTCCAGTGGTAGCGCTAGGTTGCTCCAGTGGTAGCATTAGCTTGCTCCAGTGGTAGCATTAGCTTGCTCTAGTGGTTGCATCTGCTTGCTCCAGTGGTTGCATCTGCTTGCTCCAGTGGTAGCATCAGCTTGCTCCAGTGGTAGCATCAGCTTGCTCCAGTGGTAGCATTAGCTTGCTCCAGTGGAAGAATTAGCTTGCTGCAGCGGTAGCATCAGCTTGCTCCAGCGGTAGCATCAGCTTGCTCCAGCGGTAGCATCAGCTTGCTCCAGCGGTAGCATCAGCTTGCTCCAGTGGTAGCATCAGCTTGCTCCAGTGGTAGCATCAGCTTGCTCCAGTGGTAGCATCAGCTTGCTCCAGTGGTAGCATCAGCTTGTTCCAGTGGTAGCATCAGCTTGCTCCAGTGGTAGCATCAGCTTGCCCCAGTGGTAGCATCAGCTTGCTCCAGTGGTAGCATCAGCTTGCTCCAGTGGTAGCATCAGCTTGCTCCACTGGTAGCATCAGCTTCCTCCAGAGGTAGCATCAGTTTGCTCCAGAGGTAGCATCAGTTTGCTCCAGAGGTAGCATCAGTTTGCTCCAGAGGTAGCATCAGCTTGCTCCAGAGGTAGCATCAGCTTGCTCCAGAGGTAGCATCAGCTTGCTCCAGTGGTAGCATCAGCTTGCTCCAGTGGTTGCTCAAGTGGTAGCATTAGCTTGCTCGAGCGGTGGGATCAGCTGACTCCATCGGAAGCATCAGCTTGCTCCAGTGGTTGCTCTAGTGGTAGCATTAACTTGCTCGAGCGGTGGCATCAGCTGACTCGAGCGGTGGCATCAGCTGACTCGAGCGGTAGCATCAGCTGGCTCCAGCGGTAGCATCAGCTGGCTCCAGCGGTAGTACCAGATGGCTCCAGCGGTAGCACCAGATGGCTCCAGCGGTAGCACCAGATGGCTCCAGCGGTAGCATTCGCATCCTCCAGCGGTAGCGTTAGCTGGCTCCAGTGGTAGCGTTAGCTTGATCCAGTGATAGCATTAGGTCGCTCCAGTGACAGCATGAGCTTGCTCCAGTGCTGGCATGAGCTTGCTCCAGTGGTAGCATTAGCTTGCTGCAGTGGTTGCATCTGCTTGCTCCAGTGCTGGCATGAGCTTGCTCCAGTGGTAGCATCAGCTTGCTCCAGTGGTAGCATCAGCTTGCTCCAGTGGTAGCATCAGCTTGCTCCAGTGGTAGCATCAGCTTGCTCCAGTGGTAGCATCAGCTTGCACCACTGGTTGAATTAGCTTGCCCCAGTTGTAGCATCAGCTTGCCCCAGTTGTAGCATCAGCTTGCCCCAGTTGTAGCATCAGCTTGCCCCAGTTGTAGCATCAGCTTGCCCCAGTTGTAGCATCAGCTTGCCCCAGTTGTAGCATCAGCTTGCTCCAGCAGTAGCATCAGCTTGCTCCAGCAGTAGCATTAGCTTGCTCCAGCGGTAGCATCAGCTTGCTCCAGCGGTAGCATCAGCTTGCTCCAGCGGTAGCATCAGCTTGCTCCAGGGGTAGCATCAGGTTGCTTCAGGGGTAGCATCAGCTTGCTCCACTGGTAGCATTGGCTTACCGCAGTGGTTGCAGTAGCTTACCCCAGTGGTTGCAGTAGCTTACCCCAGTGGTTGCAGTAGCTTACCCCAGTGGTTGCAGTAGCTTACCCCAGTGGTTGCAGTATCTCACTCCCGCGGTAGCATAAGCTCACTCGAGCGGTAGCATCAGCTGGCTCCAGTTGTACCATCAGCTGGCTCCAGCGGTAGCATCAGCTTGCTCCAGCTGTAGCATTAGTTTGCTCCAGCTGTAGCATCAGCTTGCTCCAAGGGTAGCATCAGCTTGCTCCAAGGGTAGCATCAGCTTGCTCCAAGGGTAGCATCAGCTTGCTCCAAGGGTAGCATCAGCTTGCTCCAAGGGTAGCATCAGCTTGCTCCAAGGGTAGCATCAGCTTGCTCCAAGGGTAGCATCAGCTTGCTCCAAGGGTAGCATCAGCTTGCTCCAAGGGTAGCATCAGCTTGCTCCAAGGGTAGCATCAGCTTGCTCCAGGGGTAGCATCAGCTTGCTCCAGGGGTAGCATCAGCTTGCTCCAGGGGTAGCATCAGCTTGCTCCAGGGGTAGCATCAGCCAAGGGTAGCATCAGCTTGCTCCAAGGGTAGCATCAGCTTGCTCCAAGGGTAGCATCAGCTTGCTCCAAGGGTAGCATCAGCTTGCTCCAAGGGTAGCATCAGCTTGCTCCAGTGGTTGGTCAAGTGGTAGCATTAGCTTGCTCGAGCGGTGGGATCAGCTGACTCCAGCGGTAGCATCAGCTGGCTCCAGCGGTAGTACCAGATGGCTCCAGCGGTAGCACCAGATGGCTCCAGCGGTAGCACCAGATGGCTCCAGCGGTAGCACCAGATGGCTCCAGCGGTAGCACCAGATGGCTCCAGCGGTAGCACCAGATGGCTCCAGCGGTAGCATTCGCATCCTCCAGCGGTAGCGTTAGCTGGCTCCAGTGGTAGCGTTAGCTTGATCCAGTGATAGCATTAGGTCGCTCCAGTGACAGCATGAGCTTGCTCCAGTGCTGGCATGAGCTTGCTCCAGTGGTAGCATTAGCTTGCTGCAGTGGTTGCATCTGCTTGCTCCAGTGCTGGCATGAGCTTGCTCCAGTGGTGACATTAGCTTGCTCCAGTGGTAGCATCAGCTTGCTCCAGTGGTAGCATCAGCTTGCTCCAGTGGTAGCATCAGCTTGCTCCAGTGGTAGCATCAGCTTGCTCCAGTGGTAGCATCAGCTTGCTCCAGTGGTAGCATCAGCTTGCACCAATGGTTGAATTAGCTTGCCCCAGTTGTAGCATCAGCTTGCCCCAGTTGTAGCATCAGCTTGCCCCAGTTGTAGCATCAGCTTGCCCCAGTTGTAGCATCAGCTTGCCCCAGTTGTAGCATCAGCTTGCACCAGTGGTAGCATCAGCTTGCACCAGTGGTAGCATCAGCTTGCACCAGTGGTAGCATCAGCTTGCACCAGTGGTAGCATCAGCTTGCACCAGTGGTAGCATCAGCTTGCACCAGTGGTAGCATCAGCTTGCACCAGTGGTAGCATCAGCTTGCTCCAGTGGTAGCATCAGCTTGCTCCAGTGGTAGCATCAGCTTGCTCCAGTGGTAGCATCAGCTTGCTCCAGTGGTAGCATTAGCTTGCTCCAGTGGTAGCATTAGCTTGCTCCAGAGGTTTTATTAGCTTGCCCCAGTGGTAGCATTAGCTTGCTCCAGTGGTAGCATCAGCTTGCTCCAGTGGTAGCATCAGCTTGCTCCACTGGTAGCATCAGCTTGCTCCACTGGTAGCTTCAGCTTGCTCCAGTGGTTGCTCCAGTGGTAGTATCAGCTTGCTCGAGCGGTACCATCAGCTGGCTCCAGCGGTAGCATCAGCTGGCTCCAGCGGTAGCATTAGCTTCCTCCAGCGTTAGCTGGCTCCAGCTGTAGCATTAGCTTCCTCCAGCGTTAGCTGGCTCCAGCTGTAGCATTAGCTTCCTCCAGCGGTAGCATTAGCTTCCTCCAGCGGTAGCATTAGCTTCCTCCAGCGGTAGCGTTAGCTTCCTCCAGCGGTAGCGTTAGCTGGCGTTAGCTGGCTCCAGCGGTAGCGTTAGCTGGCTCCAGTCCTGGCATTAGCTTGCTGCAGTGCTGGCATGAGCTTGCTCCAGTGGCAGCATTAGCTTGCTCCAGTGGCAGCATTAGCTTGCTCCAGTGGCAGCATTAGCTTGCTCCAGTGGCAGCATCAGCTTGCTCCAGTGGTAGCATCAGCTTGCTCCAGTGGTAGCATAAGGTTGCTCCAGTTGGAGCATTAGTTTGCTCCAGTGGTAGCATTAGCTTGCTCCAGTGGTAGCATCAGCTTGCTCCAGTGGTAGCATCAGCTTGCTCCAGTGGTAGCATCAGCTTGCTCCAGTGGTAGCATTAGCTTGCTCCGGTGGTAGCATTAGCTTGCTCCGGTGGTAGCATCAGCTTGCTCCGGTGGTAGCATCAGCTTGCTCCGGTGGTAGCATCAGCTTGCTCCGGTGGTAGCATTAGCTTGCTCCATTGGTAGCATTAGGTTGCTCCAGAAGAAGCATTAGTTTGCTCCAGCAGTAGCATTAGCTTGCTCCAGGGGTAACATCAGCTTGCTTCAGGGGTAACATCAGGTTGCTCCAGGGGTAGCATCAGCTTGCTGCACTGGTAGCATCGGCTTGCTCCAGTGGTAGCATTAGCTTAACCCAGTGGTTGCATTAGCTCGCTCCAGCGGTAGCATTAGCTCGCTCCAGCGGTAGCATTAGCTCGCTCCAGCGGTAGCATTAGCTCGCTCCAGCGGTTGCATCAGCTGGCTCCAGCGGTAGAATCAGCTGGCTCCAGCTGTAGAATCAGCTGGCTCCAGCGGTAGCATCAGCTGGCTCCAGCGGTAGCATCAGCTGGCTCCAGCGGTAGCATCAGCTGGCTCCAGTGGTAGCATTAGCTGGCTCCAGTGGTAGCATTAGCTTTCTCCAGTGGTAGCATAAGCTTGCTACAGTGGTAGCATCTGCTCGCTCCAGTGGTGGCATCTGCTCGCTCCAGTGGTGGCATCTGCTCGCTCCAGTGGTGGAATCAGCTGGCTCCAGTGGTAGAATCAGCTGGCTCCAGTGGTAGAATCAGCTGGCTCCAGTGGTAGAATCAGCTGGCTCCAGTGGTAGAATCAGCTGGCTCCAGTGGTAGAATCAGCTGGCTCCAGTGGTAGAATCAGCTGGCTCCAGTGGTAGCATCAGCTGGCTCCAGCGGTAGCATCAGCTTGCTCCAGTGGTAGCATCAGCTTGCTCCAGTGGTAGCATTAGCTTTCTACAGTGGTAGCATCAGCTTGCTACAGTGGTAGCATCAGCTTGCTACAGTGGTAGCATCAGCTTGCTCCAGTGGTAGCATCAGCTTGCTCCAGTGGTAGCATCAGCTTGCTCCAGTGGTAGCATCAGCTTGCTTTTCCAGCTCACGCTTCTAATAACAGTGTTACCTTTTCACAGACTCTTACCTTGCATATTGACTGTTCAGATTTGGCAGGCTCAGGGCTGGACTACTGCAGTTCCTCGTCCTTGAAGATTGCTGCTGTTGTGGATGGTCTGTAGTGTGGCAAGCACCTGATTCTCATAAATCTGATAGTACTCCTCCGCTCAGGTCTCACTGCTCCCTGTCCTCCAAAGGATGGGCTTAGTTTAAATCCCTCTGCATCAACCACTGCTGTAGCATCACTAATTAGCTTCCAATAATTAGGCATCCGCAGTAAAGGCAATCACTCCACTCTGATGAACAAGATCTGTTCAACTTTCTCAGGTTTGTAGGTACCAAAAAGATGGGCATTCTTCTTCTGTGGTGGTGGGTTTTGGCATTATGGGGAAAGGCTTCCATTGAGATCTATCTAGCCCGTCAATGTGTCATCATCTAAGATTTAGGAAGTTACTTAAACCGGACAGCTTGTTCAGGCTGGATCAATGCTGGGACTGCGAAGAAAATCTTGTTAGGTGCAAATGCTTCATCAACACCTACAATTTCCACCCAGCCTCTACCTCCTACCCACAATAGAAGCTCCATCCTTTCCCGCCAAGCCTGTCCCTTCCACCTCACAAGAACATGTCTGTCCTCTGCCTCACACTCCACAGGACAAGTCCCATTATCTGCGTGAAGAGCTGCACCAAACGTAGATTTCTCACTAAACACTTAGGGGCAGATTTACAAGCCCCTTGCGCCACTTTTGAGTCACTTTTAACATGGGAAAAGTGACGCAAAAGTGGTGCAAGGGGCATGTAAATCTGGCCCTTACTGCGGGGCGAACGAAGACAGACATTTAGGATTATTTTATTTATTTACAACAAGTTCTCTATAAAATGTTTCTCTGGGGGCCTGCACGTCTTAAGGGAAGACGACATGCAGGTGTTTTTTTTTTTTTAGGCTGAAGAGATTTCACGAGAAGAGGCAGAGCACTGAGCAGGTGCCAGGGAGTAAATGCCATTACCTCTATAGCACAGAGTGGAATCAATCTAGCTGGAAGGTGGTGGGCCTACACAACATGTCTCCTGAGCACCATCGAAAGGAAGAGAGCAGGTATCCGTTGCATCCTACAGCATCTGTGTTCAGCCATCATCCGACCTGTGTGCAAGCTGCTCCTGCACAGCCCCAGGGAACCAGTTACACCCACCACAGCGTAGGTCCAGGGAGGTGCATCAAAGCAGGCAGAATGGAAGCAGGGAAGGGTCAGTGAAACAGGCACTTAGCCTCAGAGCAACACTAGAAAGTCAAAGTAAGTCTCCCATCTCACAGCAACTTGGGCACATCCAAGGAGGCCTCTCTGCTGGAACTCTCCCGCCAGGTCGGATGGCATTTCAAGTCTGGTCCTCCACTTGCTCCCTTAATCAGTCTTCTTCTTAGGATTTCTGCTCTTCCACATCACGAACACTACAAAGAGTCCTAAACATGAAAAGAGTGCGTCACTAACACATCTAACATCCGAAGTACATCTGCAGACAAGAGTGAAACAGTGAAAACCCCTATCAGCTGCCACGACTCTGACCAAGTGTAGGAAGCCGGCTCTCTGTACAGTGCACTAAAATGAACTACACTATGTAGAGAGCTCCAAGAATCCCCAATTGGTATACAGAGGTATAAGTAGATAATACTAACTCTCTTTTTGTGGTACTGTGGGCGAGCAGGGAGGCTTATCCGAGGGTATTGCTAAGCATTTGTTGTACTTACAGAGGCAATAAATGCGACACACACTCGAATAAATCCGAGACCAATTTATAAAAAATAATATTGATTTGTATGTAATTTTTAAGACCATGAACACAGTTCTAATGTGAGTACTTTCGGAGTTACGATTTTTCAAGGTTCAGAAAATATATCACTTTAGTGCGCAATTCCGCACCATTGAAAGTAATGGGAAAGAAGTAGAAAAATGCATATAAAATCAGGCAATGCTTTCACGAAGGTCACCATCTCGTTGTAGGTCAATGTCAGGACCAGGCCCAAAGTTACAGCAGGAGAAGTCTGGGAGCAGAGTGCTGAGGGTCTTGGAAGCTGGCACTCAACGACGAAGGGGGCCACTTGAATGTACACTGCACAGGAGGACTTACAGGTAAGTCCGGTGTTTCTCCTTCGAGGGAGGAGGTCGCAAGGGTTTGGGGACCACAGGAGTACAGAAAGTTAGTCCTTGCCAGGGCCAGGAGGGACAGGTGCAGAGTGAACAGGTCAGCCGGGCGTCATGCGTCGATGTCCTCACGGTCAGGAGCAGGCAACTTGGGGAGGCGATCTCGGGACAGCTGGGCCACTTAGGAGGTGGGTCTCAGTTGTCTCGATGTCAGCTTGCTTCTGGTGCTTCGGGAGTCCGGTGTGGATTCTTCTTCTCGGTGTTTATCGTTGGGGGTCTGGTATTCCGGGTATTGGTACGCCGTGGCTCCAGTAGGTCCTGGTGCCTCCAAACTTGGTGGAGAGGCAAATCTGACCCTCTGGAGAGGTTGTACCTTTTCTTGCATTGATGCTGCGTCGAGGTCGCTGGGGAGCAGCAAGTTGGAAAAAACGGACTTCACAGGATCGGTGCCTGCAGAGTGCAGGGGGGTAATACCTTCACTCCAAGGGAGCTTCTTGGCAATTTCTTGAAGGCTGGAGGTACTTTGGGGTTCTTGATATCCTTTCAGGATGACACAGCAGCAGCGATTGTCGAGTCCTTGGAGCAGCAAGCAGGGTGTGGCACCTTTTTCTTCTGTAGCAGGGCTTCAGTTCTCGAGCAGTGAGTCTTCTTTGTTCTGGTCTTCTTTTGTCAGTCGAAACTGATGTTCAGGTCTCGGGGAGCCACCTAAATACTGAATTTAGGTGCGTTACAAGGGGTGACACACCTATACTTTATGCAGTATATGGGAGGCATGGCACACAGGGACGTGTGCCATGTCGACTCTTTGGATTTCTCTGCACCAAGATACGCAGCTTGCAATGGCAGAGTGCATAGCCTTGGTGAGGGGTCACTGGGGTGGCACAACCAGTGCTGCAGCTCCAGATGACACTCTTCAGTAACCATGCCCTTCCTAAGTACCAGGGCTACCACTTACTAGGGGCTTACAGGGGTATCTGATGTTGTGCCAATCATGGTACAGATTTGGGGAAGGAGATCTGGCACTGGGAACCTGGTTAGCAGGGACCTAGTGCACTTACAGTTCGAAATCACATCATGCATCAGGCAATAAGCGGGGGTTAAACATGTCAAAGGAGATGCTTTCCTACATGAAACCCCCCACCCTCCCTCCCCAAACGAAAGAGGATGAGAATAACCTTCCCCTAGAGAGTCTTCATCTTCTAAGTGGAAGAACCTGGAAAGGCCACCTGGATTGGTATGGTCAGTGCCAGCTCTGTGACCCACTGTAAAGTCCATTCCCTTTAAGGATATGGACCAGCTTAGCAGTTTGGGATTTTCACCTTTCATTTGCATTAACCATCTGAGGCCTCTGGTCGGTTTGAACAAGGAAGTCAGAGTCAAACAGGTATGGTCACAGCTTCTTCAGGGACCAGACTATAGCAAAGGCTTCCCTCATAATAGCACTTAAGCGCTGTTCCCCAGGGAGTAGCCTTTTTCTGATGAAAGCCACAGGCTGGTCTTGACCATGGTCATTTATTTGGGATAGAGCCACTCCTATCCCATGCTCTGAGGCATCAGTTTGCACAATGAATTGCTTGGCATAATCTGGAGCTTTCAGAACAGGTGCAGAGCACATTGCTTCCTTCAGAGTGTCAAAAGCCTTTTGACAGCTCACTGTCCAGTTCACCTTTTGGGGCATTCTTTTGGAGGTCGGTTCTGTGAGGGGTGTCACAATTATGCCATAATTATTCACAAACCTCCTGTAATACCCAGTCAAGCCAAAGAAGGACCTGACTTGAGTCTGGGTTGTTGGAGCCACCCAGTCCAGAATGGTCTGGATCTTAGGTTGAGTGGTTGAACCTGGCCTCCACCAACAAGGTGGCCCAAGTATACAACCTTTCCCTGCCCTATCTGGCACTTGATTGCCTTGATAATGAGGCCTGCACTTCTCAGAGCCTCTAGTACTTTCTGAATGTGGACCAGGTGATCCTGCCAGGTGGAGCTAAATACAGCCATACCATCTAGATAAGCTGCACTATAGGATTCCAATCCAGCAAGGACTTTGTTCACCAACCCTTGAAAAGTGGCAGGTGCATTTTTCAGACAAAAAGGTATCACAGTAAACTGATAATGCCCATCTGGGGTGGAAAATGCAGATCTTTCTTTTGCTCCTGGATTCATACCTATCTGCTAGCACATGGATGTGAGATCAAAAGGTACTCAGATATTTGGCTGCTCCCAACCTGTCAATCAGCTCATCTGCCCAAGGAATTTGGTGTGCACTAGTTTTGGTCACAGGATTGAAACCCCTATAGTCCACACAAAACCTCATCTTTTTTTTTTACCACCCTGGGTATGAGGTTCAGGGACAGACAACTGGGCTGGCCCAGGGGTCTCAGATGGCTCTATGACTCCAAATTCCAGCATCTTGCTTATGTCAGATTTGATGCTTTCTTTCACATGATCAGACTGCCTGTATATTATTCTTGACAGGTAGGCATTCACCAGTGTGCACATCATGGGTACACCGGATAGTCTGACCAGTAGTCAAAGAGCTCAGCAAACTGACTTAGGACTAGCTTTTAGTCAGTCTGCTGTTGTGCAGTGAGGGTGTCTGACAGGACCACCCCTTACACTGACCCATCTTTTGAATTGATGAACAGGAGGTAAGGGAGAGGTTCACTCTCCACTTCCTGATATGCATCTGTAACCTTGAGCATGGTCACATCTGCCTTGTCATAGCAGAGTTTAAGGCGGTTTACATGGATGACCCTCATGGGGTTCCTGCAAGAGCCAAAGTCCACCAGATAGGTGACCTCCCCTTTTCTTTCTAGGATGGGGAGGGGCCACTCCACTTATCTAGGAGGGTCCTAGAGGCCACAGGCTGCAAAACCCATACTTTCTGCCCTGGTTGGAATATAACCACAGCAGCCTTTTGGTCATACCATTGCTTCTGGAGTTCCTGGATGGCCTCAAGGTTTTTGTTAGCTTTTCCCATGTATTCAGTCATCCTGGAGCGGAAGTCTGGTACATAGTCCACTATGTCCTGCTTAGGTTCAACGAGAGGCTTCTCCCATCCCTCTTTCACAAGGCACAATGATCCCCTAACACGATGACCAAACAAAAGTTCGAATGGAAAAAACCTCACTCCTTTCTGTGGCACTTTCATGTAGGCAAAAAGCAGGCATGGAAGAAAGACATCCCATATCCTTCTGAGTTTATCTGGGAGTGCACCAATCATACCTTTCATGGTCTTGGTGAATCTTTCAACAAGGCCATTACACTGCGGATGGTAGGAGGTAGTGAACCTGTAGGTCACTCCATACTCCTTCCACATGTGTTTCAGGTAGCCAGACATGAAGTTTGTACCTCTGTTTGATATCTCCTCCTTAGGGAAGCCCACCCTGGTAAAGATACCAATGAGGGCCCAAAACCACTGCAGGGACAGTGGTAGTCCTAAGGGGAATAGCCTCAAGATACCTAGTGGCATGATCCACTACCACCCGAATATATCTGTTTCCTGGAGCTGTAGGAGGGTCAAGGGGACCAACTATGTCGATACCTTCCCTTTCAAAGGGAATCCCAACCACTGGGAGTGGAATTAAGGGGGTCTTTGGGTGGCCATCTGTCTTGCCACTGGCTTGACAGGTGGCATAGGAGATACAAAGCTCCTTCATCTTCTGGTGCATCCCTGGCTGGTAGAAATGGCTGAATACTATACTTTCAAGAATGGGACAGGTCCTCTGCCCCTGGCACAGATCTTCCCTAGAGGGTCCTTCCGGGCCCAAGAGCTCAGCATGGTAAGGCTCCAACTCCTGAGGCTCAGTTCCCTCTGGGGCTGACTCTTCTTCCCCCGAAGAAGGGTCTGGTGTCTGATTTGCAGTTGGCTCCCCAGTCTGCTTGCATTTTCTCTTGGAGGGGTGGGACAATCTTCCAGACTCCAGCACTTATTTTTCACTCTGGGCTCTGCTCTGTGATGTGGTTTTACACACACCCAGTGTGGGATTCCAAGCATTTCTGCATGGATTCTCAGTTCTGCCTCAGCCCAGGCTGAGGACTCCAAATCATTTCCAATCAATCAACTGGCATTGATGAAGACACTGCTACCTCTTTTTGGCCAGTGACCCTTCCCCAGTCAAAGGACTCCATTGCCATTGAATAGTTTGTTGTCACATTGTCAGCATTGATGACTGGATAGGTCCTTCCAGGCAGATACAGTTCAGAGGCCACTAGGTGCTTGGTCACCAGGGTAATACTAGCACCAGTGTCTCTCAATGCCTCCACCGTAATCCCATTAATAACAGGACGCTGTCTATATTTTTGCATGTTAGTGGGCCAGACAGCTAAGGTGGCTACATCCACATCCCCTACTATAGTTGCCTCAGTGAGCTCTCTGACATGGCCAGTGCTCTCCTGAGATCCAATCAGGAGATTAGCCACTACATTTACTGCAGGTGGACTAAAGGCATTTTTCCTGTTTTTACAGCCAGGGTCTCTAGTTCAGTGACCCAGTGACCTACAGTCATGACACCAAGCCTTTTTGGGATCCCAGTGCCTACCCTGGTACCCTCCTCCCTTGGGCTGTGATTGGTTTCTGGGCCCACCCACCTGAACAGATTTTTGGGGCCTGAGGAAGACTCATTTTTGTTTTTCTCTTTTGGATCACCATCTTTCCCTTGGGTTTTTTTTTTGGCCTCCTTCTTTTGGTCACCCCCACCAGTGGTAGTTTTAGTCACCCTTATTTTGACTCCATGGTCTGCCTTCTTCCCCAACTTTAGAGGAGAAAGTGGACTTAGGTCTACCAGATGTTGATGTAACTTCTCATAGTAACAATTACTTAAAAGATGCTTTGTTCTTAGACTCTGGACCTTTCCATTGGCGAGGCACATTACTCCTCGTCAGAGCCTGAATCGACTGAGAATTGACTGAGTCCTGCCCTTTCACTGCTCCTTCGAACTCCTTTATGGACTCTCTCCATGTTGCCAAATCTTTATCGGCATGTTCATCCACCCTACACCAGCGTAACCTGACCACCTCTGCTACTGCCCATTCTTTCACATCTCTACCCCAACTTTGCAGACTGGGTCCCCCAGTGACCATCCAAGTCATAGCTACTCGTCGTTTCACTAGTAATAGCGCCAGTTGTGTGAATCGCCATTGCATTTTCCTTCCCTTATGTTGTCTAAATATACCCAATAGACAGACAGTAGGTTTTGGCCGTAGTGTCGCTCCCCCCACTCTGTAGTGTCTCAACCACCCGGCCCCAGAAAATGTGCACTGCGGGACATTTCCAAGCCAGGTGTAGAAATGTTGCTGGAGTTGTTTGGCAGCGGGGACATGTGTTTGGTTTCGTGGGGTCAATACGGTGCAGCAGCTCAGGGGTAACATACGTACGGTGTAGAAAATTGAAATGGACTAGTTTAAATTGTGCGTTACATGAGCCCTTTTTTACTAGTTTGCAGGCCTCCTTCCACCCTGTATCCACCATTGGTGCACCCAGGTCTTCCTCCCAGGCTATCCTCGGTCTTGGTCTGGGCGTGTCCATAATCATAGCGTTGTACAAGTGGGATATCAAGTGTCTTCTCCCCCAAACTCCAGTAGCGTCCTGAACAGGGCTGAGGATTCTGGGGCAGCCGGGCACGTAGGCAAGGTGTTGCAGACTATATTAACAATGCTTGCGTAGAGTAGGAATTGACCCTGTCCTACCCCAAAACATTCCTGCGCCGCCTCGAAAGAAATCAGCGTGTCATTAGGGAAAAGGTCTGCCAACGTCAAGCATCTCCTGTCTTTCCAGCCAGCAACGTCCACCTCCAACACCAGGTGAAGAAACGCTGGGAGGTACCAAAACATGAACTCTCTGGCGAAGGGGGCGCGTCTCACAACCACCCTCACCGCTCTTTCCAAGAGTGCCGCTGTGTGTTTGTTTAAGTAAGGGCCCACTCCCTGCCCCTTCCCCCCTACCCCCTCCATGTAATAGCTGGGGCAAGGTTTTTTCCCCTGCGTCATCCGTCAGGAGTTCTTTCTCCCAATTGTTCTCTTCAGTGAGCCAGTGGGCTGCATGTTGGAGCTGGGGCGCTATGTAATAGAGTTCCATATTGGGGAGCGCCAACCCTCCCTCTTCCTGCGGCAGTTGCAGTATCTCTCTGCTCACTTTATTTCTGCCATCCGCCCATACCAATTTTATTAGCATGGAATTAAGTCTATTAAACACTGACCGTGGGAGCGTGTCCAGTGACTGCTGAAGGGCATAAAGGCATTGGGGCAGAAACACAGTTTTGGCTACCACTACCCGCCCTATAAGGGACAAGGGGAGTGCATTCCAGAAGGTGACAGACCGGGTCAATCCCTCTGTCACTCGGTCTATATTGCATTTCTTCAGTTTCTGTGCGGTATGCGTGACTATGAAGAGCAGATATCTGAACTGGTCAGTTTCCCAACGTAAGGGCATTGGGGGAAGCGTGAAGGAGTCCCGATGGCATAGGGCACCGAGCGGAAAGATCAAGCATTTGCTCATGCTTATACGCAGACCAGATATGTCTCTGAAGGCTTTAAAGTGCTCCAAAAAGTGTGGTAGCGAAACTGCCGGTGCCGTCAGATAAAACAGAGTGTCGTCAGCGTGTAAAGAAATCAGATGCTCTCTTCCCCCAATTCGTATCCCATAGCGACCCATTTTCTTCCTAACTCTGATGGGCAGTGGTTCCAGTGCCAGCGCAAACAGCAGGTGCGACAATGGGCACCCCTGTCTGGTGCCTCTATGCACCCCAGAGGGTGCAGAGATTAATCTCCCCAGCCTGACCCTAGCGGAAGGTTCGGTATAAAGTAGCTTTACCCATGACCGGATTCAGGGTCCAAACCCCATTCTCACCAGAACTGCCTAGAGATAATACCAACATACTGCGTCAAACGCCTCAGCTATGTCAATGGATACCAAGGCAACGGAATTCCTCCTTATCTCTCCTCCCAAACAGGTCCCTATTGTCGTTGAATACATGAAACAACTTACGGCTCTCAACTGTGTTCCACACATCATTGACTATACCAAATCTCTCGGAATAATACTTGATAAGGCCCCTGAACATGCAGGAGCACAGCAGCACTGCCACCAAACGGGCGAACTTCCAAATGAGCCTACTAAGAAAGTTAAAACCCTTCCTTCCTCCGGAAGATTTCAAGTCTGCTGTTCAAGTGCTTGTCATCTCCAGAGTGGAGTATGGGAGTTCAACTCTCTGTGGTCTTCCGAGCTACAAGTTGGCACCGCTTAGGGCCTCTTTGAACTCAGCGGCTAGGCTCATCACATGATCCAAAAGAAATAGCCACATCACGCCTGATTTGAAATCTCTAAACTGGCTTCCTTTTGAGGCTAGGATTCATCTTAAAATTGCTTGCATGACCCACAAAGCCCTTCACATAAACACTCCTCAGTACCTCGCCCGGAAACTGGAACTCTCGGGTGGTTGCAGATCTTTGAGGAGTTCTAGCACTTAACTGCTGAAACCACAAAAATTTCAAAGAAAGAAAACCTATAACCAAGCCTTCTCCGGTATTGCCCTTAAAATCTGGAATGCCATGCCTCCGGAAATCAGATTGAATCCCTCAACGTCCTCCTTCAAAAAAGAAGTCAAAGCACTTCTTCTGCATACTCTCTGAATTTGTTATGTACCTACTCCCCCCTGAAACAATGCTCTGAGGCTCCCTCCTCACACGTATGTTAATTTATTGTATTTATGTAGTGTTCCGATATATCAGTACTCTTGTTTACTCGTTTATCCTGCACTGTCCGATTGTTGTTTTACTTACTTGTCTCCCTCTCTGTTATCCTTGCTCTTATGTGAAGTGCTCTGATACCCGATTGGGTCATGTTCGCGCTATATAAAACTTTATAAATAAATAAATAAATGGCAAGATCCTGATCACTGTCCGCCACTTCAGGAATGACCGGCATGAGCTCCTGATGTTCACTGTGGTATTTCTACCGGGTATGAACCCACATTGGTCTGGGTTGACCAGTCCGACTATCTCCGGACCTAGCCTCTGGGCCAACGTCCTGCACAAAATTTCCATGTCTCGGTTTATCATTGTGATTGGGCGGTAGGAGGCTGGGTCCGAAGTTTCCACACCTGGCTTTGGAATCATTGCTATAATACCCTCTCTGAATGTGGAGGAAGGACTTTTCTTACCAGGGCCTCTGCATAAACATCCCGGAGGCGAGATGCCACAACCGCCGAGAATGTCTGATAAAATTCCGCAGTGAACCCGTCGCTACCTAGCGCCTTCCCAGATGGGAGCGAATTAATGGCCATCTGTATTTCTTCCACTAGCAGAGGTTTGTCCAGGACTCGCCTCCCTTCCTCCCCCAGGTGAGGGATCAAGAGATCTCTGAAGTATTCATCTAATTGTTCTGGGGTAGGATCTCCTGGGGTTGCGTATGCCTGTTTAAGATGGCCCTTGAACACTTCCACTATAGCACTCTGGGTGATGGCTTCACATCCTCTGGGAGTCACAAGATGGAGCACCTCCGTATGTGGTGTCTCTCGTTTTAAAATCCAGACTAGGAGCCGTCCTGATTTGTCCCCCTGCTGATGTAGTAGCTGAAGGTATGATGTTAGTGTGTATTTTTCTAATCTGTCACGTGCTTCTGTAACTTGTCTTAATAATTTAGTTTCAGTTTCCTGTCGCCCCTCGTCCCTCATCTCTCATCTCTCCCTGTTGGGCTGCTTAGTCACGCCTCTTCTCTATGAGTTTTTCCTGCAGAATGCGTCGCACTCTGCATTTGAGACTCACACATCGGCCCCTTAGGACAGTCTTAAAGAGCTTCCCATTCTGTCGTGTGACTTCCCGCCGTATTCCAGTTTAATTCAAGGTAGTCCCCCAGTGCTTTAGCAATATCGTCTTTCCCCACTGGATCCTGCATTATTTTCGAGGGGAACCTCCATGAGAAGAGACTTCTGGTCCCCTTCCCCCACCTAAAATCGCATACCACTGGCACGTGGTCGGACAAGTATCTTGGCAGGTGTGTGACCCTCTTGCACCTTCAGAGCTGTCTGGCGAGGTGCAAAGACCCTGTCTAGTCTGCTGTAGGTTCCATGTGTGGCCGAGTAGCAGGTGTACTCTTGTATCCTAGGGTATGTATCATGCCAAATATCTCCAAGCCCCATTTGCGACATCACTTCTGACAAGCTTGCTGTCATTCTTGGTTTAGTGTGCTGCCGGGGCGGGCGGCAGTCTAGTCTCCAGTCCGTCACACAATTGAAGTCCCCCCACCCAAAAGGTATCTATTCCCACCTTGGGGGACATTACATCTCTCAATGTGGAATAAAAGTTTGCATCATCTATATTTGGGCCATAGGAATTCAGGATTACTAACTCCCGTCCATCTAGTGTGCCTTGGATCAATATGTATCCGCCCTCCACGTCAGCTTCCATATATTTCAGCGCAAATGGAATCCCCGGGGCCACCCAGATTGAAACTCCCCTAGAGAAGGATGAATAAGTGGCATGGTATGATTATCCTCTCCCTTTCTTCGCTAGTTTTGCTGCTTCAGCATCCATCAAATGCGTCACCTGGAGACATGCTATACTTGTATTGTGTTGTTTGAGGAACGACAAGACCCTGTATCTCTTTCTGGCTGAGCCAAGTCCCCGTATATACCAAGTAGTCAGTTTGTATTTATTAGAGACCTCCATTATGTACTATAGTGTGGTTTTTCGTCCTCGCACACTCCCGGGCAAAAGGATGGCTATTTCCCTTCAAAAATAACCAATTGACTTAGAACTCACTGCTCCCCCCTCCCACAGACAACCACAGGAACATCAGCCTACGGAAGCCCACCCGCTGTTGTGTGAAGACTAGCACAACTTCCCCGCTGGCCCAACCTGGGCCGGCAACAACAAATAAAAATCCCTCTAACTGTGCTCTCTCCCCTCCCCCAGGGTCCTCAGCAGATTCCCCCATGCGTGTTTACTTCTTTGCTTGTGAACCTTCATCCAAGCAACCCCCCCACCCCTCATTGCATAAGTGGACCTCCCTGTGCCCCCTCATTCATTGTCATTACAGTGCAAATATAGGAAACATATATCTCAATCGCTCAATGTCTCAATTTTCGGAGTACCCCCCTTCCCCGGTTACCAGTTCTATCTCTACGTCGTTAAGGCTTTTCTTTTCACCCCTCTTCGCTTCCTCCCATACATTCACAACTGTATCAGGAATCATTTCAGCTGTAGGGCTTGGTGCCCTCGACGCAGGGTCTCTGCCGACCGCCGCTACTGCATTCGCCCCTAGGGATCCCGGTCTGGATAACTGCATCGTTCCGTCCTCCCTAATATGGATTCTCTCCTGTGTTCCAGGGGACTGGTTCACAGGTCTGGGGCTAACAGCCTTTTTCACAAGAGGTCTCTGAGAGCGCCCGCCCCATGCTCCTCGGCCCGAACGGCCCCCAGTCTGGGTTCCCCCCAGGGTCTTTGATCTCGAGCCACTTCCACACCTCATCCGGTCTTTCAAAAAAATTTGCTTTATCCTTGTATTGTACCTTTAGTCTGGCACGGTATAATAGCATATACCGGAGTCCCAGACACCCGGAGGTTTTGCTTAACGGCCAAGAAAGACTTGCGTTGTTCCTGAACCAGTTTTGTGTAGTCCGGGTAGACGTTGATACTGTAGTTCTCAAACCATGGTATTTCCTGTTCCTGTGCCGCTCTCAGGATACAGTCCCTGTCCCTATAGTTAAGGATCTTTGCAATGATCGCTCTTGGGGGGGGGGGGGGGGAGGGGGCCCTGGTGTTGGCGGAGGGACCAGGGCTCTGTGTGCTCTTTCAAAGATAAACAGTTCAGAGAGTCCATTAAGTTTCAGGACCTTCCGCATCCAGTCTTCGAGGAACTGTTCGGTGGACCTTCCCTCTGCCCTTTCTGGGAAACCCAGCACCCTGATTTTACTGTGGCAAGAGCAGCTTTTTGCGTTCTCCGACCTCCTTTTCAGCTCCACCATTGTGGTGGACATTGCGGCTACCCGTCGTTTCAGTGTGATGACCTCTCCCTGAAGCGCCTCAATGTTCGATTCTGCAGTCACAACCTTGTCCGAGACTTTACATAGGTCGGCCCTCAGGAGGTTCACGTCAATAGAGACTGTTTCTATCTGACGTTCTAATGCTGAGAGAGATCCCTGTATGGCCGCCAGGAGCTGCGCCCTAGACGGCTTTGAAGTCTGGGGTCCCTCCATTTCCCCCTCTCCTATCGGGCCCATCTGCCTTGTCAGTCTATGCGAGGGCTGCCTGGGGGTGGTATATTGAGTGATAGTGTTGGTCACCTGGGACCGAGCTGCTCTGTCCTTGCCCATGTTGGGACCACTTCCGGTGCGCCGGGAGACCCCCCAGTTATTGAGATTCGGGGTGCTGCCTCTTAAGTGATACCACAGCTTAACCAGCCCGGCGTCTTATGCCCATCTTCAGGCGTATCTCTCTAGCGCAGGCAGGTGTTTGCAGGCGTGCTCTGGTCTCTCCCGTCCAGGCTCACCGTCAGTCAGGGATCCTCATTGTTTGCCTCTTCAAATTCTACCTTTCTCTTCAGTTATTATTTATTTAGATTTGTTCTCCTTCTTCCTTTCTTTATTTTCTTAGGCGAGTGGGGACCTTCTTTTTCTTCCTCCTGCTGCTTTTTTTGTTGTTGTTTTTTTTCCCCTTATTCTCCTGGTTCTTACTTCCCTGCCTGGGGTAGGAGCAGTTGTCTTTCAATGCCCCCAGCCTCGTCTTCCCTGCTGCCCAAGGATCTACATCTGATGGGCTTTGTTTGCCCTTGAGGACGCGGCCTCCTCTTGCTTCCCCCACTGAGCTAACCCTTCCGGCAGCAAGGGCACTCACCCGGCTGCACTCTATGTCCTGCTCCTCGTCACTGCGGTCCCGGGTCGCTGGCTCGTTGATAGGCTGCACCTCACCCTGTCTCCGGCTCCCGCTGGCTGCAACGGCCCTCCCTTAGGCCCGCTGATCTCGCAACCGCTGATCACACTCTGAGGAGAGAGCTCTCGGATCACTCTCTCCTCCACCTGCCGGGGATCGCGGCCGGGATCAGACGTCGCCCCCGGCCTCCACGAGTCAGGTCCCTGCCGTCGGTCCCGCCTTGCTTGGCCGTGTCGATTCTTTACATCTCCCGCCGGTATTACTCAACGACAGGCGCTCCTCGCCGCACCTCCTCCGAGCATTCAATTCGGTTAGGTTCCTATGTTCCTTGTCGCATCAAGGCAGCTCGTCTCAGAGAGCCCTCGGAGCCGCGGGCTGTTAGGCATGCATCGCGTCCGGGGCAAGCTGTATGCCTCGATTCTTTTACGGCCCCTAAAGTTCCACACAACTGGATCGTCTGGGTCCTGTATTTCGTCGTTGCGCTGCCCCAATAGTGTTTCGTCCAGGATCACTTTTTTTTTGGGCAGGATTAGGCAGGATTACAGGGTTCCCAGAGACCCGGTCAGGAGAGAGCTCCCGCGGCCATGTTGCCAGGCCACACCCCTCTGGGTAGTTATTCTTACGGTCAGTAAGAACATCAGTCCAGTATGATTCGGCGTTAACTGTTCGTGTTGTTTTAGGTATTTTACCAATTTACAATTTAGTTGAGGGTCTGACGGGTCCAGAGCTAGAATGATTGCTGCTCTGCATGTCCTTGTCCCTTTTGCAATGAAGGCCTTTCTCAAAGTGACGCGTGCTGTGTGTAAGTGCGGGCAAATACAAATGAGATGAATAAAGTCAGCATGTTGTGGACTCACTTTGCTTCCAACGCGGCTGGTCGGCTATTGATGGTAACTGGCCAAAGCGGAGTGCCATTGGTTGTTTTTTGTAAGACCTAAGTAGGGTACTGGTTTTAAAGCTTGTAATTTGTAATCACCATCCATCTTTGTGATCCGAGGCTGAAGCTGTTTTTATCAAGTAATGACGTGAACTTTAGCAGCTTTATTCATCATGTGTTTGAAAGTTGTGAAAGGCGGATTCTTGTACCAAAGCTCAACTGTATTAGTGATTGTTTATGCTTTAAACAGATATTGATTGTTCCATAAAGCCTGGTTGATAGATAGTTAGCTTTCCCATATGTGGTGGGTGACAGTTGATATGATTAAGCTGAGGTGTTAAGAGGTGCGGCGCCAGCACAAACCCGTTTGAGGCCCTTATTTGTGATCAGTTTTCTTGAGATTCTGGAACCATCTCTCAGCTTAACTCTTATCCAGGTGTTTGAGTAGAATAGCATTATTCCTTTCAGAATTCTGTCAGGGATATTCCAGGCTCTTAGTTTTCTCCACAGGCTGTTTCGATCTACGCCATCAAAGGCCGCTTCAGGTCAATGAAGCAGAGATATAGCTTTTGCTTGTTTTGTTTGCTCTTTTCTGCTACTAAGGAATGCGCTAGTATGTCTGCGGTAGTTCAGATTCCTTTTCTGAAACCTGTTTGGTTGGCTGGGATCATGCTGTCAGTATTGGACCAGTCGACCAAATCTTCTGGGATCAGAGATGCATAATACTTAGCTTTGACGTCTAATAATGATACAAGCCTGTAGATGGCTGGGTTCATTCTGTCGCCGCCCTTGTAGTTTGGAGTGATGATTAAACCTTGCCAGCTTGGTGGTATTTGATTTAATGGCTCTATTTTTTTTCAAATAGTATGGATAGGTGGTTACTCTGGAAAGTCGGATCGTAAGTAAAAATAACCTGGGGGATGCGGTTAGGTCCCGGCGCGCCTTCCTGTCTGCCCTTGCGTATTATATTGCTTAGTTTGTATGGTGTGCTAAAGGGGAGCCGGTTGCTTCTTTTCTACAGCTTGGCAGTTATGTCAGATCCCGTCACCTGCACTTGGTGTTTAGTGCTATCTAATTGCTTGGTGGGTGATAATTCTGAGGTTACGTCCCCCATGAACGTACTAGTCAGAAAATCAGCCCATTCTTGTTCCTGGACGTTGGTGTTTTTTGGCCTATTCAGATTGTTTATTCGTCCCATAACTTTTTTTTGTATTCTTTCCACAATAGACGTGCTTTTTCCCATGACGTATCATCGGCAGTGGTTGATTTTAACTTCCTGACCGCTTTCCTTAGTTCTTGTTTCAAGGCGTGCAGTGTGCGAGAGAGTGTTTTGCGTGCTTTTCTTGACGTTTGGCTTTGAGCACCCGGCATCAATGATGCTAACTTTGTAGTGAATTCTGTCCAGGTGCTTGTTATGTTCAGTTGCTCAGTGCGACTGGCCAACATCAATTCTTTTACTGTACGTTGCAAGTCTTGGATGGAGTTATTTGTCCACTTAACTCGCTTTAAGTTGACCCTATTTATACTGCCAGCCATTACAATTGTTTCTTTGTGCTTAGGAGGAGTTAGGTTAAACTGGATGTGTTGGTGTGAATGATCTCTCTTGGTGGTGTATCTGATTGAATATTGTGATAGTAATGGTATTAACAGTAGCGTGACTACTGTAAAGTCTAAAATTGATCGTGCCTGTGCTCCATGATATGTGAATTTTGGAGGAGTGTCATCCGTTGTTCTACCATTTAGTCCTCTCATTCCTGAGTATTCTAATACTGTTACTAGGGACTGGCCTGTGCGGTCAGGTCGAACAGTTGTTGATTGATGCTGGGGATGGATGTACCAGAGGATGTTGTCTGCTGTCTGGGGTGTGGATTAGGTTGGAGTTGAACTCTCCTGTCAGTACTATATCCCAGGCCAGAAAGGTAAATCTTATGTCTGAAATTGCTATGATAAGTGTAGAGCTAAGTGCTTTTTTTTTGCGTTGGGGTGGACATAGGTATTAAATAATAGCACGCGGTCTGATTTAGTCATGCTCCAGAGGGTAAATATGACTAGTTGTATTCCAGGGTCTGGGGATGCTAGCTGTTCCGATTTACTGTGTAACGCTGTAGACACGTACACTGTTAACCCTCCTTTTGGATGCCCGCTTTGCTCGTTTTTTACAGCGGACATGCTGAAGTGGATGAAGCACTTCAGGGGTAGGTTATCAAAAGCCCATGTTTCTTGAAAGGCTATTATGTCGTAAAGTATCCCTTCCTGAGGTGGGGTCCCTTCATCAAGCCTTTTATTTGCTGCTGCAATGTTCCCAGAGAGCAGGTGGAGGTGGTTGCTCTCGGCATTGCTCGGTATGTTCCTTCCTGGTCAGTATCCTCTGTGAGCGTTGAGAACAGCTGGTAGCCAAGCCCTTTTGCTTTTGACCTGTGTCGGGAGTGATGTGTTGGCTGTTGTGGTCGTTGATCCTGGTCGTTGTTTGCAAGCTTCCGCCTTGTGCATTCTACTGAACGGAATATGCCACGCTCTTATCTGTAGATGGTTTTGGTTTGAAAAAATTATTTTAAGGTAAAGGGTAAGGGGTAGCGTGGTGCGGTTGGTTTTATTAATTTTATGCCTCATGCTTTGAATTGGTTTGAACATTCCAGGATGCGAAGCGCTATTTCTTCTGTTTGCCAGGTTGTGCGGGTGTATTCCTTGCATTTTTGAGCTTCCACTGGGAAGAATTCCACTGATAAAAGATTTGAGGATTCTAAGTTATTTAATGCTGGAATTTCTGCTGTCAATTTTAGAATGTTCCCCCTGTTTAGTGTGTCATGCCGACCCTGCGATTCATAATCTGGTATTAGAATTATTTGTGGTCGGGGCGTGGCTTGGCCGTGCGGCAAGATGGCCGCCTTCTAAAGGGGCTCTGCCGGCCGGGCATAATATCCTGCATCATCCTCCCGCTAATGAGGTGCCTGCACTCCCTACCTTACAGGGATAGTTCTAGCGAAGAAGCGGAACACGCCCATACCTTTTCCGGGCGGATTGTCAAGCCTGGACGTCGGCTACGACCATCGCGTAGTGGCGACTCCACAAGGCCGAGTCCGGCCTGGGCCACGGCATCTGCGGCGGAATCTGCTCTTCCTACATCTCTCCCTCCTTCTGCGGAGTGGGCGGGTGCGGTCACCCCCGGATTGGGCCCCCGCACTCTACATGCTGCAATGCGGCGGGGCCACCTTACATCCATTGTGCCAGCGCTGACTTGTGGGCCTCGAAATTGGCCCGCGTTGCGGCCTAGACGACGTCGGAGCTTGGGGAGAGGCGGCTGACGATCCTTGCTGCCGCGGATGCCGCTGCGCCTCTGTGGGACGCCCAGGGACGAGGCACTGACCGCTGGGACCCCGATTGCTGCCGGCAGCGGAGAATCCGCGAGACCGGGTCTGGCCTGGACTGTGGCGTCTGCGGCGGAACCTGCTGCCCCTACATATCTCCCCTCTGCTACGGAATCGGCGGGTGCGGTCACCCCCGGATTGGGCCGCCCGCACTCTGCAGGTAGCGGTGTGACGCGGACGCCTCACGTCTATTGGGCCGGCGCTGTCCTGGGGGCCCCGCTGCTGGCCCGCCTTGTGGCCTAGACGACGTCGGAACTTGTGAGGGGGAGACTGGTAATCCTGACAGCCGCAAATACCGCTGTGCCCCTGTGGGAAGCCCGGAGTAGAGGCGCTGACTGCTGGGACCCCGATTGTTGCCGGCGGCTGCGGTGGGCTCCGTAGCAGGGGCTGGCGCGCACCAAACCTGAGACCGCTGGGGAGCGGACGGACAAAGCTGCCGGACCCTGAGGGAGTTGAGCTGTCTCCTCCGGCGGCGTTTGATCTCGCTGCGTGGTGGTGAGGCCCAGTGGACAAGACCTACGAAATCGTGAGTAGGCCAGTGGGCCCTGACCCCTTTGCGCCGGGCGCTGTCTGACCGGGGCCCTGCTGCCTATGGGACTGCAGCGAGGCACCCCCTGGGCGCTGTGAGCTGCCAGTCTGCTGTGTGCTGGGTTGTGGCGGGGCGGGCCCGGGGCATGGCACTGCGGGGTACCCGGCTCGGACTGGGGAGACACCAGAGTGGGGTGGTGTGTAAGGCTCTGGGTGGTGCGCCTTCCCGCCACCCCCAGGGCTGCTGCGCGCTGATCCCATCTTCTGCGACAATTCTCCTGAGATCATGCCTGGGTCCCCTGGGTGCCATCCGGCCCGTCAGAGGAGCCTGGCGCTGGGCGGCCACTGGGTCTATACTGGTGCCCCCCCTCTTGTGAAAGTGACAGCCCGAGGCAACGCCGGTACTGTGACTCTTTGTGCTTTACACACCAGCTGGCCTGCTTGTCTCCCACGTTCTTCACCATGGGAAAATCCGACCCCAAGCAGACAAAACTACCATTTGAGAATAAGCGCCTCACAGGCACAGAGGACAGTACGGCTGACCCAGACAATGAACCCTCACAAACTGGCAGCAGACAAGAGGACGACCTGCGTGCTATCATGCTTGAGGTCCGCTCTAACCTTAAATCTATGGACACCAAGCTTGATGCCCTGACGGCGGTGCTAGACATGGTCAAGCGCCAACTAAACACCCATGAATCCAGACTGGACGCACTTGAGAACCGGGCGGAAGAAGCCCACGAATACCAAGTTGACTACAAAGAACATCTCCTTAACATGGAAAAGGTTCTCACAGTGATAAAAGCCAAAAACGAAGACTTGGAGGCGCGGTCGAGGCGCAACAACCTGCGCATGGCGGGCATACCGGAAACCACGGTGATCTAAAAAATGGAGCCCTTTATCGAGACTCTGCTCCGCAATCTTTTCCCGACTGCGCTCTCTGCGGTTTTTGCGGTGGAGCGTGTGCACCGCTCGCTCGGCCCCAGGCCACCAGTTGGCGGCACGCCCAGGTTCATTACTGCGCGCTTATTGAATTACTGGGACAGAGACTCAGTCTTAAAAGCGGCCAGGGAGCATGGCCCCATAACCCACCAGGGCAACAACATTTCTATATTCCCGGATTTCAAGCCCACGGTACAGGCCGCACGGAAATAATTTCTGCCTGCGAAGCGCCTGCTCCAGCACGCGGCCATCCCCTATGCAATGCTTTACCCGGCAAAGCTGAAAATCTCTCATGACGGCCAAGCACACTTCTTCATCGACGCCAAATCGGCACTCAAATTCGCCAAACACATCTGCCCGGGGCGTCCTTCGTCCAAAACGACCACGCAGGCGGAGGCGGCAGATAGACTTAGCGACAATGATTGAACTTGGGCTCATGGCTGACGAACATGTGACACCGCGCCTTGAGTACACTGCCCACGCTGCGGACTTATAGCTACTTAACAGAAGCTCACTCTCTATCGCTCGAACACATACCGCTCTTCGTACACATCTTACAATTGCACCTCTATGCTACTAGGAACTCCCAGCCACCCTGCATCTCAAGCAGGGCAGTATGCCGGTGACCCATGCCCCCACAGGGAGATCTCCCTTGGTTCCAATTGTTTGTTTTTAGTTTGGGACTGTTTGGGTGGGGGGAGGTATGGGATTCTCAACCTAATTGGGGGGTTGGAGTGGAAGGCTTAGGTTCTTGTAAGTATAGTTGGGGTTTGAAGTCACTTTGTGGTCACTCACTGTACCTCCTTCATCTAGCACAACGAGACATAGCTTTTACCGCTTTTTGCGATACACAGCCTCAAAGCGCGATGCCGCTTATCACTCAATCAACAGCTCGCTCACTACGACCTGGCGATTTTCACACCGCGTCACATATTACGTCCAATGACTGAAGTATCGCTCCTAACCTGGAACATACGTGGTCTGAATAACCATAGAAAGGTGAGACTCGCACATTCCTACCTCATTAGACACCAAATTGACATATGTTTTTTGCAGGAAACTCATCTTATGCATGCCACGGACTCTAAGCTACACCATAGATATTGGGGGGGAATCCACTCTGCCAAGTATTCTAATTACGCCCGAGGCACGGCCATCCTCATCCGATGCAACATAGGCTGGATTACAACTGACTCGTACGTAGACACTGAAGGGCGATATGTACTGCTAAAAGGCACACTGCACACAACACCCCTAACCTTAGCGGCTGTCTACGGCCCCAACGTCGATGACCCGGCCCTATTTGAAACCATATGGTCAAAGATCACTCTTATGGGGGAGGAAACGATTATTTGGGGGGGGCGATTTTAATGCGGTTATGCAGGACTCCTTTGATCGCATGGGGACATCCAGGCAATTACACCCCAAACCCACTGCAGCACTCAAGTCCATTGTGCAGGACTATGGCCTCACAGACATTTGGCGCTCATGGTATCCAGACACCCACGAGGGCACGTGCATCTCTTCTTGCCACAACACTTGGTCCCGTCTGGACTACTGGTTAGTTATACAGGATGTAGCCTCATGGACCACTAGTATCAAACATGCTCCGCGCACACTTTCGGACCATGCTCCGGTCCAACTTACCTGGACTGTACCACTAACCAAGCCGCAGGGGTGTTAAAGTCCATCCGCTCTACCTTGGAACGGATAGAGAAGGACATAAAACAAGCGGAGACGTTATACTTTCAAACAGGTCTGCAGACACACCTCGCCACTATCCGCGGGTAAATATCAGAATACGATGATGAAGCGATCCGCGAGACAAACTTTCTTGGGAAGCATGTCAAAGCCCGTAGATATGGGGAGGGGGATCGCCCGGGCAGGGCCTTAGCCTCCACACTTAAACAACCACGCAATTCAGCTTACATCACAGAGCTCCTTGAGGATGAATCTGGCCCAGTGCGGGGACAGTCTGCTACCCTAGACAGAATGAGGAGATTCTATGAATCCCTCTACACAGCAACCCAAGACGGCCCACATCCGGAGCTGCAGTCCTACCTAGACTCTATCGAATTGGTCTGGCTGAGTAACGCCCACCGCGAATACTTAGACGAGCCATTCACCAAAGAGGACATTATCCAGGTAATCAATAGCTCACCTGGAGACAAAGCGCCTGGCCTAGATGGCCTACCAGCGTCATTTTAGAAGACTTATGCTACCGAACTTGCTCCCTATCTGTTAGAAGTATACCAAGAATCCCTGGAAATAGGTCTCTCCCCCCCGACACTGCGAGAGGCCATGATTGTCACAATCTTGAAGCCTGACAAACCGGGGAATAAATGCGATTCGTATCGCCCGCTCTCCCTCATCAACATAGACGCGATAATACTAGCTAAACTGATAGCCAACAGATTGCAGCCGCTCCTACCCCTTGTCGCACGGCCGGATCAATCCGGTTTTATTCCGGGGAGGTCCACCTCCCATAGCCTACACACCTTTTTCTCCATACTCCACCAACTAGACCCCAACCTCCCTGCACTTTCTGCGTTTCTAGATGCCACAAAGGCATTTGATTCTCTTGAATGGCCGTTTATATTTACTATACTCCCTAGGATTGGCATAAGCCCTAACTTCCTGAAACTTATACACCTGCTCTACACCAAACCGACTGCCAGACTTAGGGTAAATGACCTGCTGTCGGAACCGTTTCTCGTCGCCCGAGGCACTAGACAGGGATGCGCTCTATCCCCTTTATTATTTGCGATAGCAATGGAGCTTCTCGCGGCCCGGATGCGCCAGCATCACACAGCCAGGGGACTAGGCCTCCAGGATAGAGGACTGATTATATCTATGTATGCTGACGACATCACACTATACGTCCGCGAGCCTGAAACTAACCTCAACCTCAACCCTCAACTCCTCTTCGGAGGTATGTCAGGCATACAGATTAATTGGGCTAAATCAACTCTCCTCGCTCTAACACCAGCCCCTATGGCGTTGGATCTTGAATTCCCGCTGACTTGGGCGGATACAGCGGTCAAATACCTAGGGATATGGCTCTCCAGGGAGATACAGGAGATATGGCGCTTGAATTATGGCAGTCTTGTGTCCTGGCTGGAAAGCAAAACCCCCATTTGGGCAAAGCTGCCTTTATCCCTTGCTGGTAGGATAGCAATAGCTAAGATGATAATTCTGCCCAAGTTCCTGTACTTGTTTGCCAACATTCCTCTTCCTCTCACGCAGGCCTTCTTCAAACGGGTGTGCTCCCTTCTAATCTCTCTTATTTGGGCGGGTAAACAGCCACGTATCTCTTGGGAAGTCTAGACACTTCCACTGATACAGGGGGGGGGCTTGGGGCACCGGACCTCGAACTCTATGCTTTGAGTGCTCAGGCTCAATACCTTCATTATTGGATTCACCCAATTCCATTCCAACCTCATGTGGCTGTAGAGAAAGACGTTGCCTTTCCTGCACCACTACCAGCTGCTCTTTATTACACCTACAAGAGATCAAACGCAGAAATAAACAGTGGAAACTCTGCGTTGGGCATGGGAGGGACTTAGACGCGCACGAAACTGCCGTTCCTATATGCTCCCTCTATGCCACTGGCCCACCACCCGAGTTTTCCCCCGTTGCAAGACGCCAGCTCTATTCAGAGAGCCCGCCAAATGGGGCTCTCCATTTTCGCTGACCTATACCCGGCCAATACATTTTTATCCCAGCCATAGAAAGCAGACGGAACACACACCCCCGTCCTGGAACTGCTGCTTTATCACCAGCTCAAAGCCAACTGTCGACAAATTCATTGCTCATTTCCCACCGCACCCTCACCCTTGCTTTTGCTGGAAAACATATTGACAGATCCATCGCCTCAGAAGTTGATAACCCGCATTTACAACATCACACAACGTTCTACCCTGATTATTACACCTAATACGCTGGCGCAGTGGTCCCTAGACCTAGGCCCACCGACAAACAATGGGCCTTCTGCTGAGCTCAACTTACACGCCTCTCTCCCAACTGCAGGTTATGGTTGATACATTTTAAATTCTTGCATAGGCTATACCGCACACCAATACAATTACACAAAATGGGCCTGAGACCCGATACTTCATGTTGGCGCTGTCGGGCGCGCACGCTTCCTTCTTACACTTAGCGTGGTTCTGCGGCCCCATTGCACTATTTTGGGGGAAGGTGTTCGACATCATTCACGAAGTGACCGGGTTTCATTACGCCGGCACTCCCCTCACAGCCCTCCTGGGCCATGTGGCTGACGCCCCTCCAGGCACTAGCCGCCTGGCAGCCATGATGCTTCTCCTGGCCAAGCGTCGCATTGCTATTCACTGGGGTTCACTAGGCGCGCCAAATGTCACCATGTGGATAAAGGACGTTACCTATTGTCATGCTTGCAGCCTATTGGGACTTGATGCCCACTGCCTCTCGGCCCAAGGATATTTGGGCCCATTCATCGCGTGGGCGGCTGCCCATACCGAAACAACATCTCACTCCCTACCACCGCGCACACCCCCATAACCTAACCCGAACATTTAATTAGCACAATATGTTCTGCCACCATGTTCACGTACCCAGGCACTGCCAATACGCCGTAATCTGCACATCTGGACATTGGTCCCTCATATTGCCGGGCATGCAAGTAGTGTATATAGTGATTCTCCTGTCTGCCCTCCCTGTAACCCCCTTCGCCTTGCTGTGGTGTAGCCTTTGTCGCGCTGGACAATGACTGCTGTATTGTACTGCTAACATCTCGATGCTTGAATGCATTTATTTGGTCTCAATATCTGATTTAGCCATGACTACGATGTGACTTGTATGTTTTCTTTTTCTTGTTATGCTTCAAAAGGATAAATAAAAAAAATAAAAATAAAAAGAATTATTTCTGGTCTTGGAGGTTGATGGATAGAAGAATCTTCCGGTCTTTTGTGTGAGTGCGGAATGGCTTCTGCGTGAGTCGCCCTTTTGGTGTTTTGAATAGAGAACCAAAAACGCTCACTTGACTTTGTACTATCATTTACTGCGTCGACTAGCGGCCTGTGACCTTTGGGTGTCTCGGCTTGTTGGTTTCCTGGAAGGTCGTCAGGTATACTCCCTGCCTGGTTGAGGAGTTCAGGCTTCTGGGCATTATTCTTGTGAGGTTTTGTTGGGCAAGTCTGGAGGCTAAGTCCTGCAGTCTGTACGTCTTGAGAAATGGTGCTAATAGTTTTATATTGTAATAATACTTAGTGGTTTTTCTGCACATTTATTTTTACGATTTACAGACGTTTGGGAGCTGATTAATGTAAGCTCATAAAAGTTGATAATTTTGTCAATCTATCTCTTCCTTGAACAATTGGTCCAGGACCACTGTTTCTTTATAGTATCACAAACAAGGCATGACTGGTGGTTCAGACTGCAGACGAGGCACAACCTGGGGCAAACAGAACAGACAAAGAACTGCTAGGATGCCATGTCATGTTAGTGGGATTTGAGGAGTGCACATTCGTCATTACTATGACTTTGTACGGTGTATGTTGCTTGATACACGGAATCCAACATGGTACTGGGGTTTTATGCAGATTGGAGTCTAGGCTGGAGAGGATGGGTGTTCATAGTGCACAGTGTGCATTGCACATGTAGGAAGGTAGCATCCTTCTGCATGGTTACCCACACTTTTTGCCTGGTGCTGTGATGGTTTCTGACTAGTCTGACTGGAATCCTGATAACCAGGACCCCAGTCTCTGTGCTTTCTCCCTTAAATTGACTATGGTGAGTACTTAGGTACATCCCAGATTGGCTACTGGTGTACCATTATAAGTCCCTAGTATATGGTACTGAGGTAAATAGGGCATAGGTACACCAGGGGTCTCCCATGGGCTGCAGCATGTATTATGCCACCCATGAGAGACCACTCAAATTGTGACTACCGGCCTGCCATTGCAGCCTGTGTAAGTTGGTGCTAGCACCACTTACAACTGCTATAGGGTTCCCTATATCTGAGTTTACTGCACTTAAAACCTAAGGCCGGCCTTGCAATCCTGAAGGCAGGGTGCTCGGTTCTAAGTGTGAGGGTGCCTATGCATGAGCAGGAGACCCCTACAACCTTCGGAGTCCATTCTCCCGGGTTGTAAGTGCATCAGCCATTATGATACATAGAGTGGCCATGCGTCATTACGCAATGACCATCTCTAAACTGGGAGTAACGAACCCTCTCATGTTTGGTATCAAACATGTTGGAATCATACCGCCACACCGTAAACGTTGTGGGAGGTATAATTCCATGCACTGTAAATCTCCTCCAGGAGGCCCCGAGTGCTTCCTGTACTAGTCTTCTAGACCTGGACAGCACAACATGGGTGCTGCCATCCAGAGACACTATTCTGCCCTCCTGCTGCCGAGCCAAGCTCGAGCAGGGGAAGGCAGGACAATAGGTATCCTGTCACAGGGAGGTGTGACCACCTCTCAGACAGGGTTTAGTGTATTGGGGCAGGGTTGGAGCGCTTGCTAGCGCCACTCAGTCTGCTTGAGGGGTACATTTGGTGCCCTCCTTGCATAGTCCAGTTCAAACCAGTTCAGGGAGCCGTTGGCTCCCGCTCTGGCGCAAAACTGGACAAAGGACAGGGGAGTATCCTCCCCACTGTCCAACCCCTCCTCTGGGAGGGAACCCTGAATCGTCCCAACCCTTTCCTTAGGGTACTTAAGGGCTTACCTGTGAGTGGGTCCCTAGATTAGTTGTGGGACAAGATTCATATCAAGACACCACTTCATCTTCGACCGTCTGGGCACTCTAGACTTCGCAGGACTTTGCTTTGGGTATTGAGACTGCAATTGGGAAGACTCCGGCTGCTCTTGGTCTCGTCGTCCTGCTCGTCTGCTGCAACGTCTGTGCCTGTGCTCCATACAGGGACCTTCCAAGACCTGTGGGCATCAAAGACACTTGAAGGAATCTCCCTTGGAGTGAAGGAGTCACTTCCCTGCATCTGCAGGCACCGCAACAAAGCTGACCGGTCTGCTGATCCTGGGTTCCTACGGACTCCGAAAGGCTCAGCAACACAGGTGGTGGTTCTTCACATCCCGCGAGGCCTGTCCTCTCAAAAAGTTTGAGGCAAGTATCCCTTGTCGGAGCCGCAGGAACCGAACCCCTGTGCACTGCGTTGACTTGCCGTTGAAAAGGCTTGTTGGCTCTCTTCCTCAGAGATCTTCGGGCTCCAAGTAGCCTCCACCTCAAGCATCTTCTGTGACCAAGATCTTCATCCTCATAGCATCCCTTGCATCGTGGGCCTGCATCTTTAGTGAGGTGCTCGAGGTCCGCTCGCAACTCCAGTGCCTCCGGCCTGTGGGTCCATTTGAGGGTCTGCTTTGATTTCAGTGGGCTCCCCTGATTGTTCGGGGCCTGCTCTCACTCACCTGCTTGTGGCGAGTCACCTGGACCTTGCTGGTCCCGACACTGCACCTTTTTCGCTTTCCACGTTGTTTACTGTTGCCACGGCTTGTTGGTGCTCCCGACGGACACCGACCCCTCAACTCTCGACATCCGACGTGGGACAGCTCGTGAACGGCTCCTGGTCTTCCACAGCATCGCCTGGTCTGTACAGCGGCAGCTCCATGGTCACCGTCAACTCCAGGGGGCGTGGCTTAGCCGGCTGCAAGATGGCCGCACCTTGAGTGGGCTCTGCCAGCCAAGCCTTTTCATCCGCCACGATCCTGCGGACCCCGGGTGTGCTGACCCTCCGCTCCACGCTGCTCCGACTCCTTACCTCCAGGGGCGACACCTGATCCCCCGGCCGCCGACGCTGCACCGAGATCTGCCGCCATTTCCAGCCCCGGGCGCGGCTGTCGGGCCTGCCTGATGGTGTGCGTGGCTGGCGGGTGAGCCGGGCTTGCTGCTGAGCTGACGACTGCCGACACTGGCCTGCCTGGACCGGACCATCTTACTGACGACGGTCCGCTGCCCTGCTGCTTCTTCCCCCTGGTGAGTCACGCTACAGCTGGGGCGTTCTGCGGCCGGGTCGGGGGCGCGCGCGCGCCGCGGGGCCCAGACCTAATCCTCTGCTGTCGGGTGCCTCCCGGCACCCGAGGTGCCCTTCGCCTCCCGCTCCTTCAACGGGGCACCGCGACGTGGGCCGAGCGCCCCGTGCCTCCCTGCTGTTTTCCGCGCGCGCGGGCTTACCGGGGCGCCCCCGTTGTGCGGCCGCGGTGGCCTAGGCCTCGTTGCGGCCTTCCTCGCCCCGGCGCACCGGGGGGCCCACCTCAGCCGTCCTGCTCGGCAGGATTTCCGTGCCTGCACTATATTGCGGCTTGGGCCTGCTGACCTGCTTTGGGGCCCTGCCTGCCTGCTGTTGTGCGTGGTGGTGTCCTCCCGGCCTCCCAGACTCTGCGCTTCACTGAGGACTCGCCTGTGGTTTTTGGGCCCGGAGCTGCGCTGGTCCCCTGGGACCCCACCTGCATCGGCCTGAGTTTGGGGATCGCCTCTCCCTCCTTCGGCCCTCCTGTTTCCGGCCTTGCTCAGGTCCTCCGCCAGGGGTGCTGCTAGCACCTGCTGCTGACCTCTCCTGTCTACAGCCCCTCCTGCCCGATCTTGTACTTTGTAGCCTCTCCTCCGGACCTGTTTTGGGGCCCTGCCTGCCTGCTGTTGTGCGTGGTGGTGTCCTCCCGGCCTCTCAGACCCTGCGCTTCACTGAGGACTCGCCTGCGGTTTTGGGGCCCGGAGCTGCGCTGACCCCCTGGGACCCCACTTGCATCACCTGCGGTTTTTGGGCCCGGAGCTGCGCTGGCCCCCTGGGACCCCACTTGCATCGGCCTGTGTTTGCGGATTGCCTCTCCCTCCTTCGGCCCTCCTGTTTCCGACCTAGCCCAGGTCCTCCGCCAGGCGTGCTGCTAGCACCTGCTGCTATTCTCTCCGTCTACAGCCCCACCTGCCCGATCTGGCACTTCATCACCTCTCCTCCGGACCTGCATGATCGCCCCTGAGCCTGGTCAGACGCTGCTCCCCCTTGCTGGCCTTGACTTCGTCGGCTCAGGTTTTCGGCCAACGCCTTTCCTGCCCCGGCCTTCCCCTTGGGTCCTGTAACTGCTACTTTCCCTGGTGTGACAGTTTCAGGCATATCTTTTCTTGTTGGCCCCTGCTTCCCCCTACGCCGCGCCTCCGCCTCCAGTTCTTCGGCGGTTCAGGTGGCACGATTGTGTGGGAGCTGGCGGCACGATCATGGGAAAGGCGAATCCCAAGCAGCCCAAGCTGGCCTTCGACCAACGCAGGCAAACCCGACAGGATGGGGCGGCCCTGGACACTGGCGAACTTGCTCCCCAGCCTGAAGCAGGTCCGACCCGAGAGGACGACCTTAAATCCATCATGTTGGATGTGAAGGCCACAGTCACTGGCATCGCCGCCCAGCTCGATCAACTATCCACTCGTCTTGACGCTGTCAAGGCACGGGTGGACTCGCACGACGCGCAGCTGACCCATGTGGAGGCGAGGGTGTCCGGTGTGGAAGACGCCGCGACTAGAGACCACCATAAACTCCTTCAAATGGACAAGGTTCTAGAGCTTATTAAGAACAAGAATGAGGATTTGGAGGCGCGCTCCCGTAGAAGTAACCTCCGCATCACGGGCGTGCCCGAATCCTCCAACATTTCCAAAATGGAGGACTTTGTTGAGCAGCTGATCCGGGACCTATTTGGCGAGGTTCTTTCCCCAGTCTTCATCGTAGAGCGTGCCCATCGCTCTCTGGGCCCTCGGCCCGCTCCTGGCCTGCCTCCTCGCCCAATCATCGCCAAATTACTAAACCTTCGGGACCGGGATGCCGTTCTTCGTGCAGCCAGGGAGAAGGGTGAAATTCGCCATCAAGGGAACTCTCTGGCCTTTTACCCTGACTATACTATGGCGGTGCAGGCTGCCCGTCGTGAATTTCTCCCGGCCAAACGACTGCTTCAGAAACAAGACATCTCCTACTCCATGGCTTACCCGGCCAAGCTGCGAGTTCGGCAGGGCTCACAGGTACACGTGTTCACGGAGCCGAAAGCGGCATTGGCCTACGCCAAAAAGCTGGACAAACCACAGCGTTCCTCGCCACCCAGTTCTCAGACTGTTGCCGGTGGTAATATGAGTGACAATGACTGAATGCAGCCCTTTTCTCCTGGTCGTTTGTTGTTTGCGTTCTATGTCAAGGCTATCTGCTCGGGCGGAAGCACCTTCCGCTCATGCAGCCGCTCCTGATCCCACCCTTCTCTGACGCTCTCCTGCCCCCCGGCTTGCGGGCTTGGTGGTTTACCCGTGTCGTTGGGGCATCCAATGCTCCTAATATAACGGCTTCGCACCCTCTTCTCCCTTCACACGGGAGCTGTCCACTCACGCTATTTCGATCGCTTCCCTATGATGCGCCTCTGGAAGGTGGGGAGGTTTGCTGCTCTCCTAAGACTACACATTGTCCGCAAACAAATCCTGCGGCTTGGCCACCCTGTCCTAGAGGCAGGGGTGCTCGCTGCGCAGAGCCATGCCTCCACGCGATAATTCCCTCCTTCTTTGATTCTGGTCTTCCCCTTCCTAGTTGGGGACTCCCTGGGTGGGTGGGGATGGTCTCTCAACCTGATTGGGGGGTTGGTGTGGGTGGTGGGGGGTTTCATTGGGTATGTCGCCTCCACTCCGAGGCCTGTTTGTTTGGTCTTTTGACTCTTTCTGTAAAGTGTCATTCGCTACATTGACCTCTGCACTGCACATCCCTTCTCAATCACGTCTGGCTCCTGTTTTGTACCTGTCCTCATCCGCCACTCACTTTCCTGGTATAGCGATATGACGGACACCATACTCTGGACTTGGAACGTCTGCGGTCTTAATGACCATCGGAAGTCCTGCCTAGTGCTCGCCCACCTCACCCGACAAAGTTGACATCTGTTTCCTCCAGGAAACCCATCTGCTACATCCTCCAGGCTTCTTTCTAGGCATTGGGGCGAAATCCATTCCTCCTTCTACTCCTGCTACTCTCGTGGGGTATCTATTCAAATGCGTAGGGGGCTTCCCTGGCACACATCTCAGGTTATTGCGGACCCCGAGGGGCGCTTTGTCATTCTGAGTGGCACTCTCTTGGCTCAACCCCTGACCCTTGCAGCGATATACGGCCCCAACTCTGATGACCCTGAATTATTTGCGCAGGTGTGGCACCACATCTCTTCCCTGGGCCCTGCTGCGCTGCTCTCGGGGGGAGATTTCAACATTACACCCTCAGCAACCCTCGATCGCTCTGGGCCCCGCGCTCTGCATCCGCGCGCTACCTCACTCCTGCATTCCCTAATGACCGACAATTCCCTGCTTGATGCGTGGCGGCACACCCACCCGGAGGCGCGCAAGGGCACGTGCGTGTCGGGTTCTCTGGGCTGTTGGTCCAGCTTGGACCTCTGGATCACCACTCAGGATGCTTTCTCGTGGATCACCTCCACAGAGCACATGGCGCGTACCCTTTCTGACCACGCTCCCGTCCGCCTCAGCTTGCTTCCCCCGCGGCGCGCGTTTGCTTGGCGACTGCCCCCCAATGCGGTCCGGGACTCTGTGTTCTGCAACGAGATCCAATCCGCAATCGCGACCTATTTTGAGCTTAACGCCGGCTCTGTGGATTCCCCTTCCACACTTTGGGAAGGGTTTAAGGTGGTGATTCGGGGCGAATGTATCTCTAAGCAGGCTGGTGTCCTGCGTTCTATCCGTAGGGCTCTTGAGCGATTGGAGGGAGAAATTAAGGCTCTTGACTCTTTACACTCTCTTAACCCTACATCCGACATTCTCGCGCAGCTCAGGGGCAAACTTTCTGACTTTAATGATGAGGCCAACAGGGAACTCTCCTTTCTGGGTGGGGAGGCGAGGGCACGTCGCTTTGGTGAGGGGGATCGTCCGGGCAAGACCTTAGCCAACCTCCTACGAAGACCCCATGCGGCCTCCTATGTCACAGCGCTCCAGGACGGGGGACCGGATAGAACTACCTCTCCCGAGGAGATGGTGACTAGATTCACCACCTTTTATTCTCAACTATACACTGCTGGGGTTGCCCCCTCGCGCGACATCCTTGACCAATACTCTCGCGCTCCTCTGGCTGGGCAACTGCCACCGGGAGTACCTCGATGAACCCTTTTCCAAGGAAGAGATCCTGGCCGCCATTAATAGTCTGCCTGGCGATAAGGCTCCGACGGATTACCTGCGTCCTTTTACAAAGCCTTCGCGCCCCTTCTCGTTCCGCACCTCGCCGCTATGTATAACGACTCCTTTGAGCGTGGCCATTTCCCTCCGTCGCTCTGCGAGGCCCTGCTAACGCTGCTCTTAAAACCAGACAAGTCCCCCGAGCTCCTTGACTCTTACCGCCCGTTGTCCCTCATCAACACTGATAATAAGATTTTCGCCAATTTGTTGGCCTCCCGTCTCCTTCCGCTCATGCCCCTTATAGCTCGCCCAGACCAGTCCGGTTTCATCCCTGGCCACGCCACTTCGCACAATCTCCGGACTATATTCGCCGTCCTCCATCAAATTAACCCTGCACTTCCGGCCATGGCTGCCATCTTGGGCGCTACCAAAGCCTTTGACACTCTTGAATGGCCTTTCCGCTTTTATCTTCTCCCCCGCTTAGGCTTTAGCCCGGTTTTTCTGCGCAAAGTCCATCTTCTTTACTCTCTTCCCACCGCTCGCCTTCGGATCAACGGTCAGATCACAGAGCCCATCCCCGTTGCTAGGGGCACGAGACAGGGGTGTCCACTTTCACCCATGCTCTTCGCTGTCGCTATGGAGCCCCTCGCCACTAGGCTCCGGCAGCATCACACCCAGAGGGTTCTTGGTTTTGCGGCTCGAGCCTTCGTCGTCTCCATGTACGCGGACGACATTACGCTTTATGTCCGCAACCCCCAAGAAAATCTCGGCCCCATGGTCCGCGAGGTCGTGCGCTTCGGGGGTCTGTCTGGCATCCAGGTTAACTGGGGTAAGTCTATTCTTTTCCCCCTGACGGACACCACTATCCCCTTCACTCCGGATTATCCGTTTGTATGGGCTGCCGGACCCACTAGATATTTGGGCATCTGGCTTAGCAGGAACGTGGACGAACTCTGGAGGGCGAATTTCGGCCGGGCGGTTGACTGGCTGGAAACTAAAATCCCCCTCTGGCGGCGCTTGCCACTGTCCCTGGCGGGGCGCATAGCCATCGCCAAGATGGTGGTGCTCCCGAAGTTTTTATACTTGTTCCTGAATATCCCCATTCCCCCCACAGCTCATTTTTTTCGTAAACTCCGCTCCCTTATTATCTCTCGTCTGGGCCGGACGTCAGCCTAGAATTGCATACGATATTCTCACGCTCCGCTCCCCTCATCGTGTGGCGGGCTGGGCGCCCCGGATTTTAAATTATACGCTCTTAGTGCCCAAGCCAGCTTCCTTCACTTCTGGCTACATCCGACGCCTTTCCAGCCTCACGTGGCGGTGGAAGCTGATCTTGCGGCCCCCTCGCCGCTCCTGACTGCTATCTTTGCCCCCGCAAAACCCCCGCGCGGTGAGATCGATACGGTGGAGACCCTGCGCTGGGCCTGGGACAGTCTCCGGAGATACTCTGGCTCTGGTTTGCTCTCCGCCAATGCAATGCCCATCGCACACAATCCGGTATTCCCTTCATTGCACACTGCCGGGATGGTCAAATGCGCGACGCGTCTGGGGCTGTCCACGCTATCCAACCTCTACCCAGCCGGCGGCTTTTTTTCTCTCCCAGCTGAGTCCGGCCCTATGGACACTCTGCTATACTACCAACTGAGAGCGTCCTGCAGGGAGCTACAGCCCACGTTTCCTCAGCCCCCTCCTTCGATGGCTGCCCTCGACCTGGCCTACACTTCCGCCTCCCCTCGCAAATTGGTCTCCAGACTTTACGCCCTCACGGTGGCATCATCCCCGGTTTCCGCTGACCGCGCCCGCGCTGCTTGGAGCGAGGACCTAGGCTCCGATCTCTCTCAGGAAGTCTGGCTGTATTGCTGCAGGCAGACCAAACGTCTGTCCCCTAACTATCGCCTGCGCCTCATACATTTTAAATATCTGCACAGATTGTACCGCTCCCCTGTCCAGCTGCACAAAATGGGCCTCATCTCTAGCGATAGATGTCTCCGATGCTCCGCCCCCGCTGCCGACTTCTCTCATCTCGCCTGGTTGTGCCCAAAGGTCTCTGCATATTGGCGCCATGTGTGCACTGCCATCACTGAGATCACTTCCACGCCTGTCATGCCAGACCCACTGGTCTGCCTCTTAGGCTTTGTGAAACATTGTCCTGACGCTTCCCGCCGGCTCACCGCTATACTGCTCGTCCTCGTGCGGCGCAGGGTCGCCATGCATTGGGGTCGGAGACCCGGGCCTAGGATCGGCGCTTGGCTTGAGGATGCTGCGCGCTGTCAGACGCTTCTGTCTGAATTCTGGGATTTGACGCCGGTTACTTGCCGGCCGCCTGATATTTGGGGTCCCCTCGTTTCTTACCGCCGGAGCGCTTTGGCATCTGCGGCCTCTCCCGCGCCCCCTGCCGGCTCTTTGCCCGCGGAGGTCACCTGCGATGGCTCGTAGTGTGCAGCTCCCCCATCTATGTGCTCTGCTGGTTCTCTGTGGCCTCCCCTGCCAGTACATGGTCTCTCCTGGGCGCTCCCCCATGCCCTTCTTGCCCCGGCCTCTGTAATTCCCCTCCGTGCACTGTTGTGGGCTGCTTATGTACAGTTTGTTCCTATGAAGCATGTACCAGATGTGTTCTCTCCTTTTTGAGTGCGGACTCTCCGCCTATATACCTTGTAACCTGATGTGCAATTTCTTCAATAAATTATTTTTGAAAAATTAAAAAAAAAAAAGTCACCGTCAACTCTCCTGCAACACCCGACATCTGTGGGCATTCGACTTCCGTGCCCCCTGGTCATTCCAGAGTGGCAGACTCTGTTCCCTCTGCTTGTAGGTACTTCTCACCTTGAATCCACCTTTGGATTCCACTGGACACTTTCCACTTCTTCGTCAGCGGCATCTTCCTGAAGTCCTCCATTGAATTCAACATCGGTTTCCAACGCCACTTCGCACCTATGCACCCGGCTTCTCAGGTGTAGGTATCCTGGTTGTTAGGGTATCCACGGGTGGGGTGGCTCTCCAACCTTCTGTCTTTCACTGGGTTTCTTCAGAGTCCACTGGGAAGGGTCCTTCTTCTTTAAAATTCTAACAGCGACTTACCCATTGACTTGAATTGAGCCCACAGTCATGTTCCCACTCTAAACACGTCCTCCGTGGGGTTCCTGATTACTTACCTCGGGTGGTTCCTTGGGTCCGTGGCAGTTTCACGTCCTCTGGGTACAGTCTTCACTTGAGTCGTGGCTTGCATCCCTCTATTTTAGTATATAGTTTGGTCTCCCCTGGTGACCACTGTGTAATACGTGCTTCTTACCTGTTTTCTTTGCAAAGTATTGTGTGCATTTCGTATATATCCGGGTAGCAGATATTTGTATGTGTTAGTGAGAGTCTTCTAATAAATACATATTTTTATAAATACACTGTGTGGTTCTTTTTACTTAACCTATACCAATAAGATTATGCTCTGGTAAAACAAGCTGCTTTACACTCCTTCTGGGCTAAGCCCGAAGGCTGCTCTCCACAGCTACCACTTGGAGAGCTTTCCAAGGTTGTCTAAGACCACTAAAATTACCTTACGGGTTGTTTGGATTAGTGCAGGGTGCTACACTTACATAAGTGAGCACCACATACTAAGCCAGCTTCGCACAGCACACACTGGGCTTTATGTAGAGTGGAGTCTAGCCTGATGAGGGAATGTTGTGCGTAGTGCACGGTGTGCCACTGCACACACTGGGCATTATGCAGAGTGGAGTCTAACCTGGAGAGGGATAGGTGTGCTTAGCGCATGGTCTGCACTGCACACACTGAGCTTTACGCAGAGTGGAGTCTAGCTTGGAGAGGGTGGGTGTTCATAGTGCACGGTGTGCCACTGCACACACTAGACTTTATGCAGAGTGGAGTCTAACTTTCAGAGGGATGGGTGTGCGTAGTGTAGCCAAAGAGTGGCCTCGTGAGTGCAGTGCTTGTCGGAGACAGCTCTCAGGTATGCAAGGAGTCCACCTGAAGGTGTTGTCAAATGTTGGAAGTAAGCTGTAAGCTAGGCATGCGTGTAGTTTATCTAGGTGTTGTGCCTGTCTAAGAGTGTAGTGAGAATAACCAGAGAGCTTGCCCAGCTAGTGTCGCCAAAAGAGTACTGGAGCACAGTGTGGTGATGTGCTGTTTAGATTTAGAGGGGTACTTGGTATGCTCTGCTGTTAGGAGAAGCAGCGCAGTCTGCTCTAACACGCATTCTGCTTTTGATGCATGTCCTGTTGTTGGCTGCTACAGTTTAGATTCTGTGCTGCCATGAGGCTTCTCGAAGAACATGTTGATGCTATTATTACTAAAGGAGACACCTGGCACCCATCAAACATACATACTCACCAACAAAGAACACAAGGACGAGGCCGGCCACCAAAGGAATGATCACAGAATACTCCCGTGGCAGGAAATACTTGTGGATCACATGCTCAGCATCAATGAAAGGCTGCAGAGAAACAAATACTTAGGTATCAGGGGAGTGGAATGAAGCAGAAAGATGCAGAGGGGGAAATGATTCACAGCAGAAGGATGCAGGGGGGAAAGGAGTCACAGCAGAAGGATACAGGGGGAAAGGAGTCACAGCAGAAAGATGCAGAGGGGGGAGGATTCACAGCAGAAAGATACAGAGAGGGAAAGGATTCACAGCAGAAAGATACAGAGAGGGAAAGGATTCACAGCAGAAAGATGCAGGGGGGAAAGGAGTCGATGCAGAGGGGGAAATGATTCACAACAGAAGGATGCAGGGGGGAAAGGAGTCACAGCAGAAAGATGCAGAGGGAAAGGATTCATAGCAGAAAGATGCAGAGGGGGAAAGGATTCACAAAATAAAGACGCAGATGGGGAAAGGATTCATAGCAGAAAGATGCAGAGGGGAAAGGATTCATAGCAGAAAGATGCATAGGGGAAAGGATTCATAGCAGAAAGATGCAGACGGGGAAAGGATTCACAGCAGAAAGATGCAGAGGGGGAAAGGATTCACAACAGAAAGATGCAGAGGGGAAAAGGATTCACAGCAGAAAGATGCAGAGGGAAAAGGATTCACAGCAGAAAGATGCAGAGGGGAAAAGGATTCACAGCAGAAAGATGCAGAGGGGAAAGGAGTCACAGGAGAAGGATGCAGGGGGAAAGGAGTCACAGCAGAAAGATGCAGAGGGGGAAATGATTCACAGCAGAAGGATGCAGGGGGGGGGGAAAGGAGTCACAGGAGAAGGATGCAGGGGGGGTAAGGAGTCACAGCAGAAATATGCAGAGGGGGAAATGATTCATAGCGAAAGATGCAGAGGGGGAAGGATTAACAGCAGAAAGATGCAGAGGGGGAAAGGATTGACAGCAGAAAGATGCAGAGGGGGAAAAGATTGACAGCAGAACGATGCAGAGGGGGGGAGCATTCACATGCTCAGCATCAATAAAAGGCTGCAGAGAAACAAATACTTAAATATCAGGGGAGTGGAATGAAGCAGAAAGATGCAGAGAGGGAAATGATTCACAGCAGAAGGATACAGTGGGAAAAGGAGTCACAGCAGAAAGATGCAGAGGGGCGAAGGATTCACAGCAGAAAGATAGAGGGAAAGGATTCATGACAGAAAGATGCAGAGTGGAAAGGATTTATAGCAGAAAGATGCAGAGGGGGAAGGGATTAACAGCAGAAAGACGCAGAGGGGAAAGGATTCATAGCAGAAAGATGCAGAGGGGAAAGGATTCATAGCAGAAAGATGCAGAGGGGGAAGGGATTAACAGCAGAAAGATGCAGAGGGGGAAAGGATCCACAGCAGAAAGATGCAGAGGGGGAAAGGATTCACAGCAGAAAGATGCAGAGGGGGAAATGATTCACAGCAGAAGGATGCAGAGGGGGAAATGATTCACAGCAGAAGGATGAAGGGGGGAAAGGAGTCACAGCAGAACGATGCAGGGGGAAAGGAGTCACAGCAGAAGGATGCAGGGGGAAAGGAGTCACAGCAGAAGGATGCAGGGGGAAAGGAGTCACAGCAGAAGGATACAGGGGGAAGGAGTCACAGCAGAAAGATGCAGAGGGGGAAAGGATTCACAGCAGAAAGATGCAGAGGGGGAAAGGATTTACAGCAAAAAGATGCAGAGGGGGAAAGGATTCACAGCACAAAAATGCAGAGGGGGGAAGGATTCACAGCAGAAAGATGCAGGGGGGAACGGAGTCACAGCAGAAAGATGCAGAGGGGGAAAGGATTCACAGCAGAAGGATGCAGGGGGGAAAGGAGTCACAGCAGAAGGATGCAGGGGGAAAGGAGTCACAGCAGAAAGATGCAGAGGGGAAAGGAGTCACAGCAGAAAGATGCAGAGGGGGAAAGGATTCACAGCAAAAAGATGCAGAGGGGGAAAGGATTCACAGCAGAAAAATGCAGAGGGGGAAAGGATTCACAGCAGAAAGATGCAGAGGGGGAAAGGATTCACAGTAGAAAGATGCAGAGGGGGAAAGGATTCACAGCAGAAAGATGCAGGGGGGAAAGGAGTCACAGCAGAAAGATGCAGAGAGGGAAATGATTCACAGCAGACGGATGAAGGGGGAAAGGAGTCACAGCCGAAAGATGCACAGGGGGAAATGATTCACAGCAGAAGCATGAAGGGGGAAAGGAGTCACAGCAGAAAGATGCAGAGGGGGAAAGGATTCACAGCAGAAAGATACAGAGGGGGAAAGGATTCACAGCAGAAAGATACAGAGAGGGAAAGGATTTATAGCAGAAAGATGCAGAGGGGAAAGGATTTATAGCAGAAAGATGCAGAGGGGGAAAGGATTCACAGCAGAAAGATGCAGAGGGGAAAGGATTCACAGCAGAAAGATGCAGAGGGGAAATGATTCACAGCAGAAGGATGCAGGGGGAAAGGAGTCACAGCAGAAGGATGCAGGGGGAAAGGAGTCACAGCAGAAGGATGCAGGGGGGAGGATTCACAGCAGAAAGATGCAGAGGGGGAAGGATTCACAACAGAAAGATGCAGAGGGGGAAGGATTCACAACAGAAAGATGCAGAGGGGGAAAGGACTCACAGCAAAAAGATGCAGAGGTGGGAAAGGATTCACAACAGAAAAATGCAGAGGGGGATGGATTCACAGCAGAAAGATGCAGAGGGGAAAGGATTCGTAGCAGAATGATGCCGAGGGGGAAGGATTCACAGCAGAAAGCTGCAGATGGGAAAGGATTCATAGCAGAAAGATGCAGGGAGCAGGGATTCACAGCAGAAAGATGCAGAGGGGGGAAGGATTCACATGCTCAGCATCAATGAAAGGCTCCAGGAAGACATACTTAGGTATCAGGGGAGTGGAGTGAAACAGAAAGATGCAGAGGGGGAAAGGATTCACAGCAGAAAGATGCAGAGGGGGAAAGGATTCACAGCAGAAGGATGCAGGGGGGAAAGGAGTCACAGCAGAAAGATGCAGAGGGGGAAGGAATTCACAGTAGAAAGATGCGGGGGAGGATTCACAGCAGAAAGATGCAGAGGGGAAAGGATTCACATGCTCAGCGTCAATGAAAATCTGCAGGGAGACAAATACTTAGGTATTAGGGGAGTGGAGTGAAGCAGAAAGATGCAGAGGAGGAAAGAATTCACAGCAGAAAGATGTAGGGGAAAGGATTCACAGCAGAAGGATGCAGGGGGGAAAGGAGTCACAGCAGAAAGATGCAGAGGGGGAAAGAATTCACAGTAGAAGGATGTAAAGGGGAAAGCATTCACAGCAGAAAGATGCAGAGGGGGAAAGGATTCACAGCAGAAAGATGCAGAGGGGGAATGATTCACAGCAGAAAGATGCAGAGGGGGAATGATTCACAGCAGAAGGATGAAGTGGGGAAAGGAGTCACAGCAGAAGGATGCAGGGGGGAAAGGAGTCACAGCAGAAAGATGCAGAGGGGGAAATGATTCACAGCAGAAGGATGCAGGGGGAAAGGAGTCACAGGAGAAGGATGCAGGGGGTAAGGATTCACAGCAGAAAGATGCAGAGGGGGAAATGATTCATAGCGAAAGATGCAGAGGGGGAAGGATTAACAGCAGAAAGATGCAGAGGGGGAAAGGATTGACAGCAGAAAGATGCAGAGGGGGAAAAGATTGACAGCAGAACGATGCAGAGGGGGGGAGCATTCACATGCTCAGCATCAATAAAAGGCTGCAGAGAAACAAATACTTAAATATCAGGGGAGTGGAATGAAGCAGAAAGATGCAGAGAGGGAAATGATTCACAGCAGAAGGATACAGGGGGAAAAGGAGTCACAGCAGAAAGATGCAGAGGGGGAAGGATTCACAGCAGAAAGACGCAGAGGGAAAGGATTCATAGCAGAAAGATGCAGAGTGGAAAGGATTTATAGCAGAAAGATGCAGAGGGGAAGGGATTAACAGCAGAAAGACGCAGAGGGGGAAGGATTCATAGCAGAAAGATGCAGAGGGGAAAGGGTTCATAGCAGAAAGATGCAGAGGGGGAGGGATTAACAGCAGAAAGATGCAGAGGGGGAAAGGATTCACAGCAGAAAGATGCAGAGGGGGAAAGGATTCACAGCAGAAAGATGCAGAGGTGGAAAGGATTCACAGCAGAAAGATGCAGAGGGGGAAATGATTCACAGCAGAAGGATGCAGGGGGAAAAGGAGTCACAGCAGAAGGATGCAGGGGGAAAGGAGTCACAGCAGAAGGATGCAGGGGGAAAGGAGTCACAGTAGAAGGATGCAGGGGGAAGGAGTCACAGCAGAAAGATGCAGAGGGGGAAAGGATTCACAGCAGAAAGATGCAGAGGGGGAAAGGATTTACAGCAAAAAGATGCAGAGGGGGAAAGGATTCACAGCAGAAAAATGCAGAGGGGAAAGGATTCACAGCAGAAAGATGCAGAGGGGAAAGGATTCACAGTAGAAAGATGCAGAGGGGAAAGGATTCACAGCAGAAAGATGCAGGGGGGAAAGGAGTCACAGCAGAAAGATGCAGAGAGGGAAATGATTCACAGAAGGATGAAGGGGGAAAGGAGTCACAGTCGAAAGATGCAGAGGGGGAAAGGATTCACAGCAGAAAGATACAGAGGGGGAAAGGATTCACAGCAGAAAGATACAGAGAGGGAAAGGATTCATAGCAGAAAGATGCAGAGGGGAAAGGATTTATAGCAGAAAGATGCAGAGGGGGAAAGGATTCACAGCAGAAAGATGCAGAGGGGAAAGGATTCACAGCAGAAAGATGCAGAGGGGAAAGGATTCACAGCAGAAAGATGCAGAGGGGGAAATGATTCACAGCAGAAGGATGCAGGGGGAAAGGAGTCACAGCAGAAGGATGCAGGGGGAAAGGAGTCACAGCAGAAGGATGCAGGGGGGAGGATTCACAGCAGAAAGATGCAGAGGGTGAAGGATTCACACCAGAAAGATGCAGAGGGGGAAGGATTCACAGCAGAAAGATGCAGAGGGGGAAGGAATTCACAGTAGAAAGATGCGGGGGAGGATTCACAGCAGAAAGATGCAGCGGGGGAAAGGACTCACAGCAAAACGATGCAGAGGTGGGAAAAGATTCACAGCAGAAAAATGCAGAGGGGAAAGGATTCACAGCAGAAAGATGCAGAGGGGGAAGGAATTCACAGTAGAAAGATGCGGGGGAGGATTCACAGCAGAAAGATGCAGAGGGGAAAGGATTCACATGCTCAGTGTCAATGAAAATCTGCAGGGAGACAAATACTTAGGTATTAGGGGAGTGGAGTGAAGCAGAAAGATGCAGAGGAGGAAAGAATTCACAGCAGAAAGATGTAGGGGAAAGGATTCACAGCAGAAGGATGCAGGGGGGAAAGGAGTCACAGCAGAAGGATGCAGGGGGAAAGGAGTCACAGCAGAAGGATGCAGGGGGGGAGGATTCACAGCAGAAAGATGCAGAGGGGGAAGGATTCACAACAGAAAGATGCAGAGGGGGAAGGATTCACAACAGAAAGATGCAGAGGGGGAAAGGACTCACAACAAAAAGATGCAGAGGTGGGAAAGGATTCACAGCAGAAAGATGCAGAGGGGTAAGGATTCCCATTCTCAGCATCAATGAAAGGCTGCAGGGAGACAAATACTTAGGTATCAGGGGAGTACAGCAGAAAGATACAGAGGGGGGAAGGATTGACGGCAGAAAGATGCAGAGGGGGAATGGATTCACAGCAGAAAGATGCAGAGGGGTAAGGATTCCCATGCTCAGCATCAATGAAAGGCTGCAGGGAGACAAATACTTAGGTATTAGGGGAGTACAGCAGAAAGATACAGAGGGGGGGAAATGATTCACAGCAGAAAGATGCAGAGGGGGTAAGGATTCACAGACGAAAGATGCAGAGGGGGAAAGATTTCACAGCAGAAGAATGCAGGGGAAAGGATTCACAGAAGAAAGATGCAGAGGGGGAAAAGGATTCACAGTAGAAAAATGCAGAGGTAAAAAGGATTCACATGCTCAGCATCAATGAAAGGCTGCAGGGAGACAAGTACTTAAGGTATCAGGGGAGTACAGCAGAAAGATACAGAGGGGGGAAGGATTCACAGCAAAAGGATGCAGGGGAAAGGAGTCAGCGGAAGGATTCAGGGGGAAAGGATTCACAGCAGAAGGATGCAGGGGGGCAAAGGATTCACATGCTCAGCATCAATGAAAGGCTCCAGGGAGACAAATACTTAGGTATTAGGGGAGTGGAGTGAAGCAGAAAGATGCAGAGGAGGAAAGAATTCACAGCAGAAAGATGTAGGGGAAAGGATTCACAGCAGAAGGATGCAGGGGGGAATGGAGTCACAGCAGAAAGATGCAGAGGGGAAGGATTCACAGCAAAAAGATGCAGAGAGGGAAAGGATTGACAGCAGAAAAATGCAGAGGGGAAAGGATTCGCATGCTCAGCATCAATGAAAGGCTCAGGGAGACAAATACTTAGGTATTAGGGGAGTGGAGTGAAGCAGAAAGATGTAGAGGGGAAAGGATTCACAGCAGACAAAATGCAGAGGGGAAAGGATTCACTGCAGAAAGATGCAGAGGGGGAAAAGATTCACAGCAGAAAGATGCAGAGGGGAATGGATTCACAGCAAAAAGATGCAGAGGGGGAATGGATTCACAGCAGACAAAATGCAGAGGGGAAAGGATTCACTGCAGAAAGATGTAGAGGGGGAAAGGATTCACAGCAGAAAGATGTAGAGGGGGAAACGATTCACAGCAGAAAGATGCAGAGGGGAAAGGATTCACAGCAGAAAGATGTAGAGGGGGAAACGATTCACAGCAGAAAGATGCAGAGGGAAACGATTCACAGCAGAAAGATGCAGAGGGAAACGATTCACAGCAGAAAGATGCAGAGGGTGAAAGGATTCACAGCAGAAAGATGCAGAGGGGGAAAGGATTCACAGCAGAATGATGCAGAGGGGGAAAGGATTCACAGCAGAATGATGCAGAGGGGGAAAGGATTCACAGCAGAATGATGCAGAGGGGAAAGGATTCACAGCAGAATGATGCAGAGGGGGAAAGGATTCACAGCAGAATGATGCAGAGGGGAAAGGATTCACAGCAGAATGATGCAGAGGGGGAAGGATTAAACGCAGAAAGATGCAGGGGAAAGGATTCACAGCAGAAAGATGTAGAGGGGGAAAGGATCCACATATTCAGCATCAAAGAAAGGCTGCAGGGAGACAAATACGTAGGTATCAAGGGAGAACAGCAGAAAGATACAGAGGGGGAAGGATTCACAGCAGAAAGATGCAGAGGGGGTAAGGATTCACAAGAGAAAGATGCAGAGGCTGAAAGGATTCACAGTAGAAAGATGCAGGGGGAAAGGATTCACAGCAAAAGGATGCAGGGGGGAAAGGAGTCAGCAGAAGGATGCAGGGGAAAGGATTTACAGCAGAAAGATGCAAAGGGGAAAGGATTTTCAGCATTAAGATGCATGGGGAAGGATTCACAACAGAGATGCAGAGGGGGAAACGATTCACAGTAGAAACATGCAGAGGGGAAAGGATGCACATGCTCAGCAGCAATGAAAGGCTGCAGGGAGATAAAATACTTGAGGTATCAGGGGCGTGGAGTGAAGCAGAAAGATGCAGAGGAGGAAAGGATTCACAGCAGAAAGATGCAGATGGTAAAGGATTCATAGCAGAAAGATGCAAGGAGCAGGGATTCACAGCAGAAGGATGCAGAGGGGAAAGGATTCACATGCTCAACATCAATTAAAGGCTCCAGGGAGACAAATAGTTAGGTATCTGGGGAGTGGAGTGAAGCGGAAAGATGCAGAGGGGAAAGGATTCACAGCAGAAAGATAGAGGGGGAAAGGATTCACAGCAGAAAGATGTAGGGGGAAAGGATTCACAGCAGAAGGATGCAGGGGGGAAGGAGTCACAGCAGAAAGATGCAGCGGGGGAAACAATTCACAGTAGAAGGATGCAAAGGGGAAAGGATTCACAGCAGAAAGATGTAGGGAGAAAGGATTTACAGTAGAAAGATGCAAAGGGGGGAAGGAGTCACAGCAGAAAGATGCAGCGGGGGAAACAATTCACAGTAGAAGGATGCAAAGGGGGAAAGGATTCACAGCAGAAAGATGTAGGGAGAAAGGATTCACAGTAGAAGGATGCAATGGGGGAAAGGATTCACAGCAGAAAGATGTAGGGGAAAGGATTCACAGCAGAAGGAAGCAGGGGAAAGGAGTCACAGCAGAAAGATGCAGAGGGGGAAAGGATTCCCATGCTCAGCATCAATGAAAGGGTGCAGGGAGACAACGACTTATGGTATCAGGGGAGTACAGCAGAAATATGAAGAGGCGGAAAGGATTCACAGCAGACACATGCAGAGTGGGAAAGGATTCACAGTAGAAAGATGCAGAGGGGGAAAGGTATCACAGCAGAAGGATGAGGGGAAAGGATTCACAGCAGACAGATGCAGAGGGGGAAAGGATTCACAGTAGAAAGATGCAGAGGGGGAAAGGATTCACATGCTCAGCAGCAATGAAAGGCTGCAGGGAGACAAATACTTAAGGTATTAGGGGCGTGGAGTGAAGCAGAAAGATGCAGAGGGGGAAGAATTCACTACAGAAAGATGCAGATGCAGTGGGGGAAAGGATTTACAGTAGAAAGATGCAGAGGGGAAATGATTCACAGCAGAAAGATGCAGAGGGGGAAAGGATGCACATGCTCAGCAGCAATGAAAGGCTGCAAGAAGACAAATACTTAAGGTATTAGGGGCGTGGAGTGAAGCAGAAAGATGCAGAGGAGGAAAGGATTCACAGCAGAAAGATGCAGATGGGAAAGGATTCATAGCAGAAAGATGCAGGGGAGCAGGGATTCACAGCAGAAAAATGCAGAGGGGGGAAAGGATTGACGGCAGAAAGATGCAGAGGGGGAATGGATTCACAGCAGAAAGATGCAGAGGGGTAAGGATTCCCATGCTCAGCATCAATGAAAGGCTGCAGGGAGACAAATACTTAGGTATTAGGGGAGTACAGCAGAAAGATACAGAGGGGGGGAAATGATTCACAGCAGAAAGATGCAGAGGGGGTAAGGATTCACAGACGAAAGATGCAGAGGGGGTAAGGATTCACAGACGAAAGATGCAGAGGGGGAAAGATTTCACAGCAGAAGAATGCAGGGGAAAGGATTCACAGCAGAAAGACGCAGAGGGGAAAGGATTCATAGCAGAAAGATGCAGAGTGGAAAGGATTTATAGCAGAAAGATGCAGAGGGGGAAGGGATTAACAGCAGAAAGACGCAGAGGGGGAAGGATTCATAGCAGAAAGATGCAGAGGGGAAAGGGTTCATAGCAGAAAGATGCAGAGGGGAGGGATTAACAGCAGAAAGATGCAGAGGGGGAAAGGATTCACAGCAGAAAGATGCAGAGGGGAAAGGATTCACAGCAGAAAGATGCAGAGGTGGAAAGGATTCACAGCAGAAAGATGCAGAGGGGAAATGATTCACAGCAGAAGGATGCAGGGGAAAAGGAGTCACAGCAGAAGGATGCAGGGGGAAAGGAGTCACAGCAGAAGGATGCAGGGGGAAAGGAGTCACAGTAGAAGGATGCAGGGGGAAGGAGTCACAGCAGAAAGATGCAGAGGGGGAAAGGATTCACAGCAGAAAGATGCAGAGGGGGAAAGGATTTACAGCAAAAAGATGCAGAGGGGGAAAGGATTCACAGCAGAAAAATGCAGAGGGGGAAAGGATTCACAGCAGAAAGATGCAGAGGGGGAAAGGATTCACAGTAGAAAGATGCAGAGGGGAAAGGATTCACAGCAGAAAGATGCAGGGGGAAAGGAGTCACAGCAGAAAGATGCAGAGAGGGAAATGATTCACAGAAGGATGAAGGGGAAAGGAGTCACAGTCGAAAGATGCAGAGGGGAAAGGATTCACAGCAGAAAGATACAGAGGGGAAAGGATTCACAGCAGAAAGATACAGAGAGGGAAAGGATTCATAGCAGAAAGATGCAGAGGGGAAAGGATTTATAGCAGAAAGATGCAGAGGGGAAAGGATTCACAGCAGAAAGATGCAGAGGGAAAGGATTCACAGCAGAAAGATGCAGAGGGGAAAGGATTCACAGCAGAAAGATGCAGAGGGAAAGGATTCACAGCAGAAAGATGCAGAGGGGGAAATGATTCACAGCAGAAGGATGCAGGGGGAAAGGAGTCACAGCAGAAGGATGCAGGGGGAAAGGAGTCACAGCAGAAGGATGCAGGGGGGAGGATTCACAGCAGAAAGATGCAGAGGGGGAAGGATTCACAACAGAAAGATGCAGAGGGGGAAGGATTCACAGCAGAAAGATGCAGAGGGGGAAGGAATTCACAGTAGAAAGATGCGGGGGAGGATTCACAGCAGAAAGATGCAGCGGGGGAAAGGACTCACAGCAAAACGATGCAGAGGTGGGAAAAGATTCACAGCAGAAAAATGCAGAGGGGAAAGGATTCACAGCAGAAAGATGCAGAGGGGAAGGAATTCACAGTAGAAAGATGCGGGGGAGGATTCACAGCAGAAAGATGCAGAGGGGAAAGGATTCACATGCTCAGTGTCAATGAAAATCTGCAGGGAGACAAATACTTAGGTATTAGGGAGTGGAGTGAAGCAGAAAGATGCAGAGGAGGAAAGAATTCACAGCAGAAAGATGTAGGGGAAAGGATTCACAGCAGAAGGATGCAGGGGGAAAGGAGTCACAGCAGAAGGATGCAGGGGGAAAGGAGTCACAGCAGAAGGATGCAGGGGGGAGGATTCACAGCAGAAAGATGCAGGGGGGAAGGATTCACAACAGAAAGATGCAGAGGGGGAAGGATTCACAACAGAAAGATGCAGAGGGGAAAGGACTCACAGCAAAAAGATGCAGAGGTGGGAAAGGATTCACAGCAGAAAGATGCAGAGGGGTAAGGATTCCCATTCTCAGCATCAATGAAAGGCTGCAGGGAGACAAATACTTAGGTATCAGGGGAGTACAGCAGAAAGATACAGAGGGGGGAAGGATTGACGGCAGAAAGATGCAGAGGGGGAATGGATTCACAGCAGAAAGATGCAGAGGGGTAAGGATTCCCATGCTCAGCATCAATGAAAGGCTGCAGGGAGACAAATACTTAGGTATTAGGGAGTACAGCAGAAAGATACAGAGGGGGAAATGATTCACAGCAGAAAGATGCAGAGGGGTAAGGATTCACAGACGAAAGATGCAGAGGGAAAGATTTCACAGCAGAAGAATGCAGGGAAAGGATTCACAGAAGAAAGATGCAGAGGGGAAAAGGATTCACAGTAGAAAAATGCAGAGGTAAAAAGGATTCACATGCTCAGCATCAATGAAAGGCTGCAGGGAGACAAGTACTTAAGGTATCAGGGAGTACAGCAGAAAGATACAGAGGGGGAAGGATTCACAGCAAAAGGATGCAGGGGAAAGGAGTCAGCGGAAGGATGCAGGGGAAAGGATTCACAGCAGAAGGATGCAGGGGGGCAAAGGATTCACATGCTCAGCATCAATGAAAGGCTCAGGGAGACAAATACTTAGGTATTAGGGGAGTGGAGTGAAGCAGAAAGATGCAGAGGAGGAAAGAATTCACAGCAGAAAGATGTAGGGGAAAGGATTCACAGCAGAAGGATGCAGGGGGGAATGGAGTCACAGCAGAAAGATGCAGAGGGGGAAGGATTCACAGCAAAAAGATGCAGAGAGGGAAAGGATTGACAGCAGAAAAATGCAGAGGGGGAAAGGATTCGCATGCTCAGCATCAATGAAAGGCTCCAGGGAGACAAATACTTAGGTATTAGGGGAGTGGAGTGAAGCAGAAAGATGTAGAGGGGGGAAAGGATTCACAGCAGACAAAATGCAGAGGGGGAAAGGATTCACTGCAGAAAGATGCAGAGGGGGAAAAGATTCACAGCAGAAAGATGCAGAGGGGGAATGGATTCACAGCAAAAAGATGCAGAGGGGGAATGGATTCACAGCAGACAAAATGCAGAGGGGGAAAGGATTCACTGCAGAAAGATGTAGAGGGGGAAAGGATTCACAGCAGAAAGATGTAGAGGGGGAAACGATTCACAGCAGAAAGATGCAGAGGGGAAAGGATTCACAGCAGAAAGATGTAGAGGGGGAAACGATTCACAGCAGAAAGATGCAGAGGGAAACGATTCACAGCAGAAAGATGCAGAGGGTGAAAGGATTCACAGCAGAAAGATGCAGAGGGGGAAAGGATTCACAGCAGAAAGATGCAGAGGGGAAAGGATTCACAGCAGAATGATGCAGAGGGGGAAAGGATTCACAGCAGAATGATGCAGAGGGGAAAGGATTCACAGCAGAATGATGCAGAGGGGGAAAGGATTCACAGCAGAATGATGCAGAGGGGGAAAGGATTCACAGCAGAATGATGCAGAGGGGGAAAGGATTCACAGCAGAATGATGCAGAGGGGGAAAGGATTCACAGCAGAATGATGCAGAGGGGGAAAGGATTCACAGCAGAATGATGCAGAGGGGGAAGGATTAAACGCAGAAAGATGCAGGGGGAAAGGATTCACAGCAGAAAGATGTAGAGGGGGAAAGGATCCACATATTCAGCATCAAAGAAAGGCTGCAGGGAGACAAATACGTAGGTATCAAGGGAGAACAGCAGAAAGATACAGAGGGGGGAAGGATTCACAGCAGAAAGATGCAGAGGGGGTAAGGATTCACAAGAGAAAGATGCAGAGGCTGAAAGGATTCACAGTAGAAAGATGCAGGGGGGGAAAGGATTCACAGCAAAAGGATGCAGGGGGGGAAAGGAGTCAGCAGAAGGATGCAGGGGGAAAGGATTTACAGCAGAAAGATGCAAAGGGGGAAAGGATTTTCAGCATTAAGATGCATGGGGAAGGATTCACAACAGAGATGCAGAGGGGGAAACGATTCACAGTAGAAACATGCAGAGGGGGAAAGGATGCACATGCTCAGCAGCAATGAAAGGCTGCAGGGAGATAAAATACTTGAGGTATCAGGGGCGTGGAGTGAAGCAGAAAGATGCAGAGGAGGAAAGGATTCACAGCAGAAAGATGCAGATGGTAAAGGATTCATAGCAGAAAGATGCAAGGAGCAGGGATTCACAGCAGAAGGATGCAGAGGGGGAAAGGATTCACATGCTCAACATCAATTAAAGGCTCCAGGGAGACAAATAGTTAGGTATCTGGGGAGTGGAGTGAAGCGGAAAGATGCAGAGGGGGAAAGGATTCACAGCAGAAAGATAGAGGGGGAAAGGATTCACAGCAGAAAGATGTAGGGGGAAAGGATTCACAGCAGAAGGATGCAGGGGGGAAGGAGTCACAGCAGAAAGATGCAGCGGGGGAAACAATTCACAGTAGAAGGATGCAAAGGGGAAAGGATTCACAGCAGAAAGATGTAGGGAGAAAGGATTTACAGTAGAAAGATGCAAAGGGGGGAAGGAGTCACAGCAGAAAGATGCAGCGGGGAAACAATTCACAGTAGAAGGATGCAAAGGGGAAAGGATTCACAGCAGAAAGATGTAGGGAGAAATGATTCACAGTAGAAGGATGCAATGGGGGAAAGGATTCACAGCAGAAAGATGTAGGGGGAAAGGATTCACAGCAGAAGGAAGCAGGGGGAAAGGAGTCACAGCAGAAAGATGCAGAGGGGGGAAAGGATTCCCATGCTCAGCATCAATGAAAGGGTGCAGGGAGACAACGACTTATGGTATCAGGGGAGTACAGCAGAAATATGAAGAGGCGGAAAGGATTCACAGCAGACACATGCAGAGTGGGAAAGGATTCACAGTAGAAAGATGCAGAGGGGGAAAGGTATCACAGCAGAAGGATGAGGGGAAAGGATTCACAGCAGACAGATGCAGAGGGGAAAGGATTCACAGTAGAAAGATGCAGAGGGGAAAGGATTCACATGCTCAGCAGCAATGAAAGGCTGCAGGGAGACAAATACTTAAGGTATTAGGGGCGTGGAGTGAAGCAGAAAGATGCAGAGGGGAAGAATTCACTACAGAAAGATGCAGATGCAGTGGGGGAAAGGATTTACAGTAGAAAGATGCAGAGGGGAAATGATTCACAGCAGAAAGATGCAGAGGGGAAAGGATGCACATGCTCAGCAGCAATGAAAGGCTGCAAGAAGACAAATACTTAAGGTATTAGGGGCGTGGAGTGAAGCAGAAAGATGCAGAGGAGGAAAGGATTCACAGCAGAAAGATGCAGATGGGAAAGGATTCATAGCAGAAAGATGCAGGGGAGCAGGGATTCACAGCAGAAAAATGCAGAGGGGAAAGGATTCACAGAAGAAAGATGCAGAGGGGGAAAGGATTCAGCAAAAGTATGCAGGGGGAAAGGAGTCAGCAGAAGGATTCAGGGGGGAAAGGATTCACAGCAGAAAGATGGGGAGGGGTAAAGGATTCATAGCAGAAAGATGGAGATGGGGACAGAATTCACAGCAGAAAGATGCAAAGGGGAAAGGATTCACAGGAGAAAGATGGACAGGGGGAAAAGATTCACAGCATAAAGATGCATGGGGGAAGGATTCACAGCAAAAAGATGCAGAGGGGAAAAGAATTCACAGTAGAAAGATGCAGAGGAGGAAAGGATTCACATTCTCAGCATCAATGAATGGCTTCAGGGAGACATACTTGGGTATCAGGGGAGTGGAGTGAAGCAGAAAGATGCACCGGGGGAAATGATTCACAAGCTCAGCATCAATGAAAGGCTGCAGGGAGACAAAGACTTAAGGTATCAAGGGAGTAAGGCAGAAAGATGCAGGGGGAAAGGTTTCATAGCAGAAAGATGCAGAGGGGGAAAGGATTTCCAATAGAAAGATGCAGTGGGGGGAAAGGATTCAGAGCTGAAGGATGCAAGGGGGAAAGGTGTCACAGCAGAAGAATGCAGATGGGAAAGGATTCACAGCAGAAAGATGCAGAGGTGAAAGGATTCACAGCAGAAAGATGCAGTGGGGGAAAGGATCCACATGCTCAGCAGCAATGAAAGGCTGCAGGGAGACAAATACTTAAGGTATCAGGGGAGTGAAGCAGAAAGATGCAGAGGGGGAAAGGATTCACTACAGAAAGATGCAGATGCAGAGGGGTAAAGGATTTACAGTAGAAAGATGTAGGGGAAAGGATTCACAGCAGAAAAATGTAGGGGAAAAAGATTCACAGTAGAAGCATGCATGGGGGAAATGATTCACAGCTCAAAGATGCAGGGGAAAGGATTCACAGCAGAAAGATGCAGAGGGGGAAAGGATTCACAGCAGAAAGATGCAGAGTGGGAAAGGATTCACAGCAGAAAGATGCAGAGGGGGAAAGGATTCACAGCAGAAAGATGCAGAGTGGGAAAGGATTCACAGCAGAAAGATGCAGAGGGGGAAAGGATTCACAGCAGAAAGATGCAGAGGGGAAAGGAGTCACAGCAGAAAGATGTAGGGGGAATAGATTCACAGCAGAAAGATGCAGAGGGGGAAAGGATTCACATGCTCAGCATCAATGAAAGGCTGCAGGGAGACAAAGACTTAAGGTATCAGGGGAGTGAAGTGAAGCAGAAAGATATAGAGGGGTAAAGGATGCAAGGAAGGAGCAGCGACTGAGCTGGGATAAGGAAGCTAGCTACGAAGGAGTTTAGAGGACGCATAGCAGGGGAGGGGGATCTTAAACTACGCAAAGGAGAACAGAGAAGCTTTAGGGGTTGAAAAAGTAACAAAAAAAGTCCTCTACAACAGATGCTGAAAGCTGTCTGTGCACAAGACCTAGAAAGAAACACAAAGCGTGAACAAAATGTCCTAAGTCACTATATGAACAGATACAGAAAAAAAGTTAGTCTTTCCTGCATATTTAACTAAAAACAGGAAAAAAGGTTGATGAATCTGACAAATCAAAAACTAAGAGAAGCAATGAATATTATGAAGAGCTACTTGTGTGAGTGAGCAGCATGTCGAGAACGTACCAGAGCGATGATCCACAGCGTGTAGTAGATGAACAGGACAGAGCTGAGGGCCACCAAGCCGGCTCCCACTAGCTGGTCCGTGCCTTTGGCCTGGAAGAGAAGGCTGGGTTATGGATAGTGCAGATACTGAACACGCATATACAACAGCAGGGGACAAGGCTGGGTCAAGGAGAGTGCAGATACTGAACACACATGTACCACAGCAGGAGGCAGAATCAACATGCAAGGCAGTCATTTATAAAACAGAAAGTAGAGACCAGTGTGCCCTCGATAAGTGTTGGCCACGCACAGCACACTCACTATATATTTATTTTATTCAAAATTATTTTGCCCAAAGGCTTTTTCACCAGTAAATTTACATGCACTAGTAACACCCAACAGAAAAGACAAAAAATGGAAAAGAAAACTTTTTCAACATAGTCGGTGGCAAAGGAAGGTGCATGGTTCATCAACTGGAGCAGAAGGAAGTTAGGTGACAATACAGAACATGGACCCAGAAGGGGCAGCCAGACTGCAGTGACTAATGTGACCACAGGTATGAGGCATTTAATCATCACAAGGGGAATTTATTGCCTTACTTATGTGGACTAACGACACATGATCCTCGATGTGATCTATTATGGTCAGATCTGGGCCCTTATTTAGCAGTAGATCGTCAAATGCGTTGTCTCCTTCCACGCTGACCGTACTCGGTAGATGTTTCTACAGGCCCTCAAGGATGGAACTTCCAGACAGCATTGTATTCCATTTCTACACTGCGGGTGAAACATGTTACTGTAGACCATAGTTTCCCTTTGCTGTCAGTTACTGGGACAAGCATGTGAGTCCCTACTATCCTTACGTTTAGGTCTTGCCTACAGACAGCTTCAGCTGCCTGGAGAGAGCTTGTGTTGTCATACACAACACAATACACACCACACAACATGGATACATACAGAAAGGACCTTTTTGACAGCCCATTTAGACAAATAGCTACTGTCGTTCAGCTTGCTTTTGTCACTGGCTAACAGGGCTGTCCATCAGGGCTGGTATATGGCCATGGCATTTCATGGATGTGAACATGTTTGAAAAGTAGTTTGTACATGCAAAGGCTTTTTTTATGTTTTAAATGCTACCCCAGTCTACGCCTCTCCCTACCCCCAGCTGGCCCACTCTGATGGCCTGCATTCATTTTAACATTTTTCTTCTTTGGGGCCCACAAGTTGCAAACTGCTACACATCACCTCGTTTCACCTTGAAATGATCTTTAGCGCAGTGTTTTCTTTAGCATATCACTCAAACATGGCTGGCTGCCATGCTGGAACAGTAAAGTAAAAAATGGCTGCACATAGGGAAGCCAGCTTGTAATGGTTTACAAGATGGCTATGTGTGCACATGCTTGGCTATGTGTGCACATGCTTGCCCATGTGCTGTGACGTGCCGGAAGACCACAGGGGCCAGTGCAAACAAGCGCTGGCAAAGCTAATATGTATAGAAACAAAAATATTTTCCCTTTTGTGCTGTGACTTTACAGAAGCAAAAAGCTGCTAATCAACAAGGATCAGAAAATGCACTAAATATAAAGCAGGCCTAAATCCTGGCAATTATTCACAATTATTTCTATCAATTAAAGCATATCCTTTTTTCTTTTTATAAAAATTATTACAGTACAGAGTAACACAAATTGATATTAAATACACAATAGACATCACTTAAAAAGTTCTTGTGGTCACCCAATTTTTACAACACACTTAATATTCATGTCTCAAACACATATTAAAAACACACAAGGTCTGTTTCCTATCATAAACACATATTAAAAACACACAAGGTCTGTTTCCTATCATAAACACATATTAAAAACACACAAGGTCTGTTTCCTATCAAACACATATTAAAAACACACAAGGTCTGTTTCCTATCAAACACATATTAAAAACACACAAGGTCTGTTTCCTATCATAAACACATATTAAAAACACACAAGGTCTGTTTCCTATCATAAACACATATTAAAAACACACAAGGTCTGTTTCCTATCAAACACATATTAAAAACACACAAGGTCTGTTTCCTATTATAAACACATATTAAAAACACACAAGGTCTGTTTCCTATCAAACACATATTAAAAACACACAAGGTCTGTTTCCTATCATAAACACATATTAAAAACACACAAGGTCTGTTTCCTATCATAAACACATATTAAAAACACACAAGGTCTGTTTCCTATCAAACACATATTAAAAACACACAAGGTCTGTTTCCTATCAAACACATATTAAAAACACACAAGGTCTGTTTCCTATCATAAACACATATTAAAAACACACAAGGTCTGTTTCCTATCATAAACACATATTAAAAACACACAAGGTCTGTTTCCTATCAAACACATATTAAAAACACACAAGGTCTGTTTCCTATTATAAACACATATTAAAAACACACAAGGTCTGTTTCCTATCAAACACATATTAAAAACACACAAGGTCTGTTTCCTATCAAACACATATTAAAAACACACAAGGTCTGTTTCCTATTATAAACACATATTAAAAACACACAAGGTCTGTTTCCTATCAAACACATATTAAAAACATTTGAAAAGTTATGTTTAGTATTTTCTTTCGATGCGGCGTTTCAGTGGTACATATAGTGGTTCACTCCACCTTCTTCAGGATATTATTAATACATATTGTAAAATATCTTCCTCATTTGTCGTGGGGCTATGTTGATGCTTTTTTTTATCCCAGTGTAGACCCCCAAATTTCAGATACTAATTTCTTATTCCACTTTAAATTCTGACACGCAAATTTCTGCCACTACGTCTCCATAAAATTGGGGAATTAATCATGTCTGCTCTTTTTAGCCTCTTTATATAGAGTCACTGCGAACCCTAGATATTCGCATATGATCATTTTAGTGGAATTCAAAAAGGTAGTCCTGTCCGTTGCAGGACAGATTTCAATTGAAACTCAAATCTGCATAGTCTATTTAAAGAGACTAAAAAGTGCTTCATTTTTGCTTTTCTAATTGCTGGGTGCATGGAGTACATTTACAGGTATTTACATTTTAGTGTGTATTGCAAAAAAAAAAAAAATCCTACACTGTCACATAATTCAATTTAAAAAGTCCTATCACTTTGCAGTCCGAGTAAGAAAAGTAAACTCCAATTTCCATGTTAAAAGAATAAAGCAGGCCGACTTCTGACCTCGATCTTTGAATCTCCAAATTTAGACAAGTTAAAAATGGACTATATGTGCATCTTTATTTATTACTCTGACTTTCCTAACCCATCAAAAATTAGCTAAAAACACTGCTCAAAATGAAACCATTTTCAGTAGAAGCCCATCTGCCTTTAAAAATAAAGTCAACGCCCAATGACGGGAACAGGCTACAAAATGCACTACTGAAAACAAGGAGTGAGTGCGTTCCGGTGCTTGTGCATGCCACTGGGAGTGAACGTGGACTGGCAGCCCCTTGAAATGTGTTCATGCCCCCCAGAGCGACACGCCCCATAGTTTGCAGACCACTACTTTAAGTAGATAGCCAAGAAACATTCACACAGACTGTTATTGTGAGAGCTACTACCTCCGAACAATTAACCAGAAACCAACTAAACCCACATCCAGATGGACAACCATATTTCAACTTTCTTAGACCTGCTAAATGAAAAGTTCCCTAATGCAACAATCACTGGCAATGCCAATACGTCTGCCGTATGAAAGTGACCTTTGTGCCATTGATGGGTTTAGGCACTCAATAAGTTATCATACATGCACAACAGTTATAGTTATCCCATTAACTGTAGCTCGTGCCCTAAGATAGCTATAACTCGCGCCCCCGCCACGCATAGTTTTCTCATCAATAGTTTAATTGCAAAATCTTGCAGTGTTATTAATAATGATGTCACAGAAGATGTCATGAGTGATGTAATATGTGGGGTAATTCACAGTGCACGGCGAGAGCGCAAGTTATAGTTACCTTAGGGCAAGAGTTATAGTTACTTGAGATAACTTTTACTATAAATGGTGAGTTTGTGATTTTTAAGAGTTTAAAATGTCACGTTGTTACTGAACATTTCACCTAACTGTGACGTAACCTTTGTTTTTTATCAGGGAATATCTTGAGTTTTTTTTAAAAAGTAAAGTAATATTTTGTTACCATACATAACTCCAAAATCCGGCAGTGCAGTCAGCCAACCCCACGCTGCGTATAAGGGGTGGTGGTTGGCCACAGGGCCTGCGGCCAGTCCCTGTGGCCAACCCACCTGAAGGCAGCCAACCCCACACCACGCTCAGCCTTCGGCGATGCAGCGTAGGGTTGGCCTTTGGAAACACAATCCTAACTATAACTACCCAGTGGCAAAAATATTAATATATATACATATACATATATATATATATACATATATATATATATATATATATATATACACACACATATATATACATATACATACACACACATATATATACATATACATACACATTATCTACTGGCGGTCGCCAGTAGATAGTTATAGTTAGGACCTATTTCCCATAGGAAATCCGCAACATTCTATTTGAAATAACTCTTGCGTCGGTTGACGAATCTTCGCGAAATTTTCAAACTTTATGGCCCGCTCCGGTCCGCTCCTACCCTGAAAGTCTCAGGGTGATTCGTCAAGCGGGGGCCGAGAAAAAGGGGGTCCCAAAACGTGTTTTCCCCATTCATTTTCCCATAGGAAACTTTAGACACGGCTACAGCCCGAACTGCTGAACGGAATTACACCAAATTTGGCAAAGAGGTAGTTCTTGGTTCAGAAAGAACCCTTTTGTTAAATGGTGTAAATCCGTTCAGTAGTTGCGGAGAAATTAAAAAAATAAGAGTCAAAAAATCAATTTCGCATAGGAAACTTTATGCAAGGCTACAGCCCGAACTGCTGAACGGAATTACACCAAATTTGGCAAAGAGGTAGTTCTTGGTTCAAAAAGAACCCTTTTGTTAAATGGTGTAAATCCGTTCAGTAGTTGCTGAGAAAATCAAAAGTAAAAACACATATATATCTGGGCGGAGCCTAACCACACATGTCATCGTGAGATCTGATTGGCTGTCAGCACTTCATCCTGGAATTGCTGGCAGCCATCTTGGGACCAATATAAATGATAGTACCCCATTGAAATGCATTGTAGTGAATCGAAGATTTTGAGGGTTACCAAAAGGAGAACTATAAAGGGTGATAACAGACTTTAGTTACATTAGAATTCATTTGTTGATGGTACCATACTAATTTTAGGAATTGTGGTGTATTCTAAGGTGATTTTACCATGTGAAAAACCTTCTGCTGGGATATCATGAATCATGTTTGAGAGAAAACTATTTTCACATGATTGTCCCATACAGTTTTGGAAGGTGCCCCAGAAGCTAAAATGAGAGCATATTTTCTGTAAATTCACATTATCTTTCTCAGTCATGTGAGAATGAAGTCTGACATTCTCAGTAAAACATGTACATCCAACAAGGGCAGAGACAGTCAGTTGATTCCTTTGTGTTCTACTGCAGCTTCCCAGAGTGTTCTAAAGAACAACTAGAGTGCTAACAGCCTTACTTATGACAAAAGTATGGCACACCTGAAGCCATCTTGATTGGAATAAACTGGTAACACTTAAAACATTTAATTTAAAAAGGAACAAAATGATGGGGTTCATTTTGTCATAGAAATTATGGTTAGTGCTGTAGAAAGAAAAATTAGGACATGTTTCAAGTGTGATCTCAAATATCTTCCTGTTATATTTCAACAGGAGCAGCCTGTCAGTTGATGCCTTTGTGTTCTACTGCAGCTTCCCAGAGTGTTCTAAAGAACAACTAGAGCGCTAACAGCCTTACTTATGACAAAAGTATGGCACACCTGAAGCCATCTTGATTGGAATAAACTGGTAACACTTAAAACATTTAATTTAAAAAGGAACAAAATGAGGGGGTTCATTTTGCCATAGAAATTATGGTTAGTGCTGCAGAAAGAAAAATTAGGGCATGTTTTAAGTGAGATCTCAAATCCTCTTCTATTTCATTAGAAGATTCTGACATGCAGACTGAAACAATCACTTTCAATACCAGCAGTAGACTTCCAGTTAACTCCTTGGTGAGCAGTAGCTTTACTACAGTGATCTAATGAACAACTAGAGTAATAACATTCTGAATTTATGGCAAATGTGTGACACATCTGAATGCCTTCTTGATGGAATCAAAGTAAAAAACTGAAAGTATTTCCTACTGAGGAGACTGCAGTAAATGAGGAAATTAGGAAACTTCATAACAAAGAAGTCTTCCAAGATGGCCACCAGTGAAAAAAGAGCCCAAATGTAGCACAAATATTACCCAGATGTAGCCCACATATAGCCCAATGACAAAAGTGTGCAAAACACTTTTTATTTTTAGTTTTTTTGCAGTTTTATGTAGTGCAGACTGGTCAGGTATTGGAGCGTTGCATCTTAAAACATGACCCCCTACACTACAAAAATACCACTGCACTACCCTAAACCCTAAAACACTACCCCAGCACGACCCCTACACTACACAAGCACCACTGCACTATCCTAAACCCTAAAACACTACCCCCAGCATGACCCCCTACACTACACAAACACCACTGCACTACCCTAAACCCTAAAACACTACCCCAACACCACTGCACTAACCTAAATCCTAAAACACTACCCCCAGCACGACCCCCTACACTACCCAAACACCACTGCACTACCCTAAAACATGACCCCCTACACTACACAAACACCACTGCACTACCCTAAACCTAAAACACTACCCCCAGCACGACCCCCTACACTACACAAGCACCACTGCACTACCCTAAACCCTAAAACACTGCCCCCAGCACGACCCCTACACTACACAAACACCACTGCACTACCTTAAACCCTAAAACACTACCCCCAGCACGACCCCTACACTGCCCGAACACCACTGCACTGCCCTAAACCCTGAAACACATTCCCTAGCACGACCCCCTACACTGCCCGAACACCACTGCACTGCCCTAAACCCTGAAACACCACCCCTTTACGACCCCCTACACTGCCCGAACACCACTGCACTGCCCTAAACCCTGAAACACCACCCCCAGCATGACCCCTACACTGCCCGAACACCACTGCACTGCCCTAAACCCTGAAACACTACCCCCAGCAAGACCTCCTACACTGCCCGAACACCACTGCACTGCCCTAAACCCTGAAACATCACCCCCAGCAAGACCCCCTACACTGCCCGAACACCACTGCCCTAAACCCTGAAACACCACCCCCAGCACGACCCCTACACTGCCCGAACACCACTGCACTGCCCTAAACCCTGAAACAGCACCCCAGCACGACCCCCTACACTGCCCGAACACCACTGCACTGCCCTAAACCCTGAAACACCACCCCCTGCACGACCCCTACACTGCCCGAACACTACTGCACTGCCCTAAACCCTGAAACACCATCCCCTGCACGACCCCCTACACTGCCCGAACACCACTGCACTGCCCTAAACCCTGAAACACTACCCCCAGCAAGACCCCTACACTGCCCGAACACCACTGCACTGCCCTAAACCCTGTAACACCACCCCCAGCAAGACCCCCTACACTGCCCGAACACCACTGCCCTAAACCCTGAAACACCACCCCCAGCAAGACCCCTACACTGCCCGAACACCACTGCACTGCCCTAAACCCTGAAACACTACCCCCAGCAAGACCCCCTACACTGCCCGAACACCACTGCACTGCCCTAAACCCTGAAACACCATCCCCAGCACGACCCCCTACACTGCACGAACACCACTGCACTGCCCTAAACCCTGAAACACTACCCCCAGCAAGAACCCCTACACTGCCCGAACACCACTGCACTGCCCTAAACCCTGAAACACCACCCCCAGCAAGACCCCCTACACTGCCCGAACACCACTGCCCTAAACCCTGAAACACCACCCCCAGCAAGACCCCCTACACTGCCCGAACACCACTGCACTGCCCTAAACCCTGAAACACCAGCCCCAGCACGACCCCTACACTGCCCGAACACCACTGCACTGCCCTAAACCCTGAAACACCACCCCCTGCACGACCCCCTACACTGCCCGAACACCACTGCACTGCCCTAAACCCTGAAACACCACCCCCAGCACGACCCCCTACACTGCCCGAACACCACTGCACTAAACCCTGAAACACCACCCCCTGCACGATCCCCTACACTGCCCGAACACTACTGCACTGCCCTAAACCCTGAAACACCACCCCCAGCACGACCCCCTACACTGCACGAACACCACTGCACTGCCCTAAACCCCGAAACACTACCCCCAGCAAGACCCCCTACACTGCCCGAACACCACTGCCCTAAAGCCTGAAACACCACCCCCAGCAAGACCACCTACACTGGCCGAACACCACTGCACTGCCCTAAACCCTGAAACACCACCCCCTGCACGACCCCCTACACTGCCCAAACACCACTGCACTGCCCTAAACCCTGAAACACCACCCCCTGCACGACCCCCTACACTGCACGAACACCACTGCACTGCCCTAAACCCTGAAACACCACCCCTCAGCACGACACCCTACACTGCCCGAACACCACTGCACTGCCCTAAACCCTGAAACACCACCCCCAGCACGACCCCCTACACTGCCCGAACACCACTGCACTGCCCTAAACCCTGAAACACCACCCCCTGCACGACCTCCTACACTGCCGGAACACCACTGCACTGCCCTAAACCCTGAAACACCACCCCCAGCAAAACCCCCTACACTGCCTGAACACCATTGCTCTGCCCTAAATCCTGAAACACTAGCCCCAGCACGACCACCTACACTGCCCAAACACCACTGCACTGCCCTAAACCCTGAAACACCACCCCCAGCACGACCCCCTACACTGCCCGAACACCACTGCACTGAAACACCAGCCCCAGCATGACCCCCTACACTGCCCGAACACCACTGCACTGCCCTAAACCCTGAAACACCAGCCCCAGCACGACCACCTACACTGCCCGAACACCACTGCACTGCCCTAAACCCTGAAACACCAGCCACAGCACGACCCCTACACTGCCCGAACACCACTGCACTGCCCTAAACCCTGAAACACCAGCCCCAGCAAGACCCCCTACACTGCCCGAACACCACTGCACTGAAACACCAGCCCCAGCATGACCCCCTACACTGCCCGAACACCACTGCACTGCCCTAAACCCTGAAACACCAGCCCCAGCACGACCACCTACACTGCCCGAACACCACTGCACTGCCCTAAACCCTGAAACACCAGCCACAGCACGACCCCCTACACTGCCCGAACACCACTGCACTGCCCTAAACCCTGAAACACCAGCCCCAGCAAGACCCCCTACACTGCCCGAACACCACTGCACTGAAACACCAGCCCCAGCATGACCCCTACACTGCCCGAACACCACTGCACTGCCCTAAACCCTGAAACACCAGCCCCAGCACGACCACCTACACTGCCCGAACACCACTGCACTGCCCTAAACCCTGAAACACCAGCCACAGCACGACCCCTACACTGCCCGAACACCACTGCACTGCCCTAAACCCTGAAACACCAGCCCCAGCACGACCCCTACACTGCCCGAACACCACTGCACTGCCCTAAACCCTGAAACACCACCCCCTGCATGACCCCCTACACTGCCCGAACACCACTGCACTGCCCTAAACCCTGAAACACCACCCCCTGCAGCACCCCCTACACTGCCCGAACACCACTGCACTGCCCTAAACCCTGAAACACCACCCCCTGCACCGCCCCCTACACTGCCCGAAGACCACTGCACTGCCCTAAACCCTGAAACACCACCCCCAGCACGACCCCCTTTACTGCTCGAACACCACTGAACTGCCCCAAACCCTGAAACACCACCCCCAGCACGACCCCCTACACTGCCCGAACACCACTGCCCTAAACCCTGAAACACCACCCCTGCACGACCCCCTACACTGCCCGAACACCACTGCACTGCCCTAAACCCTGAAACACCACCCCCTACACTGCCCGAACACCACTGCACTGCCCTAAACCCTGAAACACCACCCCCAGCACGACCCCCTACACTGCCCGAACACCACTGCACTGCCCTAAACCCTAAAACACCACCCCCAGCATTACTCCCTACACTGCCCAAACACCACTGTACTGCCCTAAACCCTAGAACACTACCCCCAGCACGACCCCCTACACTACCCGAACACCACTGCACTACCCTAAACCCTAAAATACTACCCCCAGCACAACCCCTACACTACCCGAACACGACTGCACTGCCCTAAACCCTCAAACACTCCCCCAGCACGACCCCTACACTACCCGAACACCACTGCACTGCCCTAACCCCTAAAACACTCCCCCAGCATGACCCCTACACTACCCAAACACCACTGCACTGTCCTAAACCCTAAAACACTACCCCCCGCATGACCCCCTACACTACCCTAAACCCTAAAACACTACCCCCGCATGACTCCCTACACTACCCAAAGACCACTGCACTACCCTAAACCCTAAAACACGACCTCCTACACTACACAAACACCACTGCACTACCCTAAACCCTAAAACACTACCCCCAGCAGTACCCCTACACTACCCAAACACCACTGCACTAACCTAAACCCTAAAACACTACCCCCAGCAGTACCCCCTACACTACCCAAACACCACTGCACTACCCTAAATCACTACCCCAGCACGACCCCCTACACTACCCAAACACCACTGCACTACCCTAAACCCTAAAACACTACCCCCAGCACAACCCTACACTACCCAAACACCACTGCACTACCCTAAACCCTAAAACACTCCCCCAGCACGACTCCCTACACTACCCAAACACCACTGCACTACCCTAAACCCTAAATCTACCCCCAGCATGACCCCCTACACTACACAAACACCACTGCACTACCCTAAACCCTAAAACACTACCCCCAGCATGACCCTCTTCACTACCTAAACACAACTGCACAATTTGTTACAGGCGTTGCAACGCAGGCCTGTGGTGCTTACTGGAAGTACCTAGTGGGCTAGTTGGGCCCCAGGGACCCTCAGGATTCAAGGTGACCTAATCCCCCAACTTAAAACGCACCACGGGGCGCGTTTGCACAGTGGTGAAGGGAGGGGGCGTTTGCACAGTGGTGAAGGGAGGGGGCGGGGCCTCAGGTGACATGTGCGCAAACACGCCCTGTGGTGCGTTTTAAGTTGGGGAATTAATTCCCTTTGAATCCTGAGGGACCCTGGGGGCCAACTAGCCCACCAGGTACCTTCAGTAAGCACAACAGAGTTGCGTTGCAGAGAGGTGTAAAAAGGGGCGTGGCCTGGACCACCTCTCTGCAACGCAGGCCTGTGGCGCTTACTGGAGGTACCTGGTGGGCTAGTTGGCCCCAGGGGCCCTCAGGATTGAAGGGGAATTAATTCCCCAACTTAAAACGCGCCACAGGGCGTGTTTGCACACATGTCACCTCAGGCCCCGCCCCCTCCCTTCACCACTGTGCAAACGCGCCCGTGGCGCGTTTTAAATTGGGGGATTAAGTCCCCTTGAATCCTGAGGGTCCCTGGGGTCCAACTAGCCCACTAGGTACCTCCAGTAAGCGCCACAGAGCTGCGTTGCAGAGAGGTGTAAAAAGGGGCGTGGCCTGGACCACCTGTCTGCAACGCAGCCCTGTGGCGCTTACTGGAGGTACCTGGTGGGCTAGTTGGCCCCCAGGGATCCCCAGTGGACTTCTGTTGCTTCTTTCTGCATTTCTTTTGCTTCTTTCTGTGCGTTTTTTCTTCTTTCTTCACATGTCCTACCTCTGTAGGCATAGTTAGAAACTAGCATTTAAAAAAACCTTTGAAATTTGTTAGACCTGTCAGCCCTAGGGTGGTCTTGCCGTGGTTTTTTTTCCCTTTTGCGCCTCATTTTTGCCACCATATTTTAGGTCTCCGGGCGCCTTGCCACTGCTGGTCAGTGCTGAGGTGCAGGTGCTCTCTCACTAAAGATGGCTGCCACAGGCCCCTGCTACTGCAGAAGGGCCTTACACACATACACGCTAGTAGCCAGAGTCAGGCTGGGACATAGGGATACAGTATCCATCCCGTCCCCGCCTCTGGGCCATATAGCTAGGTAGGTGGAAGGTTCCAGAACCTTCCGGGCTGTGGGAGGAGTTACGTTTTGCCGCCTTTAGGAGGGTCACCTGACCTAGGGGTATAAGAGGCTTGGAGGGAAAACCTTTTAGTCAGTTAGGTTGAGGCACCGCTGAACCTGGGAGAACCTGCGCCGGAGTATAGGCTTTAGGGCCTAGGGGGAGACCTACACTACTGCTGCTGACAGGGCTGAGGCCCTGCTGAAGTAAGATAGCTGAGGAACGCCCACCACCCACTGACCTTGCCCAGTGTGAGGGGACCCAGGGAACCACCTTCAGCGTGCTGGGAGGAACATCAAGCCACCCCAGAACCACCAACTCACAACCCCCCCCCCCTCAGAAGAAGAAGAACTTTCTGACAGGAAACGTTTGTCACGGACATTACCCTAAGCCACTTCTGACAAGAAGCTCCTCGCAGGAGCCTGAAACCAAGAGTAACAGGAACCCAAGCTGAATCTTCGAATGGGGGATCACGAGGCGAAGCGCTGTGTCCTAAGCGCTAGACCTTCACCCCCTATCCACCCAGGCCGGCAGCTGGACTGTCCCCACGAACCCTTCCCACGCAGCCCTGTGTATAGGCTGCCAGCGCGCCCCGCGCTTCAACTCCACGTGGGAGAAATTGTCACCCCAGTCACTGACCTTGTGACTGAATCGCCGCCGCGGCCGCCGCCGCGTGAAGAGAGGTGCTGAGGTGAGGGAGACCTCCCCCCCTTGAGTGCGTGTGGTGAGGTGCGCCGTCCGCGCCCTCACCGAAGCCCCCAAAGATCACCGCCGGGCCCGAGAGCCCTTCCGCCGAAGTCGCGGCCAAGAGAGACGCCGCCGCAGCCCAGGAGGGCCGCGTGAAGAGAACTGAGGCCTACCGCGGCCTCCAGGCCCGCGGACGCCGTTGCCGTGGGACCGGGGACGCCGACCGCGTCATAGGTCGCGCCCCCGCAAAGGCCGCGACGTGATTGGCCCCGCCGGAGCCAACAGAAGAGCGACGCCGGAGGGGCTCCACTGCCAGCGGGAGCCCCTGGAAGATATCCCAGGCCACGCCGTGATTGGACACCCGTCTTCGGCCCGCCCCCAGCACATACGGAGGCCGGGGGAGAGCTCTGACGTCCAAGACCATCACCGCGTCTACAGAGGGAGGCGGGAAGCCGTCCGGAAAGGACTGCCGGCTCCCGCTCCCTGCCTCGCAGTGAGAACCATCCCCGGGGGCCGGAGGAGTGCAACACCGGCCCCCCAACGTCCTGCAACGCCGGCCGGAGGGCCGTGGAACTCGCTCCGGGCCCCGCCCCCGCCAATCAAGGGCCGGCCCAGGAGGGAGTTAGTCGCGTAGAAGGGCGCCCACCGCAACGACAGCAGGTGAGCCCGGGAGGCCCCTAGGGCTCTAGATCAAGCCCCTGGGGGCCGGGGGCCAGCATTCCCTGGGGGATCAACGAGGGAAGAGCCCTCATTAACATTTTGTGCAAGGCGAGGCCTCGGTCAGGAGAGGGCCAAGCCTGAGTTAACCCTTACCTCCCCTGTTAGACACAGGAATCCTAAATCATAGGGAAGCCCCAGTTTAATGGACATGTTGAGGGGTTCCCTCTAGGATTTCCTACAGCATATTGTTATGCGTGCTTTAATGATTGCCTAGGCCTGATGACTAGGCCTATAATGAAATGTCTTTGCCTGATGATTTAGGCCCTGTTTGAAACGTAACGTCAAGTACCTATTTACAAGGGATGTTAATATGCCTGAAGTGTTTTGCATGTTCTAGGCCCTGATTTCTTAGTGCACCCGGTAATCATTATTGGTGCTGTGTTTTTAGGAGATGAATCCTGCGGCCTTTTAGTGGCCTACACTGTTGAGGGTCTTTTTAAGAAGAATGTGCACCAGTTAACAAAATGCAATGTAAAGTTGAAATAATCTGCCTAATCTGATGCAACCTTGATTGACATAAAGGAACTTGATTTTAATTACGCAAGCCTGGTGTGGTGTCCTGTTATTGCTCCGCATTTCTGAGTCAAAGTAAGAGTGTGCTGCACAACTGCCTTACACATTGCCTTCGCGTGCCTTTCCCCGCTTTGCGCCATGCTACCGTAACGGACTCGGTAACCCCGTTTCCAACATTGGTGTTCAGCGGTGGGATAAGGACTGGTGTTTGTGCAGCACCCTACAGTGACTCAGTGTGCGCCGCAATTAGACACCTGGTGAAATGCAAGTACTAGGAACTCTTTTGTGATGGCCGATTGTGTTAGTCCTGCGTAAGACCTGCTACCTACAATTTAGAACCCCTTCCTTAAATTGTCTGGGACCCCACCTAGGAGGATGGAGTTTGAGTTAGCCGACCTGGAGAGGTATACGGTGACACAGCTCAAGGAGTTCTGCCTAGAGAGGGGGGTGGCCGTCAAGCGAGGCGCCAGGAAGGAGGTGCTTCAGAAAGCTTTGAGGGCATGGGTAATGGCCCACCCGGGGGGAAGAGGGGATGAGGAGCAGAGGGAGGCAGACGACCCAGGAGAACTGAGCCTACTGAACATTGACGTCAGCGAGAATGTGTTGCCAGGAAGACGTTCCAGGGCAGGCAGTAGTGCGTCAGGGGGAGTTTGTCAGCAGAGGAATTCGAGGACAGGAGGGAGCAAAGGCAATTGACATTAGAGTTGGCTAGGATGGAAAGGGAGGGAGAGCAGGCAAGGCTAGCCATGGAGGAAAGGAGGCTTGCACATGAGCTTAGCCTGAAAGAACTAGAGCTCCGAACCTTGCAGATGGAGATGGAAGGCAAAGGAAATGGTGGCAGCGTACCTGCTGGGGTTCCACAGGAGCCCAAATTTTATCTACACAGGGAGGTGATAGCCAGCTTTAGTGTGGGTGATGACATCGACAAGTGGTTGACGGCGTACGAGGTAGCTTTGGTGGCCCATAGAGTTCCTGAGAGCTACTGGGGAGGAGGACTTTATAGGTACATACCTCCACTAGTAAGGGACACACTTTTAACCTTAGAAAAGGGGGATCGGACCAACTACCCTATCATGAAGGAGGCCCTGCTCAGGAAGTTTGGCCTCACCCCAGATAAGTACCGCCAAAAGTTCCGCAACAGCCACAAGCTCACCACACAAAACTGGGTGGATTTTTATGATTATGCCCGGAAGGCATTGGAGGGTTGGGTGCGTGGCAGCAACATTGACAATTACACTGGGCTGTACGACCTGTTTTTGAGAGAGCACCTCCTCGAGAAATGTTTTCCGGAGCTGCGCCAGTACTTGGTGGACCGCAAGCTGACCAACCCAAGGGAGCTTGCAGAGGAGGCAGACACGTGGGTCAGCACTCGGGTGTCCCACAAGGGAGCCGGGGCGGATCCCCGAAAGGTGGACAGGGGTTCCCCCAGAAGAAAGAGGGGGAGATAAAAGAGGGAGTTCTTTAAAGGTCCCCAAAATAGACCGCCTGGGAGAAGGGGTAGGTTCCCCATCCCAATCTGGATACCAGAAACCCACTTACCCTGACAGGAGTCAGCAGCCCAGAACTGTCCGGTGCTACGAGTGCGGGGAGGTTGGACACTACAAGGGGATCCCCAGTGTCGCAAGAGAACCCCAGCCCCCACAGGAGGTAAGAGCCCCGGGGTGGCCAGTGTAGCGCTTGGGGAGGAGTTGTCCCTAGGTAGGGGAGGTGAGTGGACAGGCTTGACCTTAGTTTCCCTGGGGGATAGAGAGATCATCCCAAGGGTTCAGGTACCCGAGAACACTGCCAAGTATCGGCAGAGGGTCCTGGTGAACGGGGAGGAGGTGGAGGCTCTGAGGGACACAGGTGCCAGCATGACGATGGTGAGACGTCAGCTGGTGTCCCCAGAGCAGGTGATTCCTGAGGAGTTCCACCCGGTTGTGATGGCTGATAATAGCCTGGGTCATTACCCCGTGGCCCAAGTTCCCTTTGAGTGGGGAGGAGTGTCAGGTCTGATGAAGGTTGCGGTGAGCCCTGCCATGCCAGTTGACTGTCTGCTGGGCAACGACTTGGAACATACTGCCTGGAGAGAGGTAGAGTTCAATGCCCATGCTGAGATGTTGGGGTTACCAGGATGGACTTGCGTTATCACGCGGTCCATGGCTGCCCGACAAGGAACTCAGCCCGGGTTGGAGCCTGAAATAATGGCCCAGCCCACTGCTGGACGAGGAGATGTCCGGGAGGAGACACCCGGTGAGATGGATGGGGAGCCCGCGGAGGTGACCCCGGAGTCCGCTGAGGTGGTTGGTTTTCCCGTGGGGGACCTGCCGACCCCTGCAGAGTGGCAGGTGGAAGGAGGGCCTACCCGGGAAGAATTTTGCCGGGCACAGAGGGAGTGCCCTACGCTTGATGGCATACGGCAACAGGCCGAAGCCCAAGCAGCTGGAACAGAGACTGGTAATTACCATGTCTACTGGGAGGATGGTCTCCTCTACAGTGAGCCTAAGGCTCCGGTGCATGGGTCCTCAAGGGCCGTGGTGGTCCCCCAATGCTACCGAGCCTTTCTGCTAGAGTTGGCGCATGAGATACCACTAGCAGGACACCTGGGCCAGGACAAGACGTTTGCACGCTTGGTCCCACATTTTTACTGGCCCAGGATGCGCATCACTTCTGACACGTTTTGCAAGACCTGCACCACTTGCCAAGCGAGCGGCAAGACAGGGACTAAGGTAAAGGTCCCTCTAGAACCTCTCCCAGTGGTCGATACCCCTTTTGAGCGAGTGGGGATTGACATTGTCGGGCCGTTGGATCCGCCGACTTCTGCTGGGCATAGGTTCATTTTTGTGCTAGTAGACCACGCCACCCGGTACCCAGAGGCAATCCCTCTGAGGACCATCACAGCACCGGTGGTGGCGCGGGCCCTCATGGGGATTTTTACCCGAGTGGGATTCCCCAAGGTCGTGGTGTCAGATAGGGGCACGAATTTCATGTCGGCCTACATGCAGGCCATGTGGAAGGAGTGTGGAGTGACCTACCGGTTCTCCACTCCTTACCACCCCCAGACGAACGGGCTCGTGGAGCGTTTCAACAAAACCTTGAAGGGGATGATCAGGAGCCTACCCGAGGACTTGAGAAGAAAGTGGGACGTCCTCTTACCCTGTCTGCTCTTCTCCTACCGAGAGGTGCCGCAGAAGGGGGTCGGTTTCAGCCCCTTTGAGCTGCTCTATGGCCACCCCGTTCGGGGGCCCCTCAGTCTTGTCAAAGAGGGGTGGGAGAAGTCTTCCTCGAAGCTTCCCCGTGATGTGGTCAGCTATATGCTGGCGTTCCGCAGCCAAGTGGCCAAGCTGTGGAAGGAGGCCTCGGACAACTTAGAGGCGAGTCAGGCCGTCATTAAGCAATGGTATGACCGGAACGCGCGGACGGTAGAGTTAGACGCTGGACAGAAGGTGTGGGTCATGGAGCCAGGAGAGCTTAGCACCCTCCAGGACCGGTGGACTGGGCCGTTTGAGATCTTGGAAAGGAAAGGCCAGACCACGTATGTCGTCGACATGAAGACCCCCCGTCAACCCCACAGGGTGCTCCACGTCAACCGCCTGAAGCCACACCAGGAGCGTTCCGAGCTCACTCTCTTGATGATAACGGATGGAAGTGAGGAGGAGGAGAGTGAGCCTCTGCCAGACCTTCTGGCGGCCCATGAGAAGGATGGTTCGGTAGAGGGAGTAGTCCTCGCCCCATCCTTGACCCCAGAGCAACAGAGGGACTGCCGCCAGGTCTTGGGGCAGTACGCCTCGTTGTTTTCCCTCACGCCTGGAATCACGCACCTGTGTACCCATGATGTGGACACAGGGGACAGTCCGCCAGTAAAGAACAAGCCTTACCGGCTGTCCGATAAGGTCAAGGCTAGTATCCAGGGTGAGGTTGTCAAGATGCTAGAACTGGGGGTGATTGAGCCTTCCAGTAGCCCTTGGGCTAGTCCGGTAGTGTTGGTGCCGAAAGCGGCCCCCCGGGCACCACACCAGAACTTCGGTTCTGTGTGGATTACCGTGGACTCAACTCAGTCACTAAGACCGACGCTCACCCGATCCCTCGGGCGGATGAGCTCATTGACCGGCTGGGAGCAGCCCGGTATCTGAGTACCATTGATTTAACATCAGGCTATTGGCAGATCGCCATGGCGGAAGGAGCAAGGGAGAAGACTGCGTTCTCCACCCCGAGGGCCACTTTCAATTCCAGGTGATGCCCTTCGGGTTGAAAAATGCTCCAGCCACTTTCCAGCGGTTGGTGAACTAGGTGCTGTCTGGCCTAGAGGCCTTCTCTGCTGCCTACCTGGATGACATAGCTGTCTTCAGTAGCAGCTGGGAGGACCATCTGCAGCATCTCCAGGAGGTGCTGCAGGCTTTGCAACGGGCTGGTCTAACCATCAAGGCCAGCAAGTGCCAGATTGGACAGGGATCTGTCGTGTACCTGGGACATCTGGTGGGCGGAGGTAAGGTGCAACCCCTCCAAGCCAAGATTGAGACCATCATGGCCTGGGAGCCCCCAAGACCCAAACAGAGGTCCGAGCTTTTCTCGGCCTCACGGGATACTACCGCCGGTTCGTCAAGGGATATGGAACCATCGTGGGCCCATTGACGGAATTGACTTCGAAGAAGCAGCCACGCAGAGTCATCTGGACGGCTGCCTGCCAGGATGCCTTTGAGACCCTTAAACGTGCCATGTGCACCGCGCCGGTGCTCAGGACTCCAGATTTTGGACGGGAGTTTATCGTGCAGACAGACGCTTCTGAGCATGGCATAGGAGCTGTGCTCTCGCAGCTGAATGACGATGGCCAAGACCAGCCAGTGGCCTTCATCTCCCGAAGACTACTCCCCGGGAACAGCGGTGGAGTACCATCGAGCGGGAAGCCTTTGCTGTGGTTTGGGCTGTGAAGAAGTTGAGGCCATACCTTTTTGGTTGTCACTTCTTGATCCAGACCGACCACAGACCCCTTCGCTGGCTCATGCAGATGAGAGGCGAAAACCCCAAATTGTTGAGGTGGTCCATTTCCCTCCAGGGGATGGACTTTCGGGTGGAACATCGACCCGGTGTAGACCACGCCAACGCTGACGGTCTCTCCCGGTTTTCCGCCTTAGCGAAGAGAACTCCCTAGAGGTTGGGAAGCTCTCCCCTCTTTCGGCTGGGGGGGACACGTGTTAGACCTGTCAGCCCTAGGGTGGTCTTGCCCTGGTTTTTTTTCCCTTTTGCGCCTCATTTTTGCCACCATATTTTTACTGGACCTAGGTCTCCGGGCGCCTTGCCACTGCTGGTCAGTGCTGAGGTGCAGGTGCTCTCTCACTAAAGATGGCTGCCACAGGCCCCTGCTACTGCAGAAGGGCCTTACACACATACACGCTAGTAGCCAGAGTCAGGCTGGGACATAGGGATACAGTATCCATCCCGTCCCCGCCTCTGGGCCATATAGCTAGGTAGGTGGAAGGTTCCAGAACCTTCCGGGCTGTGGGAGGAGTTACGTTTTGCCGCCTTTAGGAGGGTCACCTGACCTAGGGGTATAAGAGGCTTGGAGGGAAAACCTTTTAGTCAGTTAGGTTGAGGCACCGCTGAACCTGGGAGAACCTGCGCCGGAGTATAGGCTTTAGGGCCTAGGGGGAGACCTACACTACTGCTGCTGACAGGGCTGAGGCCCTGCTGAAGTAAGATAGCTGAGGAACGCCCACCACCCACTGACCTTGCCCAGTGTGAGGGGACCCAGGGAACCACCTTCAGCGTGCTGGGAGGAACATCAAGCAACCCCAGAACCACCAACTCACAACCCCCCCCTCAGAAGAAGAAGAACTTTCTGACAGGAAACGTTTGTCACGGACATTACCCTAAGCCACTTCTGACAAGAAGCTCCTCGCAGGAGCCTGAAACCAAGAGTAACAGGAACCCAAGCTGAATCTTCGAATGGGGATCACGAGGCGAAGCGCTGTGTCCTAAGCGCTAGACCTTCACCCCCCTATCCACCCAGGCCGGCAGCTGGACTGTCCCCACGAACCCTTCCCACGCAGTCCTGTGTATAGGCTGCCAGCGCGCCCCGCGCTTCAACTCCACGTGGGAGAAATTGTCACCCCAGTCACTGACCTTGTGACTGAATCACCGCCGCGGCCGCCGCCGCGTGAAGAGAGGTGCTGAGGTGAGGGAGACCTCCCCCCCTTGAGTGCGTGTGGTGAGGTGCGCCGTCCGCGCCCTCACCGAAGCCCCCAAAGATCACCGCCGGGCCCGAGAGCCCTTCCGCCGAAGTCGCGGCCAAGAGAGACGCCGCCGCAGCCCAGGAGGGCCGCGTGAAGAGAACTGAGGCCTACCGCGGCCTCCAGGCCCGCGGACGCGTTGCCGTGGGACCGGGGACGCCGACCGCGTCATAGGTCGCGCCCCCGCAAAGGCCGCAACGTGATTGGCCCCGCCGGAGCCAACAGAAGAGCAACGCCGGAGGGGCTCCACTGCCAGCGGGAGCCCCTGGAAGATATCCCAGGCCACGCCGTGATTGGACGCCCGTCTTCGGCCCGCCCCCAGCGCATACGGAGGCCGGGGGAGAGCTCTGACGTCCAAGACCATCACCGCGTCTACAGAGGGAGGCGGGAAGCCGTCCGGAAAGGACTGCCGGCTCCCGCTCCCTGCCTCGCAGTGAGAACCATCCCCGGGGGCCGGAGGAGTGCAATACCGGCCCCCAACGTCCCGCAACGCCGGCCGGAGGGCCGTGGAACTCGCTCCGGGCCCCGCCCCCGCCAATCAAGGGCCGGCCCAGGAGGGAGTTAGTCGCGTAGAAGGGCGCCCACCGCAACGACAGCAGGTGAGCCCGGGAGGCCCCTAGGGCTCTAGATCAAGCCCCTGGGGACCGGGGGCCAGCATTCCCTGGGGGATCAACGAGGGAAGAGCCCTCATTAACATTTTGTGCAAGGCGAGGCCTCGGTCAGGAGAGGGCCAAGCCTGAGTTAACCCTTACCTCCCCTGTTAGACACAGGAATCCTAAATCATAGGGAAGCCCCAGTTTAATGGACATGTTGAGGGGTTCCCTCTAGGATTTCCTACAGCATATTGTTATGCGTGCTTTAATGATTGCCTAGGCCTGATGACTAGGCCTATAATGAAATGTCTTTGCCTGATGATTTAGGCCCTGTTTGAAACGTAACGTCAAGTACCTATGTACAAGGGATGTTAATATGCCTGAAGTGTTTTGCATGTTCTAGGCCCTGATTTCTTAGTGCACCCGGTAATCATTATTGGTGCTGTGTTTTTAGGAGATGATTCCTGCGGCCTTTTAGTGGCCTACACTGTTGAGGGTCTTTTTAAGAAGAATGTGCACCAGTTAACAAAATGCAATGTAAAGTTGAAATAATCTGCCTAATCTGATGCAACCTTGATTGACATAAAGGAACTTGATTTTAATTACGCAAGCCTGGTGTGGTGTCCTGTTATTGCTCCGCATTTCTGAGTCAAAGTAAGAGTGTGCTGCACAACTGCCTTACACATTGCCTTCGCGTGCCTTTCCCCGCTTTGCGCCATGCTACCGTAACGGACTCGGTAACCCCGTTTCCAACAAAATTCATTTAAAAAATCATAGGTTTCAGGCACGTTATAGTTAGAAATTAGCATTTAAAAAACCTTTGAAATTCACTGAAAAAACCATAGGTTTCAGACACGTTATAGTTAGAAATTAGCATTTAAAAAACCTTTGAAATTCACTGAAAAAACCATAGGTTTTAGGGACAGTTATAGTTAGTTGGACATTGTACTCGTACAAAACCCGTGAAATTCCCCCGTTATAGTTAGTTCAGGTAACTATAACTTGCGCCCCTGCAATGCACTGCTGATGACGTCACATATTACATCACTCATGACATGACTTCAAAGACCGCCTCGACAACAACGCACACAACAGCAAGGAGCTTTTCAACATCGTGAACTATAACAGGGGAATTTCACGGGTTTTGTACGAGTGAAATGTCCAACTAACTATAACTGTCCCTATAACCTATGGTTTTTCAGTTAATTTCAAAGGTTTTTAAATGCTAATTTCTAACTATAACGTGTCTGAAACCTATGGTTTTTTCAGTGAATTTCAAAGGTTTTTCAAAAGCTAATATTTAAGTGGCATAATAGTTATAGTTATGTTTCTTGTACTGAATTTCTTTAGTTTTTTATATTTATTTGTAAATATATTATTTATTAAACAATATTGTATATTTTTGTGTATTTTGCAAAAAAAAAAAATTAATAAATTAATAAGTAAAATATAGTATAATTTTTTTCTGTTATATTTTTATTTTAAGATATTTGTATTGTTTAATTTTTAAAAAAAAAATTGGGGGGAATCGCGCACCGAAAGCGTACCGAACGCGGCGCATACGCGTACCCCAGCCACCTATTTAAGGAAGTCGTAAAGGATCCGCGTATGGTATGCGACGGGTGCGTGTTTCTAGACCCGTAACATACGTATATTGCGTGTGTACGCGTTTCCTAAGCGACCGGTACGCGATTCCTGCTCCGGCTTATACGCGACACATACGAATTACCATACACGACGCTTGCGCGGTGGCAGGCCCCGCGTGACGTCAAATACGTGCCCGGGCGCGTTGGGTGCGCGACTCCTTATTTCTCCGTAAAATTTTTGATAGCTCCTACCACTAATTTATATTCTCCCCGGGGACCCCATCCCCCGGGGCCTATACATAATAATGGAGACCGTGAGGGGAGCCCCAATGCCCCCACGGTCCCGCCGGCTCCCCGCGTCCTTCGAGAGCCGGCATTGCTTTTCCACATGGGGAGCTGCTGACATGCAGCTCCCCGTGTGGAAAAGCAATTTGCTTTAGATATTGGAAGAGAGAGCAGGAAACCTGCTCTCTCTTCCAATATCCAAAGCTGATTGCTTTTCCACATGGGGAGCAGCATGTCAGCTGCTCCCCATGTGGGACAGCAATGCCGGCTCCCAAGGGACGTGGGGAGCCGGCGGGACTGTGGGGGGTTTGGGGACCCCCACAGTCCCCAGCGAGAGGCCAGGCCCCGGGGATGGGGTCCCCGGGGCAAGTAGTGGCCCAGGAGGGGGGCCACGCGGCCCCCCTCCCCAAAGTTTTCAAAAATAATAATAAAAAAAAAAAGGGTATGCCCGGCCCGGGGGATGGGGTCCCCGGGCCTTAAAATGGCCAGAGGAGGGGGGCCACGCAGCCCCTCTCAAAATATTAAAAATAAAAATAGAGGCCATGCCCCGGGAGATGGGGTCCCCGGGGCCAATACAGGCCCGGGGAAGGGGGGCCACGCGGCCCCCTTCCCGTTTTTTTTTTTATTTTGAAATTTAAAAAAAGGGGTAAGGCCCTGGGGGATGGGGTCCCCAGGGCCCAAAAACAGAAAAAGGAAGGGGGCCACAAAGCCCCCCTTCAGGGGACAAAAAAAAAAAAAAAAAACGATCGGCCCGCAGGCCCCGCCCCTTCCTTCACCACTCTGCAAACGCGCCCCCTGGCGCGTTTGCAGAGGGGAGCAATTCCCCTTGAATACTGGGGGTCCCTGGGGGCCAACTAGCCCACCAGGAACCTCCAGTATGCGCCAGGGGCTGCCTTGCAGAGAGGTGTACAGAGGCCACGCCCCTTTTACACCTCTCTGCAACGCAGCTCTGTGGCACTTTTGGAGGTATATGGTGGGCTAGTTGGACTCCGGGGACCCTCAGGATTCAAGGGGACTTAATCCCCCAACTTAAAACGCGCCACGGGGCGCATTTGCACAGTGGTGAAGGGAGGGCGGGGCTTCAGGTGACATGTGTGCAAACAGGCCCCGTGGAGCGTTTTAAGATGGGGAATTAAATCCCCTTCAATCCTGAGGGTCCCTGGGGGCCAACTAGCCCAACAGGTACATCCAGAAAGCGCCACAGAGCTGCGTTGCAGAGAGGTGTAAAGGGGTGTGGCCTCTCTACACGTCTCTGCAACGCAGCCCCTGTCGCATATTGGAGGTTCCTGGTGGGCTAGTTGGCCCCTAGGGACCCTCAGGATTCAAGGGGACTTAATCCCCCAACTTAAAACGCGCCACGGGGCGCGTTTGCACAGATGTAACCTCAGGCCCCGCCCCCTCCCTTCACCATTGTGCAAATATTCCTCTAAAATCAGCCGAAATACGAATTCCGATTTACTCACCTGTTATCAGGAGAGACCTCAGTGCTGCATCTTTCAGCCCAGTACTGGTCCTGAAAAGTAATTTTAACCGTACTTACCGGTAACTTGAATTTCCTTCATAGGCTAACATTGACTGGTTTCACTTGGAAATTCTTCTAAGTGTGGAGTTTTGGAACTTTAAAATATTCCTCTAAAATCAGCCGAAATACGAATTCCGATTTACTCACCTGTTATCAGGAGAGACCTCAGTGCTGCATCTTTCAGCCCAGTACTGATCCTGAAAAGTAATTTTAACCGTACTTACCGGTAACTTGAATTTCCTTCATAGGCTAACATTGACTGGTTTCACTTGGAAATTCTTCTAAGTGTGGAGTTTTGGAACTTTAAAATATTCCTCTAAAATCAGCCGAAATACGAATTCCGATTTACTCACCTGTTATCAGGAGAGACCTCAGTGCTGCATCTTTCAGCCCAGTACTGATCCTCAAAAGTAATTTTAACCGTACTTACCGGTAACTTGAATTTCCTTCATAGGCTAAGATTGACTGGTTTTCAGCAAAAAAGTTTCAAAGTGTTGATTTTCACAAACTACAAATATTCCTTAAAAATCGCCTGTATGACTTAAACGCATTTTTTCAACTGTTTACAGGAGATGCACCAGTGCTGGATCCAGGATCCAACACTGAGTAAGAAAAAGTAACGATAACAGTTTTTACCTGCTAAGTGAATTTCCTTCCATAGGATAACATTGGTGATTCTATGAGAAAAAGTTTCTAAGTGTCAACTTTTAAAATACAATAATATTCCTTAAAAATCACGACTGTAACCAAAACGCTTTTACTCAACTGTTTACAGGAGATGTACCAGGACTGAATCTAGGATCCAGTCCTGTGGTTACAAAAGTAATCCATAAAGTAACTAATTGCATTTAACTAGAAATTCACATTGAGCTGAATGTTGCATTGTGTTTGAAAATGTGTTGCCCATTGCAACAACTGTAACTACTGTACTTAAAAGTCTATTGCCTATCTGCAAAGTATTTAAACTAAAGTAATTCATTCTGAGAAAGTATTTTTGTAATGTAATGTATAATGTAATTACAATGTAATTTAAAAAATAAAATATGTAAAAAAACAATTGTTTCTAAAAATGTAGTAAATCAGTATGAAAAAAATTAATATAACAATTAATACATTTAAAAATTGTCATTTACAAAACCTTTGAAATTCACTGAAAAAACTGTAGGTTTCAGGCACGTTATAGTTAGAAATTAGCATTTAAAAAACCTTTGAAATTCACTGAAAAAACCATAGGTTTCAGACACGTTATAGTTACAAATTAGCATTTTAAAAAACCTTTGAAATTCACTGAAAAAACAATAGGTTTCAGACACGTTATAGTTACAAATTAGCATTTAAAAAACCTTTGAAATTCACTGAAAAAACCATAGGTTTTAGGGACAGTTTTAGTTACTTGGACATTGCACTCGTACAAAACCCGTGAAATTCCCCCGTTATAGTTAGTTCAGCTAACTATAACTCGCGCCCCGCAATGCACTGCTGATGACGTCACATATTACATCACTCATGACATGGTCAGTGACATCACTGATGACATCACTGATGACATCTCAAATGACATCACTGATGACATCATCCACGTGATAATCTGATGCACCTCCTCACACCCTAATATAACCTTTGATACACCCACTCTAAATTACAGACTGCCATTCGCAAAACCATAGACACTCCAACACCAATAACTACATACCCACTCACTGATTCTTAGGTCTACACACACACATCCACTCACTCACCCGTACAGTCACTCATACTTACGGTCACTCAGTACAGGACTATCATATGCACTCTTACTCCTATATAGACACTCAAACAACGCCACTCATCCATAGAGATACTCACACACCTAGTCAGTCATGCAAATAATTAAACACACTGCCATTTACTCACCTATACAGTTATACACACACCAGCTCACTTAATCATACAAATACTAGCACATTGTTACGCTCTTATACAATCACTGATACAAGCACACACTCATCCATACAGCCACTATCACAATCACTCACTCTTGCTTATAGCTATTTATATACTCCAACACACATATATACTGCCTTTCACATATGTAGTTACTCACACATGTACCACTGGGACATACATTCACTCACTAACACACTCTTACACACACTTACCCACCCATACAGTCTATCACAGATGCACTCTTGAAACCATCCACCCAGTGAATCACCCACTCACACATCTATGCACAGAGTTGCACACACCCCTCCCACACAAACACTCAGGCACCCATACAGATACTCAGACAAGCATTCAATAACTCATATAGACACTCATTTAGCTATTCACAAACACATGCAGCCACTTACACAGCAACAGACAGACGGATACAGACATTCACCCAGTTTAGTCACTAACCCATGCATTCAGTAAGATACGTTAAATCACTCACTTATAGAGTCAGTCACGCACCTACTAAATCATCCATACAGACACTTACACACCCACTCATTCTTCAATACGTCTTTTCCTATATATATTAAAAATATTTAAACTTTACAGAAACACACAGTCACTGGATGATGTCATCAGTGATGTCATTTGAGATGTCATCAGTGATGTCATCAGTGATGTCACTGACCATGTCATGAGTGATGTAATATGTGACGTCATCAGCAGTGCATTGCGGGGGCGCGAGTTATAGTTAGCTGAACTAACTATAACGGGGGAATTTCACGGGTTTTGTACGAGTGCAATGTCCAAGTAACTAAAACTGTCCCTAAAACCTATGGTTTTTTCAGGGAATATATATATATATATATATATATATATATATATATATTCACTGAAAAAACCATAGGTTTCAGGCACGTTATAGTTAGAAATTAGCATTTAAAAAACCTTTGAAATTAACTGAAAAAACCATAGGTTTCAGACACGTTATAGTTAGAAATTAGCATTTAAAAAACCTTTGAAATTCACTGAAAAAACCATAGGTTTTAGGGACAGTTATAGTTAGTTGGACATTGCACTCGTACAAAACCCGTGAAATTCCCCCGTTATAGTTAGTTCAGCTAACTATAACTCGCGCCCCCGCAATGCACTGCTGATGACGTCACATATTACATCACTCATGACATGGTCAGTGACATCACTGATGACATCACTGATGACATCTCAAATGACATCACTGATGACATCACTGATGACATCACTGATGACATCACTGATGACATCACTGATGACATCATCCAATGACTGTGTTTCTGTAAAGTTTAAATATGTTTAATATATATAGGGAAAGGCGTATTGAAGAATGAGTGGGTGTATAAGTGTCTGAATGGATGATTTAGTACGTGAGTGACTGACTCTACAAGTGAGTGATTAAACGTATCTTACTGAATGCATGGGTTAGTGACTAAACTGTGTGAATGTCTGTATCCGTCTGTTTGTTGGTGTGTAAGTGGATGCATGGATTTGCGAATAGCTACATGAGTGTCTATATGGGTTATTGATTGGTTCTCTGAGTATCTGTATGGCTGCCTGAGTGTTTGTGTGGGTGGGGTGTGTGTGACTCTATACATAGATGTGTGAGTGGGTGATTCACTGGGTGCATGATTTCAAGAGTGCATCTGTGATGGACTGCTTGGGTGGGTGTGTGTGTGTATGGGTGTGTTAGTGAGTGAATGTATATCTCAGTGGTACATGTGCAAGTAACTACATATGTAAAAGGCAGTAAATATGTGTGTTAGAGTATTTAAATGGCTATAAGTGAGAGTGTGTTATTGTGAGAGTGGCTGTATGGATGCGTGTGTGCTTGTATCAGTTATTGTATAAGAGCGTAAGAATGTGCTAGTATTTGTATGAGTAAGTGAGCTGGTGTGTGTATAACTGTATAGGTGAGTAAATGGGTGTGTGATTAATTTTTTGCATGACTGACTAGATGTGAGAGTACCTCTATGGATGAGTGGCGGTGTGTGAGTGTTTATATAGGTGTATGAGTGCATATGATAGTCCTGTACTGAGTGATTGTAAGTATGAGTGACTGTACAGGTGAGTGAGTGGATGTTTGTGTAGACCTAAGAATCAGTGAGTGGGTATGTAGTTTTTGGTGTTGGAGTGTCTATGGTTTTGAGAATGGCAGTCTGTAATTTAGAGTGGGTGTATCAAAAGTTATATTAGGGTGTGAGAAGATGCATGAAATTATCACATGGATGATGTCATCAGTGATGTCATTTGAGATGTCATCAGTGATGTCATCAGTGATGTCACTGACCATGTCATGAGTGATGTAATATGTGACGTCATCAGCAGTGCATTGCGGGGCGCGAGTTATAGTTAGCTGAACTAACTATAACAGGGAATTTCACGGGTTTTGTACGAGTGCAATGTCCAACTAACTATAACTGTCCCTAAAACCTATGGTTTTTTCAGTGAATTTCAAAGGTTTTTTAAATGCTAATTTCTAACTATAACGTGTCTGAAACCTATGGTTTTTTCAGTTAATTTCAAAGGTTTTTTAAATGCTAATTTCTAACTATAACGTGCCTGAAACCTATGGTTTTTTCAGTGAATTTCAAAGGTTTTTTAAATGCTAATTTCTAACTATAACGTGCCTGAAACCTATGGTTTTTTCAGTGAATTTCAAAGGTTTTTTAAATGCTAATTTCTAACTATAACGTGCTTGAAACCTATGATTTTTTAAGTGAATTTCAAAGGTTTTTTAAATGCTAGTTTCTAACTATGCCAACAGAGGTAGGACATGTGAAGAAAGAAGAAAAAACGCACAGAAAGAAGCAAAAGATGTGCAGAAAGAACCAACAGAGGAGCAGAAAGAGGCCTTGTTGCAAAATCATCCTGTGCCCACAACTTTTTCAGACGGGTACTGGTGGTAACTGACTGACTAACCAGAGGTGAAGGGAGGGGGGGCCTGAGGTGACATGTGTGCAAACGCGCCCCATGGCGCGTTTTAAGTTGCGGGATTAAGTCCCCTTGAATCCTGAGGGTCCCTGGGGCCCAACTAGCCCCCCAGGTACCTACAGTTAGGACCACAGAGCTGAGTTGCAGAGAGGCGTTCCGAGGCCACGCACCTTTTTTCACCTCTCTGCAACGCAACTCTGTTGTGCTTACTGAAGGTACCTGGTGGGCTAGTTGGCCCCCAGGATTCAAAGGAATTAACTCCCCAACTTAAAACGCACCACAGGGCGTGTTTGCGCACATGTCACCTGAGGCCCCGCCCCTCCCTCCACCACTGTGCAAACGCGCCCCGTGGCGCGTTTTAAGTTGGGGGATTAGTTCACCTTGAATCCTGAGAGTCCCTGGGGCCCAACCAGCCCACCAGGTACTTCCAGTAAGCACCACAGGCCTGCGTTGCAACGCCTGTAACAAATTGTGCAGTTGTGTTTAGGTAGTGAAGAGGGTCGTGCTGGGGGTAGTGTTTTAGGGTTTAGGGTAGTGCAGTGGTGTTTGTGTAGTGTAGGGGGTAATGCTGGGGGTAGATTTAGGGTTTAGGGTAGTGCAGTGGTGTTTGTGTAGTGTAGGGGGTCATGCTGGGGGTAGATTTAGGGTTTAGGGTAGTGCAGTGGTGTTTGGGTAGTGTAGGGAGTCGTCCTGGGGGGAGTGTTTTAGGGTTTAGGGTAGTACAGTGGTGTTTGGGTAGTGTAGGGGTTGTGCTGGGGTTAGTGTTTTAGGGTTTTAGGGTTTAGGGTAGTGCAGTGGTGTTTGGGTAGTGTAGGGGGTCGTGCTGGGGGGAGTGTTTTAGGGTTTAGGGCAGTGCAGTGGTGTTCGGGTAGTGTAGGGGGTCGTGCTGGGGGAGTGTTTTAGGGTTTAGGGCAGTGCAGTCGTGTTCGGGTAGTGTAGGGGGTCGTGCTGGGGGAGTATTTTAGGGTTTAGGGTAGTGCAGTGGTGTTCGGGTAGTGTAGGGGGTCATGCTGGGGGAGTATTTTAGGGTTTAGGGTAGTGCAGTGGTGTTCGGGTAGTGTAGGGGGTCATGCTGGGGGTAGTGTTCTAGGGTTTAGGGCAGTGCAGTGGTGTTCGGGCAGTGTAGGGGGTCGTGCTGGGGGTGGTGTTTTAGGGTTTAGGGCAGTGCAGTGGTGTTCGGGCAGTGTAGGGGGTCGTGCTGGGGGTGGTGTTTCAGGGTTTAGGGCAGTGCAGTGGTGTTCGGGCAGTGTAGGGGGTCATGCAGGGGGTGGTGTTTCAGGGTTTAGGGCAGTGCAGTGGTGTTCGGGCAGTGTAGGGGGTCGTGCAGGGGTGGTGTTTCAGGGTTTAGGGCAGTGGTGTTCGGGCAGTGTAGGGGGTCATGCTGGGGGTGGTGTTTCAGGGTTTGGGGCAGTGCAGTGGTGTTCGAGCAGTAAAGGGGGTCATGCTGGGGGTGGTGTTTCAGGGTTTAGGGCAGTGCAGTGGTGTTCGGGCAGTGTAGGGGGCTGTGCAGGGGTGGTGTTTCAGGGTTTAGGGCAGTGCAGTGGTGTTCGGGCAGTGTAGGGGGTGGTGCAGGGGGTGGTGTTTCAGGGTTTAGGGCAGTGCAGTGGTGTTCGGGCAGTGTAGGGGGTCGTGCAGGGGGTGGTGTTTCAGGGTTTAGGGCAGTGCAGTGGTGTTCGGGCAGTGTAGGGGGCGGTGCAGGGGGTGGTGTTTCAGGGTTTAGGGCAGTTCAGTGGTGTTCGGGCATTGTAGGGGGTGGTGCTGGGGCTGGTGTTTCAGGGTTTAGGGCAGTGCAGTGGTGTTCGGGCAGTGTAGGGGGTCGTGCTGGGGCTGGTGTTTCAGGGTTTAGGGCAGTGCAGTGGTGTTCGGGCAGTGTAGGGGGTCGTGCTGGGGCTGGTGTTTCAGGGTTTAGGGCAATGCAGTGGTGTTCGGGCAGTGTAGGGGGTCTTGCTGGGGCTGGTGTTTCAGGGTTTAGGGCAGTGCAGTGGTGTTCGGGCAGTGTAGGGGGTCGTGCTGGGGGTGGTGTTTCAGGGTTTAGGGCAGTGCAGTGGTGTTCAGCAGTGTAGGGGGTCGTGCTGGGGCTAGTGTTTCAGGGTTTAGGGCAGAGCAATGGTGCTCAGGCAGTGTAGGGGGTTGTGCTGGGGTGGTGTTTCAGGGTTTAGGGCAGTGCAGTGGTGTTCGGCAGTGTAGGGGGTCGTGCTGGGGCTAGTGTTTCAGGGTTTAGGGCAGAGCAATGGTGCTCAGGCAGTGTAGGGGGTCATGCTGGGGTGGTGTTTCAGGGTTTAGGGCAGTGCAGTGGTGTTCCGGCAGTGTAGGGGGTCGTGCAGGGGGTGGTGTTTCAGGGTTTAGTGCAGTGGAGTTCGGGCTGTGTAGGGGGTCGTGCTGGGGTGGTGTTTCAGGGTTTAGGGCAGTGCAGTGGTGTTTGGGCAGTGTAGGGTGTCGTGCTGAGGGGTGGTGTTTCAGGGTTTAGGGCAGTGCAGTTGTGTTTGGGCAGTGTAGGGGGTCGTGCAGGGGGTGGTGTTTCAGGGTTTAGGGCAGTGCAGTGGTGTTCGGCCAGTGTAGGTAGTCTTGCTGGGGGTGGTGTTTCAGGGTTTAGGGCAGTGCAGTAGTTTTCGGGCAGTGTAGGCGGTCGTGCTGGGGCTGGTGTTTCAGGGTTGAGGGCAGTGCAGTGGTGTTTGGGCAGTGTACGGGGTTGTGCTGGGGCTGGTGTTTCAGGGTTTAGGGCAGTGCAGTGGTGTGCGGGCAGTGTACGGGGTTGTGCTGGGGCTGGTGTTTCAGGGTTTAGGGCAGTGCAGTGATGTTCGGGCAGTGTAGGGGGTCGTGCTGGGGTGGTGTTTCAGGGTTTAGGGCAGTGCAGTGGTGTTCAGGCAGTGTAGGGGGTCGTGCTGGGGCTGGTGTTTCAGGGTTTAGGGCAGTGCAGTGGTGTTCGGGCAGTATAGGGGTCTTGCTGGGGGTGGTGTTTCAGGGTTTAGGGCAGTGGTGTTCGGGCAGTGTAGGGGGTCTTGCTGGGGGTGATGTTTCAGGGTTTAGGGCAGTGCAGTGGTGTTCGGGCAGTGTAGGGGGTCTTGCTGGGGGTAGTGTTTCAGGGTTTAGGGCGGTGCAGTGGTGTTCGTGCAGTGTAGGGGGTCGTGCTGGGGGTGGTGTTTCAGGGTTTAGGGCAGTGCAGTAGTGTTCGGGCAGTGTAGGGGGTCGTGCAGGGGGTGGTGTTTCAGGGTTTAGGGCAGTGCAGTGGTGTTCTGGCAGTGTAGGGGGTCATGCTGGGGGTGGGGTTTCAGGGTTTAGGGCAGTACAGTGATGTTCGGGCAGTGTAGTGGGTCGTGCAGGGGGTGGTGTTTCAGGGTTTAGGGCAGTGCAGTGGTGTTCGGGCAGTGTAGGGGGTCGTGCTGGGGCTGGTGTTTCAGGGTTTAGGGCAGTGCAGTTGTGTTCGGGCAGTGTAGGGGGTCTTGCTGGGGGTGGTGTTTCAGGGTTTAGGGCAGTGGTGTTCGGGCAGTGTAGGGGGTCTTGCTGGGGGTAGTGTTTCAGGGTTTGAGTGCAGTGGTGTTCGTGCAGTATAGGGGGTCGTGCTGGGGATGGTGTTTCTGGGTTTAGGGCAGTGCAGTAGTGTTCGAGCAGTGTAGGGGGTTGTGCAGGGGGTGGTGTTTCAGGGTTTAGGGCAGTGCAGTGGTGTTCGGGCAGTGTAGGGGGTTGCGCTGTGGGTGGTGTTTCAGGGTTTAGGGCAGTGCAGTGGTGTTCGGGCAGTGTAGCTGGTCATGCACGGGGTGGTGTTTCAGGGTTTAGGGCAGTGCAGTGGTGTTCGGGCAGTGTAGAGTGTTGTGCTAGGGCTGGTGTTTCAGGGTTCAGGGCAGTGCAGTGGTGTTCAGGCAGTGTAGGGGGTCGTGCTGAGGCTGGTGTTTCACAGTTTAGGGCAGTGCAGTGGTGTTCGGGCAGTGTAGGGGGTCGTGCTGGGGCTGGTGTTTCAGGGTTTAGGGCAGTGCAGTGGTGTTCGGGCAGTGTAGGCGGTCGTGCTGGGGCTGGTGTTTCAGGGTTTAGGGCAGTGCAGTGGTTTTCAGGCAGTGTAGGGGGTCGTGCTGGGGCTGGTGTTTCAGGGTTTAGGGCAGTGCAGTGGTGCTCGGGCAGTGTAGGGGGTCGTGCTGGGGCTGCTGTTTCAAGGTTTAGGGCAGTGCAGTGGTGTTCGGCCAGTGTAGGGGGTCGTGCTGGGGCTGGTGTTTCAGGGTTTTGGGCAGAGCAGTGGTGTTCGGGCAGTGTATGGGGTCATGCTGAGGGTAGTGTTTCAGGGTTTAGGGCAGTGCAGTGGTGTTCGGGCAGTGTAGGGGGTCGTGCTGGGGGTGGTGTTTCTGGGTTTAGGTCAGTGGTTTTCGGGCAGTGTAGGGGGTCTTGCTGGGGGTGATGTTTCAGGGTTTAGGCCAGTGCAGTGGTGTTCGGGCAGTGTAGGGGGTCTTGCTGGGGGTAGTGTTTCAGGGTTTAGGGCAGGGCAGTGGTGTTCGGGCAGTGTAGGGGGTCATGCTGGGGGTGGTGTTTCAGGGTTTAGGGCAGTGTAGTGGTGTTCGGGCAGTGTAGGGGGTCTTGCTGGGGGTAGTGTTTCAGGGTTTAGGGCGGTGCAGTGGTGTTCGTGCAGTGTAGGGGGTCGTGCTGGGGGTGGTGTTTCAGGGTTTAGGGCAGTGGTGTTCGGGCAGTGTAGGGGGTCTTGCTGGGGGTGATGTTTCAGGGTTTAGGGCAGTGCAGTGGTGTTCGGGCAGTGTAGGGGGTCTTGCTGGGGGTAGTGTTTCAGGGTTTAGGCAGTGCAGTGGTGTTCGTGCAGTATAGGGGGTCGTGCTGGGGATGGTGTTTCTGGGTTTAGGGCAGTGCAGTAGTGTTCGAGCAGTGTAGGGGGTTGTGCAGGGGGTGGTGTTTCAGGGTTTAGGGCAGTGCAGTGGTGTTCGGGCAGTGTAGGGGGTTGCGCTGTGGGTGGTGTTTCAGGGTTTAGGGCAGTGCAGTGGTGTTCGGGCAGTGTAGCTGGTCATGCACGGGGTGGTGTTTCAGGGTTTAGGGCAGTGCAGTGGTGTTCGGGCAGTGTAGAGTGTTGTGCTAGGGCTGGTGTTTCAGGGTTCAGGGCAGTGCAGTGGTGTTCAGGCAGTGTAGGGGGTCGTGCTGAGGCTGGTGTTTCACAGTTTAGGGCAGTGCAGTGGTGTTCGGGCAGTGTAGGGGGTCGTGCTGGGGCTGGTGTTTCAGGGTTTAGGGCAGTGCAGTGGTGTTCGGGCAGTGTAGGCGGTCGTGCTGGGGCTGGTGTTTCAGGGTTTAGGGCAGTGCAGTGGTTTTCAGGCAGTGTAGGGGGTCGTGCTGGGGCTGGTGTTTCAGGGTTTAGGGCAGTGCAGTGGTGCTCGGGCAGTGTAGGGGGTCGTGCTGGGGCTGCTGTTTCAAGGTTTAGGGCAGTGCAGTGGTGTTCGGCCAGTGTAGGGGGTCGTGCTGGGGCTGGTGTTTCAGGGTTTTGGGCAGAGCAGTGGTGTTCGGGCAGTGTATGGGGTCATGCTGAGGGTAGTGTTTCAGGGTTTAGGGCAGTGCAGTGGTGTTCGGGCAGTGTAGGGGGTCGTGCTGGGGGTGGTGTTTCAGGGTTTAGGTCAGTGGTTTTCGGGCAGTGTAGGGGGTCTTGCTGGGGGTGATGTTTCAGGGTTTAGGCCAGTGCAGTGGTGTTCGGGCAGTGTAGGGGGTCTTGCTGGGGGTAGTGTTTCAGGGTTTAGGGCAGGGCAGTGGTGTTCGGGCAGTGTAGGGGGTCATGCTGGGGGTGGTGTTTCAGGGTTTAGGGCAGTGTAGTGGTGTTCGGGCAGTGTAGGGGGTCTTGCTGGGGGTAGTGTTTCAGGGTTTAGGGCGGTGCAGTGGTGTTCGTGCAGTGTAGGGGGTCGTGCTGGGGGTGGTGTTTCAGGGTTTAGGGCAGTGCAGTAGTGTTCGGGCAGTGTAGGGGGTCGTGCAGGGGTGGTATTTCAGGGTTTAGGGCAGTGCAGTGGTGTTCTGGCAGTGTAGGGGGTCATGCTGGGGGTGGGGTTTCAGGGTTTAGGGCAGTACAGTGGTGTTCGGGCAGTGTAGTGGGTCGTGCAGGGGGTGGTGTTTCAGGGTTTAGGGCAGTGCAGTGGTGTTCGGGCAGTGTAGGGGGTCGTGCTGGAGCTGGTGTTTCAGGGTTTAGGGCAGTGCAGTTGTGTTCGGGCAGTGTAGGGGGTCTTGCTGGGGGTGGTGTTTCAGGGTTTAGGGCAGTGCAGTGGTGTTCGGGCAGTATAGGGGTCTTGCTGGGGGTGGTGTTTCAGGGTTTAGGGCAGTGGTGTTCGGGCAGTGTAGGGGGTCTTGCTGGGGGTGATGTTTCAGGGTTTAGGGCAGTGCAGTGGTGTTCGGGCAGTGTAGGGGGTCTTGCTGGGGTTAGTGTTTCAGGGTTTAGGGCGGTGCAGTGGTGTTCGTGCAGTGTAGGGGGTCGTGCTGGGGGTGGTGTTTCAGGGTTTAGGGCAGTGCAGTAGTGTTCGGGCAGTGTAGGGGGTCGTGCAGGGGTGGTGTTTCAGGGTTTAGGGCAGTGCAGTGGTGTTCTGGCAGTGTAGGGGGTCATGCTGGGGGTGGGGTTTCAGGGTTTAGGGCAGTACAGTGGTGTTCGGGCAGTGTAGTGGGTCGTGCAGGGGGTGGTGTTTCAGGGTTTAGGGCAGTGCAGTGGTGTTCGGGCAGTGTAGGGGGTCGTGCTGGGGCTGGTGTTTCAGGGTTTAGGGCAGTGCAGTTGTGTTCGGGCAGTGTAGGGGGTCTTGCTGGGGGTGGTGTTTCAGGGTTTAGGGCAGTGGTGTTCGGGCAGTGTAGGGGGTCTTGCTGGGGGTGATGTTTCAGGGTTTAGGGCAGTGCAGTGGTGTTCGGGCAGTGTAGGGGGTCTTGCTGGGGGTAGTGTTTCAGGGTTTAGGGCAGTGCAGTGGTGTTCGTGCAGTATAGGGGGTCGTGCTGGGGATGGTGTTTCTGGGTTTAGGGCAGTGCAGTAGTGTTCGAGCAGTGTAGGGGGTTGTGCAGGGGGTGGTGTTTCAGGGTTTAGGGCAGTGCAGTGGTGTTCGGGCAGTGTAGGGGGTTGCGCTGTGGGTGGTGTTTCAGGGTTTAGGGCAGTGCAGTGGTGTTCGGGCAGTGTAGGTGGTCATGCACGGGGTGGTGTTTCAGGGTTTAGGGCAGTGCAGTGGTGTTCGGGCAGTGTAGGGTGTTGTGCTAGGGCTGGTGTTTCAGGGTTCAGGGCAGTGCAGTGGTGTTCAGGCAGTGTAGGGGGTCGTGCTGAGGCTGGTGTTTCACAGTTTAGGGCAGTGCAGTGGGGTTCGGGCAGTGTAGGGGGTCGTGCTGGGGCTGGTGTTTCAGGGTTTAGGGCAGTGCAGTGGTATTCGGGCAGTGTAGGCGGTCGTGCTGGGGCTGGTGTTTCAGGGTTTAGGGCAGTGCAGTGGTTTTCAGGCAGTGTAGGGGGTCGTGCTGGGGCTGGTGTTTCAGGGTTTAGGGCAGTGCAGTGGTGCTCGGGCAGTGTAGGGGGTCGTGCTGGGGGTGATGTTTCAGGGTTTAGGGTAGTGCAGTGGTGTTCGGGCAGTGTAGGGGGTCGTGCAGGGGCTGGTGTTTCAAGGTTTAGGGCAGTGCAGTGGTGTTCGGGCAGTGTAGGGGGTCGTGCTGGGGCTGGTGTTTCAGGGTTTTGGGCAGAGCAGTGGTGTTCGGGCAGTGTAGGGGGTCATGCTGAGGGTAGTGTTTCAGGGTTTAGGGCAGTGCAGTGGTGTTCGGGCAGTGTAGGGGGTCGTGCTGGGGGTGGTGTTTCAGGGTTTAGGTCAGTGGTTTTCGGGCAGTGCAGTGGTGTTCGGGCAGTGTAGGGGGTCTTGCGGGGGGTAGTGTTTCAGGGTTTAGGGCAGGGCAGTGGTGTTCGGGCAGTGTAGGGGTCATGCTGGGGGTGGTGTTTCAGGGTTTAGGGCAGTGTAGTGGTGTTCGGGCAGTGTAGGGGGTCTTGCTGGGGTAGTGTTTCAGGGTTTAGGGCGGTGCAGTGGTGTTCGTGCAGTGTAGGGGGTCGTGCTGGGGGTGGTGTTTCAGGGTTTAGGGCAGTGCAGTAGTGTTCGGGCAGTGTAGGGGGTCGTGCAGGGGTGGTATTTCAGGGTTTAGGGCAGTGCAGTGGTGTTCTGGCAGTGTAGGGGGTCATGCTGGGGGTGGGGTTTCAGGGTTTAGGGCAGTACAGTGGAGTTCGGGCAGTGTAGTGGGTCGTGCAGGGGGTGGTGTTTCAGGGTGTAGGGCAGTGCAGTGGTGTTCGGGCAGTGTAGGGGGTCGTGCTGGGGCTGGTGTTTCAGGGTTTAGGGCAGTGCAGTTGTGTTCGGGCAGTGTAGGGGGTCTTGCTGGGGGTGGTGTTTCAGGGTTTAGGGCAGTGGTGTTCGGGCAGTGTAGGGGGTCTTGCTGGGGGTGATGTTTCAGGGTTTAGGGCAGTGCAGTGGTGTTCGGGCAGTGTAGGGGGTCTTGCTGGGGGTAGTGTTTCAGGCTTTAGGGCAGTGCAGTGGTGTTCATGCAGTATAGGGGGTCGTGCTGGGGATGGTGTTTCTGGGTTTAGGGCAGTGCAGTAGTGTTCGAGCAGTGTAGGGGGTTGTGCAGGAGGTGGTGTTTCAGGGTTTAGGGCAGTGCAGTGGTGTTCGGGCAGTGTAGGGGGTCGTGCTGAGGCTGGTGTTTCACGGTTTAGGGCAGTGCAGTGGTGTTCGGGCAGTGTAGGGGGTCGTGCTGGGGCTGGTGTTTCAGGGTTTAGGGCAGTGCAGTGGTGCTCGGGCAGTGTAGGGGGTCGTGCTGGGGGTGGTGTTTCAGGGTTTAGGGCAGTGCAGTGGTGTTCGGGCAGTGTAGGGGGTCGTGCTGGGGCTGGTGTTTCAGGGTTTAGGGCAGAGCAGTGGTGTTCGGGCAGTGTAGGGGGTCATGCTGAGGGTAGTGTTTCAGGGTTTAGGGCAGTGCAGTGGTGTTCGGGCAGTGTAGGGGGTCGTGCTGGGGGTGGTGTTTCAGGGTTTAGGTCAGTGGTTTTCGGGCAGTGTAGGGGGTCTTGCTGGGGGTGATGTTTCAGGGTTTAGGGCAGTGCAGTGGTGTTCGGGCAGTGTAGGGGGTCTTGCTGGGGGTAGTGTTTCAGGGTTTAGGGCAGGGCAGTGGTGTTCGGGCAGTGTAGGGGGTCATGCTGGGGGTGGTGTTTCAGGGTTTAGGGCAGTGTAGTGGTGTTCGGGCAGTGTAGGGGGTCGTGCAGGGGGTGGTGTTTCAGGGTTTAGGGCACTGCAGTGGTGTTCGGGCAGTGTAGGGGGTCGTGCTAGGGGTGGTGTTTCAGGGTTTAGGGCAGTGCAGTGGTGTTCGGGCAGTGTAGGGGGTCATGCAGGGGCTGATGTTTCAGGGTTTAGGGCAGTGCAGTGGTGTTCGGGCAGTGTAGGGGGTCTTGCGGGGGGTAGTGTTTCAGGGTTTAGGGCAGGGCAGTGGTGTTCGGGCAGTGTAGGGGTCATGCTGGGGGTGGTGTTTCAGGGTTTTGGGAAGAGCAGTGGTGTTCGGGCAGTGTAGGGGGTCATGCTGAGGGTAGTGTTTCAGGGTTTAGGGCAGTGCAGTGGTGTTCGGGCAGTGTAGGGGGTCGTGCTGGGGGTGGTGTTTCAGGGTTTAGGTCAGTGGTGTTCGGGCAGTGTAGGGGGTCATGCAGGGGCTGATGTTTCAGGGTTTAGGGCAGTGCAGTGGTGTTCGGGCAGTGTAGGGGGTCTTGCGGGGGGTAGTGTTTCAGGGTTTAGGGCAGGGCAGTGGTGTTCGGGCAGTGTAGGGGGTCGTGCTGGGGCTGGTGTTTCAGGGTTTAGGGAAGAGCAGTGGTGTTCGGGCAGTGTAGGGGCTCATGCTGAGGGTAGTGTTTCAGGGTTTAGGGCAGTGCAGTGGTGTTCGGGCAGTGAAGGGGGTCGTGCTGGGGGTGGTGTTTCAGGGTTTAGATCAGTGGTTTTCGGGCAGTGTAGGGGGTCATGTTTTAGGGTAGTGCAGTGGTGTTTGGGTAGTGTAGGGGGTCATGCTGGGGGTAGTGTTTTAGGATTTAGGTTAGTGCAGTGGTGTTTGGGTAGTGTAGGGGGTCGTGCTGGGGGTAGTGTTTTAGGGTTTAGGGTAGTGCAGTGGTGTTTGTGTAGTGTAGGGGGTCGTGCTGGGGGTAGTGTTTTAGGGTTTAGGGTAGTGCAGTGGTGCTTGTGTAGTGTAGGGGGTCGTGCTGGGGGTAGTGTTTTAGGGTTTAGGGTAGTGCAGTGGTGTTTGTGTAGTGTAGGGGGTCATGTTTTAGGGTAGTGCAGTGGTGTTTGGGTAGTGTAGGGGGTCGTGCTGGTGGTAGTGTTTTAGGATTTAGGTTAGTGCAGTGGTGTTTGGGTAGTGTACGGGGTCGTGCTGGGGGTAGTGTTTAGGGGTTTAGGATAGTGCAGTGGTGCTTGTGTAGTGTAGGGGGTCGTGCTGGGGGTAGTGTTTTAGGGTTTAAGGTAGTGCAGTGGTGTTTTTGTAGTGTAGGGGGTCATGTTTTAAGATGCAATGCTCCAATACCTGACCAGTCTGCACTACATAAAACTGCAAAAAAACTAAAAATAAAAAGTGTTTTGCACACTTTTGTCATTGGGCTATATGTGGGCTACATCTGGGTAATATTTGTGCTACATTTGGGCTCTTTTTTCACTGGTGGCCATCTTGGAAGACTTCTTTGTTATGAAGTTTCCTAATTTCTTCATTTACTGCAGTCTCCTCAGTAGGAAATGCTTTCAGTTTTTACTTTGATTCCATCAAGAAGGCATTCAGATGTGTCTCACATCTGCCATAAATTCAGAATGTTAGCACTCTAGTTGCTCATTAGATCACTGGAGTAAAGCTACTGCTCACCAGGGAGTTAACTGGTAGTCTGCTGCTGGTATTGAAAGTGATTGTTTCAGTCTGCATGTCAGAATTTTCTAATGAAATAGAAGAGGATTTGAGATCTCACTTAAAACATGCCCTAATTTTTCTTTCTGCAGCACTAACCATAATTTCTATTTAAAAAAGAACCCCTCATTTTGTTCCTTTTTAAATTAAATGTTTTAAGTGTTACCGGTTTATTCCAATCAAGATGGCTTCAGGTGTGCCATACTTTTGTCATAAGTAAGGCTGTTAGCGCTCTAGTTGTTCTTTAGAACACTCTGGGAAGCTGCAGTAGAACACAAAGGCATCAACTGGCAGGCTGCTCCTGTTGAAATATAACAGGAAGATATTTGAGATCACACTTGAAATATGTCCTAATTTTTCTTTCTACAGCACTAACCATAATTTCTATGACAAAATGAACCCCATCATTTTGTTCCTTTTTAAATTAAATTGTTTAAGTGTTACCAGTTTATTCCAATCAAGATGGCTTCAGGTGTGCCATACTTTTGTCATAAGTAAGACTGTTAGCGCTCTAGTTGTTCTTTAGAACACTCTGGGAAGCTGCAGTAGAACACAAAGGAATCAACTGACAGTCTCTGCCCTTGTTGGATGTACATGTTTTACTGAGAATGTCAGACTTCATTCTCACATGACTGAGAAAGATAATGTGAATTTACAGAAAATATGCTCTCATTTTAGCTTCTGGAGCACCTTCCAAACCTCCATGGGACAAGCATGAGAAAATAGTGTTCTCTCAAACATGATTCATGATATCCCAGCAGAAGGTTTTTCACATGGTAAAATCACCTTAGAATACACCACAATTCCTAAAATTAGTATGGTACCATCAACAAATAAATTCTAATGTAACTAAAGCCTGTTATCACCCTTTATAGTTCTCCTTTTGGTGACCCTCAAAATCTTCTATTCACTACAATGCATTTCAATGAGGTACTATCATTTATATTGGTCCCAAGATGGCTGCCAGCAATTCCAGGATGAAGTGCTGACAGCCAATCAGATCTCACGATGACATGTGTGGTTAGGCTCCGCCCAGATATATATGTGACTTTACTTTTGATTTTCTCAGGAACTACTGAACGGATTTACACCATTTAAGCAAAAGGCACGACACTGAACCAAGGGCTACCTCTTTGCCAAATTTGGTGTAATTCCGTTCTGCAGTTCGGGCTGTAGCTGCGACTAAAGGTTCCTATGGAAAAATGAATGGGGAAAACACGTTTTGGGACCCCCCTTTTTCTCGGCCCCCGCTTGACGTATCACCCCGAGACTTTCAGGATAGGAGCGGACCGGAGCGCCCCAACAAGTTGGAAACTTCCGCGAAGATTCGTCAACCGGCGCCAACGTTATTTCAAATAGAATGTCGCGGATTTCCTATGGATAATAGGTTTTAACTATAACTATCTACTGGCGACCGCCAGTAGATAATATATATACTATATATATATATATATATATATATATATATATATATAATTCACTGAAAAAAATATAGGTTTCAGGCACGTTATAGTTAGAAATTAGCATTTAAAAACCTTAGAAATTCACTGAAAAAACCATAGGTTTCAGGGGCGTTATAGTTAGTTGGACATTTCACTCGTACAACACCATAGAAATTCCCCCGTTATAGTTAGTTCAGCTAACTATAACTCGCGCGCCCGCAAAGCACTGCTGATGACGTCACATATTACATCACTCATGACATGGTCAGTGACATCACTCATGACATCTCAAATGACATCACTGATGACATCATCCTTGTGATAGAGTGGCAGACCTCCTCTCACCCTAATATAACCTTTGATACACACACTCAAAAATACAAACTAACATTTTCAAAACAATGGACATACCAATACCAGTTACAACACACCTATTCAGTAATTCCAAGATCTACACACACATCCACTCATTCACCAACAGTCCCTATACAGTCACTCATACATGTACTCACTCATCATATGTACTCATACACCTATACATCCTGTTACACACCGCCACTCATCCTTAGAGTTACTCACACACATAGTCACACATGCAAACAAAGTATCAAACATCCATTTACTTGCATATACAGTTATACACACACTATCACACTTACTTCTACAGAAACTTACACATACTTACTCTCTTAAACAATCACTTATAAAAACACCTACTTATTTGTACAGGAACTCTTCCAATCTCTCACTCTCACATATACTCACTTATATACACCAATACTCACATATACTACTTTAAAACATATGTAGTTACTCATAAAGACACTATTGAGACAGTCATTCACTCACTAACACACCCATACACATACTCATCCACCTATACAGTCCTGCACACATGCTGTCTTCAACACATACAAACAGTGAGTCACTCATTCATGCATCTATGCACTAAGTAATACCCCCCACCGAACCATACAGACACTCAGACACTCCTACTGATACTCAAAAAACCAACTAATAACCCATATAGACACTCATGTAGCTACTCACCAACCCATGCAGCCACTTATACACAAAGTGAGAGACTGATACAGATATTTTCATATTTAAACATTACTCACTAACCCATGTATTCACTAAGATACACTTAGTCAGTTATACAATCAATTTTACAAAACAAAATCATCCATTTAGACATTTATATACCCATTTATTCTTCCATCGACCTTGAGATATACATATATAAAACATATTTAATTTTCAGAAAAACACACATTCACTGGATGATGTCATCAGTGATGTCATCAGTGATGTCATTTGAGATGTCATCAGTGATGTCATGAGTGATGTCACTGACCATGTCATGAGTGATGTAATATGTGACGTCATCAGCAGTGCATTGCGGGCGCGCGAGTTATAGTTAGCTGAACTAACTATAACGGGGGAATTTCTATGGTTTTGTACGAGTGAAATGTCCAACTAACTATAACGCCCCTGAAACCTATGGTTTTTTCAGTGAATTTCTAAGGTTTTTTGAAATGCTAATTTCTAACTATAACGTGCCTGAAACCTATGGTTTTTTCAGTGAATATATATATATTTATTATACTATGTATACATGTGAAAATGTCTCGGTCCCCTGTTTGCCTCGGTGGCACGGAAAAAATGGGTGGAACTGACATCAGCACGCCGATGAGGTTCTCTTATGGCTCCGATGACGTTATACGGTGTCGCGAGCGGAGCCGTGCTATTATGACGTCCTCGTTGACGTGGGAGAGCTAGGAAAGAATTTCCGTGGAATGCTGGTTATGTTATGTTATTTTATTTTTGTATAGCGCATATACACCGACAGGTCTCTTAGCACTTTGGAAGAAGCGGGACAGCGTCAAGGCGGGGAGGTCTTCACGGTGTTGAGAGATCTTATGTCGTATCTAATGCTTCCCTAAAGAGAATAGTTTTTAGCTGCTTCCGGAAGAGAAGCAGACCAGGTTCTTTCCGAAGAGTATCGGGCAACTGGTTCCAAAGTAGTGGCAGGAGGACCGAGAACGCTCGACCCCCTTTGGAAACCAGGTTACCCCGAGGGCAGACCAGCTGGACGGCTTCTGCTGACCGAAGGGCCCGCCCTGGCACGTATTTGATTAGGCGTTCCTTTATGTACCCTGGGGCATGTCCGTATAGAGCTTTGTGGTGCAGGGGATATTCACCTAAGTGTTCAGGCTAATCCTTTGGGAGCAACTGTTTATGTTGCCACTCCAGAAACCGAAACCAGTTATCCGAGGGCAGAGGCCCTGCAGATGGCACACGAGGTGGGGTGCCCAGTCGTGTGCACCGGCGGGGCAGCGAAGTGACAAGCACCACAATCCACAAAAAAGGTAACGAGGGCACTGAATAACACAGGATCTTCTCTTTGTATCTGGCAGGAACAACGAAGTTAAAATGCCCTAGTACCAAAATGTAGAATTAGTGCTACAACGGTCTTCAAGAGGACCTGCGATGCCGCTTCTGCCTCCCGTACCCTGGAGGTGGCACATGGGTCACGCGGTACGGTCATAGTGCGGTGGGACGCACACTCGTTGACCTCTCATGGCACTGCTCCACACTTCAGGGAGGACGCTTTCCATTAGCTATGTTTTCTGATGACATGTCGCGCCGGCCCCGTCCAACAACAGAACTCCTTTAGATCCAAACAGACTCTTCCACTCTCTCACCGGAAGTGAAACCAGGCCACGCGGACACTTTCACAATACAACAGCCGGGAATGCACTTTTTGGTAAAAAAAACACATTCCTTCCTCCTAATTAACCAAATAAACGTCTCACTGAAGAACAGGGGCCAGCTTTGATCGGTAAACAACCGTTACGACTTTTTACTTCGCGATACCATTACAACGCATGCATTACCACGCATGCGTTGTACATCACGAAGTCATTACTACGCATTTTTAGAACGCATGGTCATTTACCACGCATGCCTTTACAACGAATTTTGTTGTAAAGGTATGTATGGTAAATGACCATGCGTTCTAAAAACATGTAGACGATCCATGTCGTTGTAAGGAAACAGAGGCTGTTCCGTTTCCTCACAACGACGTGCACCGCCCCTCAGACGACGTGAAGCAGGAACCACGAGGAGAGAGGAACCACGAGGAGTGAGAGGTAAGGGGGATTGGGCATGGGGTGGGGGTTTCTTTTCTAGGGTTTAGGGTAGTGCAGTGGTGTAGGGGGTCGTGCTGGGGGTAGTGTTTTAGGGTTTAGGGTAGTGCAGTGGTGTTTGGGTAGTGTAGGGGGTCGTGCTGGGGATAGTGTTTTAGGGTTTAGGGTAGTGCAGTAGTGTAGGGGGTCGTGCTGCGGGTAGTGTTTTAAGCTTTAGGGTAGTGCAGTGGTGTTTGTGTAGTGTAGGGGGTCATGCAGGGGGTAGTGGTTTAGGGTAGTGCAGTGGTGTTTGTGTCGTGAAGGGGGTTGTGCTGGGGGTAGTATTTTAGGGTTTATGTTAGTGCAGTGGTGTTTGGGTAGGGTAGGGGGTAGTGTTTTAGGGTTTAGGGTAGTGCAGTGGTGTTTGTGTAGTGTAGGGGGTAGTGCTGGGGGTAGTGTTTTAAGGTTTAGGGTAGTGCAGTGGTGTTTGGGTAGTGTAGGGGTTCATGCTGGGGGTAGTGTTTTAGGGTTTAGGGTATGGCAGTGGTGTTTGGGTAGTGTAGGGGGTCGTGCTGGGGGTCGGTTTAGGGTAGTGCAGTGGTGTTTGTGTTGGGGGTAGTGTTTTAGGGTTTAGAGTAATGCAGTGGTGTTTGTATAGTGTTTTAGGGTATAGGGTAGTGCAGTGGTGTTTGGGTAGTGTAGGGGGTCATGCTGGGGGTTGTGGTTTAGGGTAGGGCAGTGGTGTTTGTGTAGTGTAGGGGGTCATGCTGTGGGTAGTGTTTTAGGGTTTAGGGTAGTGCAGTTGTGTTTGTGTAGTGTACGGGGTCATGTTTTAGGGTATAGGGTAGTGCAGTGGTGTTTGGGTAGTGTAGGGGGTCATGCTGGGGTTAGTGTTTTAGGGTTTAGGGTAGTGCAGTGGTGTTTGGGTAGTGTAGGGGGTCGTGCTGGGGGTAGTGGTTTAGGGTAGTGCAGTGGTGTTTGTGTAGTGTGGGAGGTCATGCTGGGGGTAGATTTAGGGTTTAGTGTAGTGCAGTGGTGTTTAGGTAGTCGTGCTGGAGGTAGTGTTTTAGGGTTTAGGGTAGTCCAGTGGTGTTTGTGTAGTGTAGGGAGTCGTGCTGGGGGTAGTGTTTTAGGGTAGTGCAATGGTGTTTGTGTAGTGTAGGGGGTAGTGGTTTAGGGTAGTGCAGTGGTGTTTGTGTACTGTAGGGGGTCGTGCTGGATTCTAGTGTTTTAGGGTTTAGGGTAGTGCAGTGGTATTTGGGTAGATTTAGGGTTTAGGGTAGTGCAGTGGTGTTTGGGTAGTGTAGGGGGTTGTGCTGGGGGTAGTGTTTTTGAGTTTAGGGTAGTGCAGTTGTGTTTGGGTAGTGAAGGGGGTCGTGCTGGGGGTAGTGGTTTAGGGTAGTGCAGTGGTGTTTGGGTAGTGTAGGGGTCAACTAACATGAATTTGTCCTTGTGTGATGTAACCAATGCTCATGTAAAGCACTCCAATACCTGACCAGTCTGCACTATATAAAACTGCAAAAAAACAAAAAATAAAAAGTGTTTTGCACACTTCTGTCATTGGGCTATACGTGGGCTACCTCTGGGTGATATTTGTGCTACATTTGGGCTCTTTTTTTCTCTGGTGGCCATCTTGGGAGACTTATTTGTTATGAAGTTTCCTAATTTCCTCATTTACTACAGTCTCCTCAGTAGGAAATTGCTTTCAGTTTTTTACTTTGATTCCATCAAGAAGGCATTCAGATGTGTCACACATTTGCCATAAATTCAGAATGTTAGCACTCTAGTTGTTCATTAGATCACTGTAGTAAAGCTACTGCTCACCAAGGAGTTAACTGGAAGTCTACTGCTGGTATTGAAAGTGATTGTTTCAGTCTGCATGTCAGAATTTTCTAATGAAATAGAAGAGGATTTGAGATCTCACTTAAAACCTGCCCTAAATTTTCTTAAATCACCTTAGAACACACCACAATTCCTGAAATTAGTATGGTACCATCAACAAATGAATTCTAATGTAACTAAAGTCTGTTATCACCTTTATAGTGACAGTGACACCACCAAAAGAGCCAGCTGGTTCACCTCGGAACTCCTAGCTTCCAAGCGTACCTGCCGGAAACTAGAGAAGAAATGGCACAGTGATAAGACACCGGACAGCCACGCAGCCCACAAAGACGCCATCCGTAACCACCACCACCTCATCAAGTCCGCCAAGAGAATCTCCTTCAAAGACCGCCTCGACAACAACGCACACAACAGCAAGGAGCTTTTCAACATCGTGAAGGAACTCTCCAACCCCAGCTCCAACACCAACGACATCCCGCCGTCGCAACCCCTGTGCGATTCCCTCGCCACCTTCTTCCACCGCAAGATCGCCGACATCCACGACAGCTTCAACACCCAGACAGCCCCAACTAAGATCGATGCACCAGACCCGCCGCACACCATCTACCACGACCCCCTGCCAGCCTGGGCCAGCGTGAACATCGAGGACACCATCAAGACCATGAGCACAATACACTCCGGCTCCCCGTCAGACCCTTTCCCGCACCACATCTTCAACAAAGCCAGCAGCTCCATCGCACCCCACCTGTGCAACATCATCAATCTCTCCTTCGAGACCGCGACCTTCCCAGAGAGCTGGAAACACGCAGAGATCAACGCCCTACTCAAAAAACCCAAGACGGACCCGAGAGACCTCAAGAACTTCCGGCCCATCTCCCTGCTTCCGTTCCCAGCCAAGGTCATCGAGAAGATCGTCAACAAACAGCTAACCCGATACCTCGAAGAAAACAGCATCCTGGACCCATCCCAATCGGGGTTCCGCAGCAACCACAGCACTGAGACTGCCCTCATCGCCGCCACCGACGACATCAGGATCCTGCTGGACAACGGTGAGACCGCAGCCCTCATCCTGCTGGACCTCTCCGCCGCCTTAGACACGGTCTGCCACCGCACTCTACGCGCACGCCTCCACGACGCAGGGATCCGAGACAAGGCCCTGGAATGGGCCACCTCCTTCCTCGCCGGCAGAACCCCGAGAGTCCGCCTCCCACCATTCCGATCCGAAGCCTCCGAGATCATCTGCGGCGTACCCCAGGGATCGTCCCTCAGCCCAACACTGTTCAACATCTACATGGCCCCGCTCGCACGCATCGCCAGACAGCACGACCTCAACATAATCTCCTACGCCGACAACACTCAACTGATCCTCTCCCTCACCAAGGACCCCCTCGCCGCCAAATCCAACATCCATGAAGGAATGAAGGCCGTCGCCGATTGGATGAAGATCAGCCGACTAAAACTGAACACGGAGAAGACAGAGGTCCTCATCCTCGGCTCCAACCCCTCAGCCTGGGACGACTCCTGGTGGCCAACGACACTGGGAGCAGCCCCGACACCCACCGACCACACACGCAACCTGGGAGTCATCCTCGACTCAACGCTCTCCATGGCCAAGCAAGTCAACGCAGTCTCATGCTCCTGCTTCAACACCCTCCGCATGCTTCGCAAGATCTACAGGTGGATCCCGACAGACACAAGAAGAACAGTCACCCAGGCCCTCGTCAGCAGCAGACTTGACTATGGGAACGCCCTCTACGCGGGAGCCCCGGCCAAGCTCATCAAACGACTGCAACGCATACAAAACGCCTCCGCACGCCTGATCCTTGATGTACCACGCCACAGCCACATCACCCCCCACCTGAGGAACCTGCACTGGCTCCCCGTCGACAGGAGAATCTCCTTCAAACTCCTCATCCACGCACACAAGGCACTCCACAAGACTGGCCCAGCCCACCTCAACAGACGACTCCTCTTCTACGTCCCCAACCACCAACTCCGCTCCGCCGACCTCTCCCTCGCCACCGTCCCTCGCATTCGAAGAACCACCATCGGCGGCAGATCCTTCTCCCACCTCGCCGCCAAGACCTGGAACACCCTTCCACTAAGCCTACGACAGACCCAAGACCTGCTGACCTTCAGGAGGCTACTCAAGACCTGGTTGTTCGACCAGTAGCAGCACCCCCCCTTTTTTCCCCCAGCGCCTTGAGACCCTCGCGGGTAAGTAGTGCGCTTTACAAATTCTGTAATTGATTGATAGTTCTCCTTTTGGTAACGCTCAAAATCTTCGATTCACTACAATGCATTTCAATGGGGTACTATCATTTATATTGGTCCCAAGATGGCTGCCAGCAATTCCAGGATGAAGTGCTGACAGCCAATCAGATCTCACGATGACGTGTGGTTAGGCTCCGCCCAGATATATATGTGTTTTTACTTTTGATTTTCTCAGCAACTACTGAACGGATTTACACCATTTAACAAAAGGGTTCTTTCTGAACCAAGAACTACCTCTTTGCCAAATTCTGTGTAATTCCGTTCAGCAGTTCGGCTGTAGCCGTGGCTAAAGTTTCCTATGGGAAAATGAATGGGGAAAACACGTTTTAGACTCCCTTTTTCTCGGCCCCCGCTTGACGAATCACCCCGAAACTTTCAGGGTAGGAGCGGACCGGAGCGGGCCATAAAGTTTGAAATTTTACGAAGATTCGTCAACCGACGCAAGAGTTATTTCAAATAGAATGTTGCGGATTTCCTATGGAAAATAGGTCCTAACTATATTCTGGCGACTGCCAGTAGATTATATATATATATATATATATATATATATATATATATATATATATATATATATATATATATATATATATATATATATATATATATATATATATATATATATATATATATATATATATATATATATATATATATATATATATATATATATATATATATATATATATATCTACTGGCGGTCGCCAGTAGATAGTTATAGTTAGGACCTATTTTCCATAGGAAATTCACAACATTCTATTTCCAATAACTTTGGCGCCGGTTGACGAATCTTCGCAAAATTTTCAAAACTCGTGGGGCGCTCCGGTCCGCTCCTATCCTGAAGGTTTCGGGGTGATTTGGCAAGCGGGGGCCGAGAAAAAAGGGGGGTCCCAAAACGTGTTTTCCCCATGCAATTTTCCATAGGAAACTTTAGACACGGCTACAGGCCGAACTGCTGAACGGAATTACACCAAATTTGGCAAAGAGGTAGTTCTTGGTTCAGAAAGAACCCTTTTTGTTAAATGGTGTAAATCCGTTCAGTAGTTGCTGAGAAAATCAAAAGTAAAAACACATTTATATCTATGGCCGCGGAGGATCCGCGCACCCTACAGATTAGGATCCGCGCACCCTGCCAATCACGAGCTGCATTGTAATTGGTTGTGAACACTCTAAACCAGGAACTGTTGGTAGCCATCTTGTGCCTCGGTAGAAGCGAGGCACAAGATGGCAGTAAAATGAAGGCGTAAAGAAGAAGAGGGGGCAGGGTTGAAACACCCTGACCCCGTAGGTCTGTTAGGGGTCCTAGAAGGACTTCTAGGGCTAAAAAAGCTTTTTTTTTTTTTTTTTTTTTAAACGTCGCGATATGCGTAGGGTGCGTGGATCCAGCCGTGAAAATGAAAAAAAGGAAGCCCCCGGGTGGGCCAGGTCCCGGCGGCATGTGAAAAAAAAAGTGTGGGGGGGCCCTAATCCCCCCACACGCCCCGGGGACCGCCACCTCCCCGGGGCACTAAATATTCAAAATAGAGGGTCCGTTATGGACCCCCAAGCCCCGGGGACCACCACCCCCCGGGGCTTTACATTAAGTGGGAGGGGGGCCGCACGGCCCCCCTCCTGGAGCCAATGATGGCCCTGGGGACCGCCACCCCCCAGAGCCAGCTCCAGCAGTGTCTCGGGGTGCCCACCCCCGGGACACTGCTGTTTGCTATGGCAGGGCGGGAGCCTCGTGGCTCCCGCCCTGCCATAGCAAACTTGGTTTGGATTTTGAAAGAGAGAGCAGGAAACCTGCTCTCTCTTTCAAAATGCAAATCAGATTGCTTTTCCACACGGGGAGCTGCATGTTAGCAGCTCCCCATGTGGAAAAGCAATGCCGGCTCCCGAAGGACGCAGGGAGCCGGAGGGACCGTGGGGGCACTGGGGCTCCCCCCACGGTCGCCATCATTATGTATAGGCCCCGGGGGATGGGGTCCCCGGGGAGAATATAAATTAGTGGTAGGAGCTAAAAAAAATGTAAGGAAAAATTTGGAGTCGCGACTCCAGCGCGGCGCTCAGCGTGCCCCCTGGTGTGAACGCGTTGGGTGCGCGACTCCCAGCGCGGCCCCCTGGTATGAACGCGTTGGGTGCGCGACTCCCCAAATTTTTTTTTTAAAGGAAAATAATATATATTAAAAAAAATATATTAAACAAAAAAAAAAATATATTTCAGTTACAATATTTTTTAAAACATTTTTTTTTCCATTTATATTAAAAATATATAATGTAATTTAAAAAATAAAATATGTAAAAATAAACAGTTAAAGATCTGTAGAAAATCAGTATCAAAAAAATACATATAACTATTATTACATTTAAAAATTATCATTTAAAAAACCTTAGAAATTCACTGAAAAAACCATAGGTTTTAGACATGTTATAGTTAGGAATTAGCATTTAAAAAACCTTAGAAATTCACTGAAAAAAACATAGGTTTCAGGGCTGTTATAGTTAGCTGGACATTTCACTCGTACAAAACCATTGAAATTCCTCCGTTATAGTTAGTTCAGCTAACTATAACTCGCTCCCCCGCAATGCACTGCTGATGACGTCACATATTACATCACTCATGACATGGTCAGTGACATCACTGATGACATCACTGATGACATCATCCATGTGACAATCTGATGCACCTCCTCACACACTAATATAACCTTTGATACACTTACTGTAAAATACAGACTACCATTTTCGATACCATTGACACACTAATACCAGTTACTACATACCCACTCAGTGATTCCTAGGTCTGCAGTGCATTGCGGGGCGCGGGTTATAGTTAGCTGAACTAACTATAACGGAGGAATTTCAATGGTTTTGTACAAGTGAAATGTCCAGCTAACTATAACAGCCCTGAAACCTATGGTTTTTTCAGTGAATTTCTAAGGTTTTTTAAATGCCAATTCCTAACTATAACATGTCTGAAACCTATGGTTTTTTCAGTGAATATAGATATATATATATTTTGTAGTTGATTTATCAATCATAAGACTAAGAGTCTCAGATTTCACTCGTACAAAACCAGTGAAATTCAGCAATTATAGTTACCTGAGCTAACTATAACTCACGCCCCCGCAATGCACTGCTTATGACCTCACATATTATATCACTCATGACATGGTCAGTGACATCACTCATGACATCTGAAATGACATCATCCAGAGAAACACTGACACACCCACTTACCCATAAAACAAGCCACCGGTGAGGGACTCAAGGCGCTGTGGTGAGGGGGGCGGCTCCGTTGAGTGCTGGGGTGATCCGAAGAGCAAGGTCTTGAGGTCCTTCCTGAACTGGGGCAATATGGGAGATTGCCGGAGGTGGATGGGGAGGTCGTTCCAGGCTTTGCCTGCGAGGTAGGAGAAGGACTTTCCTCCCGTTCTGTTCTTGTTTATACATGGGACGGTGGCCAGAGAGAGCTCAGATGATTGGAGGTGTCTTTTGGGTGCGTGGAAGGAGAGGCGCTTGTTCGTTCATGTGGGTCCGATGTTGTGAAGGGCCTTGTATGCGTGGGAGAAGAGTTTGAAGGTTATTCTTCTTTCGACTGGGAGCCAGTGGAGATCGCAGAGGTGTTGGGTGATGTGACTGCGATGGGGGATGTTGAGGATCAGTCTGACTGTGGCGTTCTGGACAGTCTGGAGTTTGCAAAGGAGCTTCTTGTTGATTCCAGCGTAGAGAGCGTTGCCGTAGTCCAGTCTGCTGCTGAGTGTGTGCATGACAGTTTTTCTGGATTCGGATGGGATCCATCTGAACGTCTTTCGGAGCATGTGGAGAGTATTGAAGCAGGCCGAGGATACGGCACTGATCTGGCGGTTCATTGTGAGCGATGAGTCTAGTATGATGCCGAGATTTTGTGCGTGGTCTGTCGGGTGGGGGGATTTCCGAGGGCGGGGGGACACCAGGAGTCGTCCCATTCAGAGGAGGTGGAGCCAAGGATGAGGCCTTCTGTTTTCTCCGAGTTGCGTTTCAGGCAGCTGTTCTTCATCCAGGTGGCGACGGCTTTCATCCCTTCTTGGAACTTCTGTTTGGTGTTGTTGGGTTTGTTGGTAAGGGAGAGGATCAGCTGGGTGTTGTCGGCATAGGAGACGATGTTGAGCTCATGGTTCCCGACGATGGTTGCAAGCGGGCCATGTAGACGTTGAAGAGGGAGGAGCCCTGGGGCATTCCACAGTTGGTCTCGGTTGGTTCCGAGAGGCAGGGAGGGAGTCTGACCCGCTGAGTTCTGCCAGTAATCCAGTCGAGGGCCTTGCCGCGGATGCCGGCGTTGTGGAGTCTGGTGGCTAGGGTGCGGTGGGAGATGGTGTTGAAAGCAGCAGAGAGGTCCAAGAGGATGAGGGCTGCCATTTCGCCCTGGTCGTGGAGGGTGCGGATGTCGTCGGTGGCGGCGAGTATGGTAGTCTCTGTGCTGTGGTTGCTACGGAATCCGGATTGGGAGATGTCCAGGACGCTGTTAGCTTCTGTGAAGTTTGCTAGCTGGGTGTTGATGGCCTTTTCGATTACCTTGGCTGCAAATGGAAGCAGGGAGATGGGCCTGAAGTTCTTGAGGTCTATCGGGATTGCGGAGGGTTTCTTCAGGAGGGGGTTGACTTCGGTGCATTTCCAGTCGTCCGGGAAGGCGGGGGTCTCGAAGGAGCAGTTGATCATCCGACGTAGTTTGGGTGCGATGGCAGAGGCGGCTGGCTCTGTGGAAGATGTGGTGGGGGCAAGGGTCTGAGGGTGCTCCGGAGTAGATGCTTTTCATGGTCTTTAGGGTGTTTTCTGTCATGAGTGGGTCCATTTGAGCATGGTCTGTTGGGTGGCATCGCATGGAGGGGGAGCTGGACGATCAAGAGGTCTTGGTTGTCAAAGTTGTAGATCATCCTAATCTGATCGTGGCAGAAGGTGCTGAGTCTGTTGCAGAGGTCTTGGGAGGGTGGGACGTCTGTTTCGCTGCAGGGTTTGGCGAGCGTTGGTGAGGATTCTGTCTTGAAGGGATTTCTTTCTTGTGGATTTGATGAGATGGTGGTGTGCAGTGGTGGCTGCTTTGTAGGCGGTGCTTGTTTCCAGGGTTTCATTGTTCCTCCATGTCTTTTTGAGTCATCTGCAGGAGCGTCTGGATTCTTGGAGTGCAGGGGTGGCTTTCTTGAGGGGGGTGCCGTTCGTGATCCAGCGGTGGAGGTTGCGTGCTGCGGTGTTTGCGTCTGGCGTAGTCGGTGGTGGGGTGCTGACGAGGGTGGAGGTGAGCTGGTCTTCGGTGACTTTGTTCCAGCTTCTGCGGAGGTGGTAGTGGGTGTGCTTGTGCACGGTGGTTTTTTTAAGGAGAAGTGGATGCAGTGGTTGTCTAGAGGAGTTCCGTGGTATGGCTATAGGAGACGCTGTTTCCTTCGGTGAAGACGGGGTCGAGTGTGTGTCCCGCTGTGTGCGTGGGGGCAATGACTAGTTGTTTCAGTCCTATGTTGGCGAGGTTCTCTAGGAGGGAGGAGGGGTTTGAGTCATCGTGGTTGCCCAGGTGGAAGTTTAGGTCTCCGAGTAGGATGTAGTCTGTGGAGGCGTGGGGTGCGATGAGGTCGGTGATGGCATTGGTAAAGGGAGCGCGGGGCCGGGAGGCCTGTGGATGAGGGTTCCGCGGAGAGTTGTTTTGGGGTTGGTCTGGATCCTCCATGAGGGTCATTGTATCATCCTGGACGGTAGTCATGTGGAGGGTGCTTTTGTAAACGAGGGCGATGCCTCCTCCTGGAAGGATGGAGCGCTCCTTGCGCAACAGCCTGTATCCATCGGGAATGCCGGTGGCGATGTCGGTGCAGAGTTGGCATTGGTCCAGGCTTCCGTGAGAAAGGCGACGTCGGGCGAGTACGTGTTGAGGAGGTCCCAGATTTCTATGGCATGCTTGTGTAGGGAACGTACATTGAGGAGGATGTAGTTGAGTGGTTTGTGAGTGGTGATGTCCGGTAGGATGGGGGGGGGGTGCTGCTGTGGTATGGAGGTGGGTGAAGGTGTAGCAGCAGTGTAGACAGGAGAGAGGGCCTTGGGTGTTGTTCGGCGTCAAGAGCTGGCAGTTGTTGTTGGGTCAGGGGTGGAGATAGTGGAGGATGCTGGAGTTGTAGCGGAGGCGGGTTAGAGGACCAGGGTCCATGGCGCCGGGCACAGACGGGCTTGCCTTTGGCACGCCAGCGGCGCAGGCGTGCATCTGCCGCCATTAGGTAGGGATCGGGGGAGGGCGGGTGAGCTGGGAGGCGGGTGCAGGAAGGACTTGGTGCATGTTGCATCATAGCCATCACTAGTTACCTAAGTTATTAGAATGCTAGCTTCTTGGAAGCTCCAGTGGTGTCAGTTGCTGTGTGGGCTGATGAGGGGAGCTGCTTTGTGAGGGTCCTTTGGTGCCGTCTTCCTGCACTTAAGAATAAACCTACACTTCAACCTTTCCTTCTGCGTGGACTACCTTCTATAAGACATAACAAGAGTGGTCTCCTACTGGACCACAAGGGATGAGGCGCAGGCAGGAGCCTGCGGGTGAAGGAGGGCCTCGAACACCCTGCAACAGTGAGCTCAGGGGGCAACACTGTCTTGGAGCTGCGCGGGGGAGAGCAGTCACACTGACCAGATCAGTGGTCTTGTTCGAATCTTCCATATCCACGGTTTGTCTCAGGGGGTAACAAACACTAAAACCCTTGCCTACTACAGTAATCTGTGAGCTGCCATGTAACAAAATAATTATCTGTCGGCTTGAATATAGAGTAATAATAATCCACCCATAAATGCCTATTGACTTCGACATACGCTTTTCTCAATAAATACATCAGATCTACTGACTTTAATGTAACATTTTAAAATAAACAGATCAGGCCTATATCTATTTTTGTTTGATCAGTTTATTGAATTTTCATATTTTAAGAGACAGAAAGCCTTAACATATAAATTGTACGGAACCAGTATACGTTTACCAATCAGGTCATTTGCAGCCATTTTATCATAGTAATAGCAAGAAAAGAGAAAGAAAAAAAAAAAAGAGAAAAGAAAAAAATTAAGAATAAATCAGCCAAATTGTTCATGAACATGACATGTAGTAAACAAAATCCAATACAATAAAGTCAGACTATATTAATCAATACCGTTCAATATTCAAATGAATTAACAAAATTACAGGCCTTGTGCTGTGAATAAATTATGTCCCATTTACATTTCTTCCAGTGACTACAGCTGGCCCAGCCGTGTCCTCAGGATTGTTGATCAAACAACTTTATAAATAACAATGAAACCTTGAACAGTAATCCAAAAAAGAAAGGCAAAACTAAAATGAAGGAGAAAAAAAAGGGAGGGCAGGAGCGGCAGAGTAAAAAGGTAGAAATTCTGCGTCCACCATAAAAATACCAGTGTGGCAAATCCAGATATGTCTGCTTGAGTCGCAAACCATAGCACAATGGGCCAGTATATATAGAAATCATGACATATATCTCTTACCACTACACTAACTGGACATACTACCGTGTATGTATGTCCCATATTTAGGGAACATTGGAAATGTCTACGGGGTCCTCCGGAGCTGTAGCCACTTGGAGCGTCGTCAAAATCGTGCTCCAGGCAGTCGAGATAGGATATTTGCGCAGCACAAGTGTATCCTCCCGAGAGAGAGACAGCCTCAGCTTTGGCCCAATTTAGTATGGATTGTATCCAGGCTTTAAGTGGTGGGGGGTCTTCAGCTTTCCAACGCCTCGTGACGAGCCGCTTGGCCACCGCCAGTCCCAGATCCAGGAAACGAGAAGATGCTATATGTTTTTTATCTCTGGTAAATATTCCCACAATGCAAGCCTCCCATGTGTGCAGTAGCGCCCCATCAGGGCATGTATGTAGTAGCCCAGTGACACCCTGCCAGTAATCTCGCAGCCAGGGACACGACCAAAGCATATGCAGGAGGTCCGCATCCACTAATTTGCAGAGTGGGCAACAAGCGTCTGTTCTAGTAAAATACCTATTAATTTTGTCTGGGGTTAAATACGCCCTGTGAATTATGCAAAATTGAATTAACTTGAACCTAGCATTTCTAGGGATATTTTTGGGGCTCTCCAACAGCGTGTCCCATTCTTTAAACGTGTAAGGCCGGGACAAGTCCGCCTCCCATTTATTGCGTAGTGGTGTCAGATCATGGTATGTTCGCGAATTGATTCCACGAACCATTTTGTAAGGTGTCGCCCCGTGCCCATCACGTGTATGTACTGTATCAGGAGATGCGTCGGGAGCTCCTGTGACATGCTGCCCCAATGTCGTCCCATCGTCGCCATTCATGCGGCATGATTCAGGAACTGCCCAGGCTTGATACCCTCCTCGTGAATCAAGGAGAGAAAGGGCCGTAGTACACCTTCCTCATATAAATCTCCCACTGTGCCAATGCCTGCATCCTGCCAATCCGCAAGAACAACCGCGCAAACCCTACCCCCCTCTCTCGACATTCCTGATAACGGGAGCGCTGGCGCATAGGGTGTGACATGTTTTGTAAGACGTAGGGCTCTACGGAAGCATTTCTGAGCTACTTGCACCAGTAAGGGAAGAGAAGTGTGTGGTCTGGTGCAAGGGTGAAAAAGAAAGAGGAGCCTCTCCAGTGTGCATGGAGTGCCTTCCGCCGTATCCGTGAGATGTATCTCTGCTGCCCATTTCACAATCCATTGCATCTGGGACGACAGGTAATAGTGTTCTAGGGTGGGCAGGGCTAATCCTCCTCGTACGCTTGGCAAATACAACTTAACTAATGCCACCCTACAACATGTGTTACTCCGTATGAGGTTTCACAAAATCTGGAATACCAGAATAAAAACCTAACCGTGGGGAAGAACAGGGTTTTCACTGAACATGTATGAAAATCCTCTTTCCAGAAAGAAAAATTATTTTCTAGAGTCCCCTCACCCACCAGAGTTTCCCCTAGGTGGCATGCTCCATCATTGGGGTCCTCTCAATCCGCTGCGGATTGAGGCGTGCTGCGACTTGCGGAACTATGTAGGAGCACTAAGTTGTGGAAAACGTAGCATCTGAGGAAATAAAGCAAAGAAAGAATTACCACTCTGTGTCCCCATTATTTCCTTAGGGTGTGACTACAAGCCCCTCTACTCCTGCAGATCATGAGGCAAAATTCTGCCTAAACTAAAGTATGCGTCACTAATATGCTGACAATTAAGTGTTATATGTTGTATGGCACGTGGTGTCTCTACACGAGTGCTTTTTCGTTATGTATTTAACCACTTATTTATTACCAGGCGTCACGAGTGTGAGTTTCTTACCACGCTGGATGTTCGCACTAATTATTACTTTTAATTACACCCACCCACTATAGAGGAGTACATTGAGTAAGTTAAGACGCCGCCGCATGTGTCAAGGCCCTACCAGCCTGGCTGGGAGGCGGGCGCGTTTTTAATTCTTTCTTTGCTTTACTTCCTCAGAAACTACGTGTCAGTGATTAACCGTATGTATTACGTGTTAGGTGTATACACAGTAGGTGTGCACCTCATTAATTCCTAATTATAGGTTTGCTTAGGAGTGGCTCGCACAGGGCTGGTCCTCGTGTGGTCCTGAAGAAGAGCTTTGAGGGGACAGCTCGAAACATGTCGACCCAATACTAGGGACTCTATACTCATTATAGTTAGACTTGCCCTATTATTAACCCCTGATTTTAGTCATACCAACTAGGGGCAGAAATAAAATATTAGCCCACTAATTAGGTATTTTTAACTTTTTGTTTTTCCACTCCACTTTCACTGCACTACACATTTTCCACAACTTAGTGCTCCTACGTAGTTCCGCAAGTCGCAGCACGCCTCAATCCGCAGCGGATTGAGACGACCCCAATGATGAAGCATGCCACCTAGGGGAAACCCTGGTGGGTGAGGGGACTCTAGAAAATAATTTTTATTTCTGGAAAGAGGATTTTCATACATGTTCAGTGAAAACCCTGTTCTTCCCCACGGTTAGGTTTTTATTCTGGTATTCCAGATTTTGTGAAACTTCATTCAGTTAGGAGGGTGAACCTAACCTCAACCTCTATCTCCCCCCCATCTTTTGATTGCACTCCGTATGAGGTCCCTCATCATGCCTTCTAATGGTCGAAAGAACGAGGCTGGTAGATACAACGGAAGGTTAGCGAAATAATACAACAATCTGGGCAACATCACCATTTTGATCAGCGCCACCCTACCTGCCACAGAGAGGTTGAGTGTCTTCCAAAAATCTAGCTGAGAACGGAGGGCAGCGATTGCTCTGGATAGATTCCCATCCAGAAGGTCCCGGTCAGTATGATAAATCCGGATTCCTAAATAGCGTAACACAACCGTCTGCCAAGCCACCAGCACTCCATCCACCACCAAGTGAGGGGCGTCCGCGCGAGGAGTGAAGGGAAATAGACAGTATTTTCCCCAATTCATGCCCAGGCCCGACACCGATGCAAACTGCTTAAGTATGTGAGGTATGACAGGAGGAATCGTCACAGCCTGAGATTCTAATGCCAATAACTGCTTTTCCAATACCTGTAGTTCCAGTTCTGTTTCTTAAGGCCACCACCCAATCCCGCACACTTCCCCCGTATTGTGGATTTCATGGCACCCCACTCAACCATAGTGGACGAGGCAGACCCCACATTGAGAGTAAAATAATCGCCAATGGCCTCCCCTATGAAGTCCCGAAAGAAGGGGTCTTCTAACATTGCCGGTTGCAATCTCCATGTGGGGATAGCAGGTGTTCCACCCTCCCATGCCAGCGTGATGTAATGCGGGTTGTGGTCAGAGTGCGTACGGCCCCAGTAGTCCGAACACTTCATGTAGGGAAGTAGAGGGGGTGAACACAGGAACCTGTCCAGTGGTACATGCAATTTATGGGGTGCCGAATAAAAGGAATATATTCTCCCTATGGGATTCCGGTGCCTCCAAACATCAACCAGGTCCCACCCCCTCACCCAGGTACCTAGCACTGTAGAGTTAGCTGAAGCAGACGTACACCTAAGGGGGGGGGGGAAAGATCTGTTCAGACTCTTGTCTAGGACACTATTAAAATCCCCACCAATCAGCCACGGGATATCACACCACTTCACTAGTGTCAAAGAGAGCGAGCCAAGAAAAGTCCCCTGTTCTCCATTAGGGGCGTACACATTACCCAGCAGTACATATTGCGACCCTTCAAAAAAACATATCTGCCCTCCCTGTCGACCAAGACCTCCTCTGCCGCGAATGGCGTGCCTGGACGGATCCAGATGAGGACCCCCCTGCGCAAACAGAGAATAGTCAGTGGCATATACCCTTCCCCTCCATTTTCTTTGCGGCCGGGCCACTTCGACTTTGTTTAGATGAGTTTCCTGCAATAGGACAATGCGCACATTATGACGCTTGATGTAAGAATAAACCGCATACCTGCGGGATGGGGTACGGAGACCCCTCACATTCCAAGTAAGTATGGTGTGGTCAGTCATTACAGTGCCTTAAGAGAACCATTAGTACAGCCCGGCCCATGTGTGTTACTGCATATGTTAGTCGACGAAACATAGCAACTCTGCCCAGCCCTCCCCTAAGAAGCCTAAATATTACAAGGAACAAATATATAGAAGAACCTATCCAACAATAAGAAAACATTATTAGAGCGGTCCCCATGGGGATAGAGGTACTGCCCAAACCCTGATGAAGAAACAGTCCGTCAGAACAAATTAACTGGTTACCTTCAGTAAGAAAGGTATGAGGGGAAGAAAGGCCACACTTAACCTACCGCCCTAAGATCCCCAATTGACTCTGATCCTAGCATCAGGCCATACATTTCCGCAAGGGCGGCCCACCCACAGTGCTTGTAACTCAATGTGCCTATACAATCATACCATCCCCCCTTACTTGGGGCAGTGTAATGCTGAAGAGTACCAATGTCACAAGGAGACAGTTCCACATTCGGCCTTCAAAGTCAGTGACAAGGCCTCCGTTGCTTATACAATACCATCCGAAGACTGCGGCGTCACATCAGGCATCCGCAACGACATCCGATAGACCAGTCGCTGACGTGCCCTCATCTTCCGAAGTATGGACCGATGTCTCTTCCTTACTTTGAGTCTCAGTGGTCTCCTCCATTCTCTCTGCCACTCAGACCGCCGCGTGCTGCTCTTGTCTGATCAAATCCAGATGGGGCACCACTGACAGAACCCGGCGTCGCTGCCTGGACCCCCGACGGCGATCCTTCATGCCATCTGTCTCCTTCTTCTTGCCATCTGGGACCCCCGTAGGCCTAGGCCCTGTGAACCGCCCAGTTACCTCTAGCCAGTCCCATGCATCCTGGGGTGTATCAAAGCACCTCGACTTCCCCTCAGAGACCACACGAAGCCTTGCAGGGTAGAACAGTGAGTATGTAATGTGTAGCTGTCTGAGCTTCTGCTTGACATGAAAAAAGGATCCTCTTTGGCGCTGTACCTTTAGTGTGTAATCTGGGAAAAAGAGAACCTTCACATTCTCAAAGTTGATCTCCGGCATTTTTCTGGTCTCCTGCAGGATCATATCACGGTCCTTAAAGTGTAGCAGCTTAAATATAAGGGGACGCGCCTCACTGCCCGGCGCCGGTCTGCGGCCTGGGATACGATGCGCTCTTTCTATAGTGAAGGATGAGAATGCAGCGGGGGTAGTATCTCCTTAAGCCAGCGTTCAAGAAAAGGCACAGCATCCTAGCCCTCCGCTCATTCAGGCATCCCAATCAGACGGACGTTGTTCCTTCTCGAACGGCCCTTCGCATCTTCCACCCGGTCCTCCAGCTGTCGTATCCTGGCTTCATGTGCATTTTGTTGTTTCTCCAAGAACTCTGCAGCAGGTTTCAGTTCCGTGACATCTTGCTCAACAACGCCCACTCTGTCCACCAGCTTCCGATGGTCTGCATGGAGCAGTGTAAGGTCCAACGCAACCTTGTCGATTTTAGATTCCACTGACTCTCTAGAGAGCTCTATAGCAGCCAAAATGGCATCCAGCCAGTCCTTTGTAGGGTCTTGTTGCGGTACTGACTGCGCCAGGTCCATGTCCGCCGTACCAGTTTGTTGCGAGGAGGCCCTCGAGCCAGCTCCCCTGGTTCGGCCCATCTGTTCAGCAGGGATCTCCAGTATACTCCAGCTACCCCAAACTGCCAACTGGATAGGGCCAGGCAACGGGTAGGGTCCCACAATGCACCCAGCTATGTTCCCGGGAGAGGTGTTCCCTTCGCCCACTATCAAATCGGGCTGCCACCACTGTGTCCATCAAGCTGTTGTCTTATGTCCGTAATCTGGTATCCCACAGATGTGACTCCGTGTTTTTTCTCTCTCCCGACCCACAAATCAGCGGTTGCCTCACTTTTCAGCACCCCAGGTGACCGATCATCTGACTTGTGTCCAGAGCTGGCCCCAGTCTTTTCAATTCTTCCGTCTTTCGATAATGGCCATCGACGGTGATCCCACACCTCTTACATACAGCCGCAGCACCCAGTGTTGACCGTCCTTCCCACAATATCGTTATGTGCTGTCACAAGATCGACCACTACTGTCAGCAACTGGCCTTCCCACCGCTTCTCCGAATTATGGCTTGCCACCCCTGCTCACGGGTATGTTCTCCTCTCAGACGTCAATCTATTCACTGCTCATGCCCTACGACGCAACCATGCTTTCAGTCTATCCACAGCGCACCAGGACCCATAAGTTCGTGCATATGTCACACATGCAGTTCGTACCTCCACATCACCGTCACAGCGGTAGATAGGCCACCCTCGTCATTTCCAGCTCCTGCTTTAGTCCGCCCGCATCCGTGCCAGATTCCACTCGCATTTAGTTAGGCACCTCTCCGGAGCTCCTGCAAAGGCGTTGCACCATGTCCCACGGCCTCCTCCTGAATGCTCCTCCTCGACACACCGGCTTGACCTCCAGCGCGCCCACACCACAGTCAATCCACAGCGGTGACCGAGGTAGGCCTCGGTTTCCAGCTTCCGGCCGGCACAGCTCCTCCAGTACCCCCAGCGATCAAGTGACGCAGATCTCAGAGACTTGCACGTTAGGCCTCATCCAGGGCAGGCCTGCCCCACACCTTCATGACCACCGGGGCTCCAGCCGATCCCACCTGCAACGACAATACTCGCTGCAGCCCACTTCAGGCAGCGCCACGATCTCTAGGCCCCTCCCGGTCCACCTCGGAAGAACGTGGTGAGCTCCTCTACCTCTTCGCTCGTATGTGGCGGCCAAGGATCAATACAGCAGCCCCCAAGGGTCCAGGGTCACGTCCAGCCCAGGCCCAGCACTCCTTCTTAGACCACGTACGGCAGCCGGTTCAGTAATGGCAGCCCGCAACCTGTCCAGGCCGGGAGCGAGCCGCGGCGGCAGCCAAACCGGGCCCAGTCCACGCCACACGGTCAGCGCAGCCCCACCAGCGTCCACAGCAATCAAGCAGAGCGGATCTCAGCTTTCTCCGCTCAGCACTGCACCCAAAGCAGGCAGCTCCTCTGCTACCTCCGCAGCAGCTCTGATGGCAAGCCCAAGCCTGAGTCGCTCCTGAGACCTCGTCCGGTCTCTCCAGCGATGGTGTCACTTATTCCGATCACCTCCGATCGATGCCGTCTCCGTTTTTCGCTCCGGTCCGCTTCGAGGGGAGAGGCGATGGGCTCCTCCACCCCTACACTTGTGCGTGGCAGCCGAGTCCAATCACAGCAACTCCACAGGCCCAGGGCCGTACTCGGCTGAGGCCCAGCACCCGTTACCAGCGCCCGCACGATGGCGGTTCGAGCGGAATCACAGCTCCCCGAGTGCCCGAGAGGCTAGCCCCACACTTCGCTAGGTCTCTTCGATGTGGATGCCCAGTAAATACAAAGAATTGTTGCGGATAACGGGGATTAGTGGCGGAGCAGTCTTAAGACGTGTCCGCCATATTGCCTGTGCTGGCCACGCCCCCCCATCAGGCCTATATCTATGATCATTGGCTTGCCACCATAACCAACTAAAACCTGCTGTATCGAGTATAAGCTTTAACAAAAGTCAAAAAGTGCAATACATGCGCTCTTTTTAGTGGAAGTGCACAAATTCAGCCCAATCAAACCCTGTACCCAGGAAAACCAAGTGGGTCAGGTCTAAGCCTCTCCCTCATTAGTACTCTGAAAGCTCTTTTTTATTGATAACACATGGCCACACGACAACTGTGCAGTTACACCAGAGCTAAAAATCCATGTAGATTAGTGTAGCCCTGGGGATCCCATACTGCTCTCAAACACACCCCTGCACTCTCAAGTCCAAAGTTAATGGTGGAAGGGAAGGGTGCTGGGACTAGAAAACAGCAGCACATTCCTCATGACTGTACTGCTGCCAGAGAGACACAAACACAGTAAATTATATACTTATCTAAGACACTTTAACAGCATCACAATGCCATGTGTGGAGCCCTCAAGAAAACCATATTGCTGTTGGCTCAGGTAGCTGGATCAACAAAATAATCACAGTTTGGAGAGGAAGAATTTCTTTGTGGAAGCACATATCTTCTTCCCAATAAAAACATGTACGCCCACCAACAAGTGAGTGGAGATGAAGCCCCTCTCTGTAGTACTCAAGAAAGCTCTTTTTAGGTTGACCATTTAAGGTCGGTGACAGCTGCGCTCCCTTACCGCTAAACATTTCCTTGGTGACCGGTTTGTGTCTGAGTTGTTCAATCCCCATCAGAGCATCCCTCTCCTAACCGTCTCCTTCCTCTCCTGCTCCGCACCTCAACATGCCTCCCTCGTCCCACCATGCCTCTCTCCCTCCTCTCTGCTCCCCATCCTCCCTCTCCTAGCCCCCGTCCTCGCCATGCCTCTCTCCTCCGTCTCCTGCCCTGCACCGTGCCTCTGTCCTCCGTCTCCTGCCTTGCACCATGCCTCCTCCCTCCCTCTCCTGCCCCACAACATGCCTACGTCCTCCTTCTCCAGGATAAACAATGGCTACCTCCTCATCTCCTGCTCCTCTTTTCCCTGCCCACACTTTTCCTCTCTCTTCTGACACCATCCTCCTCTCTCTCCTGACCCACTACTCCATCTCCTGAGTCCCTCCTTCTCGTGCCCCGTACCTTACCATGCCTCCCTCCTCACTCTCCTGCCCCTTGCACTCCGATCTACACCTCACCCTGCCTTCCTATCCTGACCACACATCCCTCTCCTGCTTTGCAACTCACCATGCCTCCCTCCTCCTCTCTCCTCCCCACCTCCTCTTACCTGCCCCTCTCCTCCTCTACCCTGACCACACTTCTCCCTCTCCTGCCCTGTACCTTAGTATGCCTCCCTTTCCTTCCCCCTCCTCCCTCTCCTGTCGCACTCTGCATCATGCCCCCCTCCTCTCTCTCCTGCCCCCTCCCTTCTATTCTGCCCCCTCGTCTCTCCTGCTCCCTCCCTCCCGTCTCTCCTGCTCCCTCCCTCCCGTCTCTCCTGCTCCCTCTCCTGACCAGTGGTCGAAGTGGGTGGGATCGGCAGGGCACAGCGTGCCCCTACCTCTTTAATTTGATAGATTCCGTTCCCCTACTTTATTATTTTAAACACACGTCCCAGGACACAAGAAATAGCCAAGGCCTATAGATAAGGTTCGGCAGAGAAGGAAAGGACTTGTCTCTTCCTTCCTGCCCAGAGAAGCCAAGGACAGTGTCCACGTCTGCTCTGCTGCTGGCACCTACCTCACCCCCCCTCTCTTACTCTATCTCTTTTTGTCTTGCTTCTCCTCACTTACTGAAAACCGTGACTTCTAGAAAGGGTCATTACTCCCTCTTTCCCCTCCTTTCATTTATTTGTTCCTCTTTGAAATTGATCCAAAAAAGAAAAACACTTTTGCTGTAAATTTTTCTATTCCAAAGTGCAGCCTTGGGACGGAGCGAAATAAAAGTTTCAAAATGTGAACAATAACTAAATAAAGCAAGATAGAGTGGTCGCAAAGTGGCCAGATTGGTTTTATTCACACCCAAACACACATGCGCCACTTTGCAGAGTTTTTGCCAGTGAAGCGATACTTTTGCTTTCTCATCTTTCTTTGAACAGCATTGTTTTCCCTGGATGGGGAAGTGCACCATTCCTGGAGGAACTGTGCAATACATTCTTGATGGGTGGATTGAAAAACAAATTGTGTACCGTGGCTCTGTGTTTAGGGATTTGGTCTTTTTAAACCATACTGCTTACGTTTTGTAAGGATATAAGCAATGGACATTGAAACGGGTCCCTTCTGGGCCCTATAGTCATGTCCTTAACTTTTTCAGGCAAAAACATTGATTTCTGAATGTGTAAAAGCGTTAAGGTAACCATATTGTTCCTTCTTACATTTCACATGCTTTACTTAATTTTGCATTCCCCAGGAGTGTTTGCTTTTTCCAGGATGTTGCTACTTTTTTTTTTTTTAATGCAGCATATTACTCTTGTCTAGTGCATAATTTGAATTGAGTCGCATCCAGGTGTTTATAGCGGGGCACAATTGGGTTGTAGCTGAAGGCAGTGCGAGTTTCTCTCAGTGGGGCAGTATGGTGTTCAGTGGAGGAGAGGATGTGGCACTATGGCCAGAGCTGCCCGAATTTGGAACTGGGTAACCAGGTTCAGCCTTCATGAGCAGTCCACCAGACCATTCTCTTGAGGGAGCACATTCCCATGCTAGACCTTAGAAGCCCTGGTGTCTTAGGACCAGCAGGTTGACCCTAGCGGTGGCAAGTGTAGGTTAACCTTGAATGCCTGTCCACCACAATCCATACTGAAGTTCACCTTCAGTCTCGCAGGCAGGCCTATGAAGCAGCACACCCTAGAGCAACAGTGATTCTTTCACTGAGGTCAGGACCCTTGAGAAGGGCCGGCTCTAGGGCGGTGCAACCATAACGGGTGCTGACTTTGGGTGGGGTGGGGCGTCATGTTTGCAAGTATATTATGTTTCTAAAAGCACTTGCTGGCTCCTTCCTGGCCTCCAGCAATTTTCGGCAACTATAAAAATATCATGATAATTCCTGTGATTAATGTTCTTCCTAGAGAGAGATGGTGTTTTGTCAAGTGGAAGTTTTGACTCGTGGAAAGGTAGTGCAGAGGGTTTATGTGCCTGCTGCAAAGAACATGTACCATGCAGATCACAGAGTGCACATAATGTAAATAGGTCATTGGGTTACTGCATTTGTCAGAGAGATCTTTTTGTTACTCGCAGTTTATAAGTCAAAATTCTAACATAGAACAGTGAACTATTAACTGTCATCTAAGAGCTGCATGCAAACTGCAAGGTATAGATTAGAACGTTATGGTTTTTCCCCCACTCTTTGATTATCCTAATGTTGCAAAAAGGGTTCATTTGGATAATGATTAATTCTGGTTATTAAAGAGAACCCCCAACCATGGTATTACGTTCTAAATTCAGTCTGTGTTTCTCCAGACCAATCACTATTAAACTATAGTGCCTACTAGTATGGTTGTCATGCGACTCCTACACCTTGTAGTCCTTTGTCTTAAGTAACATTTCCTATATGCTGATTTACACATGTATGACTGATTGTCTCTGTAATGTGTGTGATTTCAAGTGCTCGGACACCCTACACTGGTATCAGTGGCGCTGTAAATCAAATTAAATGCATCTGAGCGAGAGTGTGGTTATGGAGACTGGAGGGGCACTGTTAAAGGGTGGTAGTGAGGGAATCCGTGACGGAGGGAGTCATTGGGGGGCACCAACAAACATTGTCGCACAGGGCTCCACCAGCGCTAAAGTTGGCCCTGCCCTCGAGGCCAGTCCGCCTCATCAATTGGTGTAGGAAGCTGGCTACCAAAATGAGGTATAGTGTGCACAGAGTCCAGTGGAATCCCAAAGGTAAGCAGAGGTAAAAGTAGATAGCACCTTACTCTCTATTTGTGGTAGTGTGGGCGAGCAGTAAGGCTTTATCAGAGGGTAGTATTAATCATTTGTTGTACACACTCAGGCAAGAAATCAAGTCAAACACTCAAAGACTGAACTCAGAGCAATTTGAATGTATAAAAAATATTTGGTTACATTTATTTCCTAGAACCAAGCAAGCCTGGCACAGGTAAGTGTAAATGGTACTTTTCAAGGCAGGTCGAACAATACAAGCAAGCTGAATGAAAATGGCTTTGTTACAGGTTTGTAAATACTTTGAATACAGTGGAAATTACTTTGGAGTACTTTTTCTACTCAGGGTGATATCACACTGGGACATTTCCTAGAGAAAAGGTAAGTAAAGCAGTTTTTAGATATTTGCAAGTTTTTAAAGTTCTCATACAAAACAAACTCCACACTTAAAACAATTTTCAAAAGAAAGCAGTCAATGCAGTCCTATGGGAGGAAATGAGGTTATCGGTTTCACGGTAAGGACTTGGGTTTGGAAGTTGGTTTTCTGGGGTTAGAACCAGGGTTCCCCCAAGGTCAAGGATGCACTCTCCAAGCACCCTCATCGGCACCAGGTCACCCGGGTGCAGAGTGCTGAGGCCCAATGTTATCCAATGGGGAATAAGGGGCCTCCGGGTGGTGGCTGCTCACGAGCATGCCACAAGGTTGTGGGAGCAAAGCTCCTGGTGTTAGGCTCAGGGCAAAGGGGGATCCGGTTTAGCACACAAAGTGCACCTGCAGCGGCGCAGGGGCGGCTGGGTGCAGGGTGCTGGTTTGGCATCGGGTGCCCTGTTGTTTTCAATGGGGATTCTCCGATTGCAACAAAGACTGCATGCTCGGGGACGAAGATCTTCTGGAGGTGACCACCGGTTGGAGAGGTTAGTTGGGATGCCTGGGGATCCTGGGACACCGTAGGTTGGGACACCCAAGGCTGTGGAACGTCAGGTGCAGGGGTGTCTTTAGGCATCAGGTTTTCTTACCAGCTTCGGTCGCGGTCGGGCGGGATCCTCCAGAAAGGGGCTGGAGGCGTCGATTGGAGATTCGAGGCAGGTCAGAGATCACCAGACCTCAGGTCAGAATCTCCGGGGAGACCTCGTGGTGTTGGGCCACTCGAACTCGGGCAGTGGGCGTCGGGTGCAGAGTGGTGCGGACTCGCGGATTTGGCTGGAGCCAGAGTCTGGTGTCCAGCGATTCCGGTGCTCACGGGAGACAAAGTCTTTGTTTTGGAAGGCAGGGCAGGTCCTTCGGGTTATTGAGAGCTGCTGGCTGCAGGACACACATGGATTTCGCTGGAGCAGGGTCGAGGTGCGGACAGGCCGGTAGGGCTGGGGCCAAGTAAGTGGGCATACTCCTCTTCTTAGTTCAGCACGGATTCTTCTGTCCTTCTTCTGGTCAGTTCTTGCCTGAGGAGGCAAGGTTCGGGGTTGCCCCTTAATACTAGATTTAGGGGTGTTACAGGTAAGTAAAGATCGGAACCAATGGGTCCCTTCTGTGGGGTGGTACAACCCCTATTATGCCACCCTCCGGTGGGAGGGGAGCATATGCCTCTCTCTGGTTAGCTGGGTCCCCCCATCTGCAAGATGGTGGGGACTGAGAGTTGTGCTTCACCCCGCCTCCCCCACCTGAGGCGTGGGGTTGGAAAAGGCGGGCACACCTTCCTCACTTGGTTTTCCCCACCAATTCTCCCACCCAAAGTGGGGGTCAGAACCAGTGGGGGCCAGTTCCTGGAAGCAGCAAATGGCTGGGGTAGCTCACAAAAGGCGACAAGCCACAGAAGCTTCCCCTTCGTGGACCCTGCCTATCCGGCAAGGCTTTGAAGCTTCCCCTTCGTGGACCCTGCCAATCCTGGGGGAGGAGGCTTGGCACCTCGTCCCAGGGTGTGCATTGTTTCAGACCCCAGAGAGCGGCAAGCTCTCGACCCAGGGGCCAAGAATGTCTGGTGGTGGCAGCTGGCGAGCAGCCACTCAGCCAGGACACTAGAGTTAGGTCACTTTTCAGGGGAAATCTCCAAGATGCCCTCTGAGTGCATTTTCATTAAATCCCACACTGGCATCAGTGTGGGTTTAATGTGTTGAGAAGTTTGATACCAAACTTCCCAGTTTTCAATAAAGCCATTTTGGTGCTGTGGAGTTCGTAATGACAAAACCCCAGTACCATATACCCTTAATGGCATTACTGCACTTCCAATGTCTAAGAACTAGCTTAGACACTGTGGGGGTACAGGGCTCATGCCCCCACCACTGGTATAGTGCACCCAGCTAGAGGTGTGGCTGACCTATGCCAGGGCAGTGGGTTGTAGGCATGGCACACAGAGATGTGTGCCATTTCGACTCTTCGCTTTGTTCTGCACCCAAAACATGCAGCCTGCAATAGCAGTGTGTGTGTGTGTAAAGGTACAGGGCCTCAAAGGGTGGCACAATAAGTGCTGCAGTCCTTAGAGGCCTTCCTTGGCACAGTGCCCTTGGTACCTATGGTACCATTTACAAGGGACTGACATGTGGCTAAAGAGTGACAATTGGGTTTTGTTTTAATGCAGTTTAGGGAAAGAACATAGGCCCTGGGTTGGCAGGAACCCAGGTCACACTCTGTCAAAGTACATCAACAGTTTGGCAAAAAGTGGGGGTGAACATACAAAAAGAGGGCACTTTCTTACAATTGGTACCTCTATTAGCTTTGTTTCAGCAGTAGCAGCTGGCAATGCAGGATTTGCACGCACACCAAACTAAGTTCACAAACTTCATGGTCTTCATGGCTTCATCCATGAGCACTTATAACATGTGCTGCCTGCTTTGGGGCACTGGAATTATGCAGCAATGGAGGACAAAATTATGCCGTAGTGTGTATTTATTTATAAAGTTTTATATAGCGCGAACATGACCCAGTCGGGTATCAGAGCGCTTCACATAAGAGCAAGGATAACAGAGAGGGAGACAAGTAAGTAAAACAACAAATCGGACAGTGCAGGATAAACGAGTAAACAAGAGTACTGATATATCGGAACACTACATAAATACAATAAATGAACATACGTGTGAGGAGGGAGCCTCAGAGCATTGTTTCAGGGGGGGGGGGGGGTAGGTACATAACAAATTCAGAGAGTATGCAGAAGAAGTGCTTTGACTTCTTTTTTGAAGGAGGACGTTGAGGGATTCAATCTGATTTCCGGAGGCATGGTGTTCCAGATTTTAAGGGCAATACCGGAGAAGGCTTGGTTATAGGTTTTCTTTCTTTGAAATTTTTGTGGTTTCAGCAGCTAAGTGCTAGAACTCCTCAAAGATCTGCAACCACCCGTGAGTTCCAGTTTCCGGGCGAGGTACTGAGGAGTGTTTATGTGAAGGGCTTTGTGGGTCATGCAAGCAATTTTAAGATGAATCCTAGCCTCAAAAGGAAGCTAGTTTAGAGATTTCAAATCAGGCGTGATGTGGCTATTTCTTTTGGATCATGTGATGAGCCTAGCCGCTGAGTTCAAAGAGGCCCTAAGCGGTGCCAACTTGTAGCTCGGAAGACCACAGAGAGTTGAACTCCCATACTCCACTCTGGAGATGACAAGCGCTTGAACAGCAGACTTGAAATCTTCCGGAGGAAGGAAGGGTTTTAACTTTCTTAGTATGCTCATTTGGAAGTACGCCCCTTTGGTGGCAGTGCTGCTGTGCTCCTGCATGTTCAGGGGCCTTATCAAGTATTATTCCGAGAGATTTGGTATAGTCAATGATGTGTGGAACACAGTTGAGAGCCGAAAGTTGTTTCATGTATTCAACGACAATAGGCACCTGTTTGGGAGGAGAGATAAGGAGGAATTACATTTTTATGGAGTTTAGCTTGAGGTGGTTGGAAGTCAGCCAGTGTTGGGTTTTGAGTAGGGTTGAATTGATGTCATCGGGGGCGGAGATTTTCAAGTACAGTTGGGTATCATCAGCGTACATGTGATAGAGTATATTGGATGATTTGAGCATTTGCATTAAGGGCTCCATGAACAGGTTGAAGAGTGTGGGTGAGAGCGAGGACCCTTGTGGGACCCCAGAGTGATCGGAGTAGGGTTAGAGAGGGAGTGATTGACTTTAATTCTTTGCGATCTGTTATGAAGAAACGAGGCACCCCAGTTCAACACTGACACTGAGAGACCCATCCTGCGTTCCAGTATATCTAGGAGGTTGTCATGTTTGACCGTATCAAAAGCCGACAAGAGGTAAAGGAGGATTAGAAGGCAAGCTTTGTTCCGATCCAGCATTTTTAGAGCATCATCCATTATGTGGGTAATGGCCGTTTCAGTGCTATGACCCTGGCGAAAACCCGATTGGAATTGATCAAGAAGCTGGAATTGATCAATCTGGCTACATAGTTGGACATGGACACATTTCTCTAGCAGCTTCGATAGAGTAGGAATGTTAGTGATTGGACGGAAGTTGTTACGGTCGTCTTGCTCAGCAGAGGGTTTTTTTAAGAATGGGTGTAACCTGCCCAGACTTTAGACAATCAGGAATCACACCTTGCTGGAGGGAGGCATTTACACTCTTGGTCCAGATTGGAACTCGGGACCTCTTCATGTCATTGAAGAAACTGGGGGGTAACGGGTCATTGAAGTGGTTGGAGGGTTTAAGTGTAGTACGAATGTTAAGTATAGAGAATTCGTCAAAGGGTGTGAAAAAGCTCCAGGAGGTGCCATTTTTGGGAGTGTACCCTGGAGCGGGGGGGGGTGGGAGAGGATGAGGGGTAGCTAGGGGATGGGTCTGTCAGCTGGTTCAGTGATGTCTGGAGATCAGTTTTAATCTTATCCATCTTTCCACGGAAGTCAGCAAAATCATCACAATTTGGCTGTATAGCGGAGGGCCGTTGGCAAATGACTGGGAAGATTGTTGGATTGGACTTTAATTCATTCAAAAAGCTTTTCGGGCCTGTTTCTGGCTTTACCTAGTTGGCTTCTGAAGAAGTTCGCTTTAGCACTCCTAATGTATTTATTGTAAGTGCTCCTCCTAGATCTCAGGAGCATAAGCTGTTCAAGAGATGGCGAGCCTCTCCAGGATCGTTCGGCTAGTCTCAGATTGCGTCTCTCTGTATTTAAGCTATCGTTGAACCAAGGTTTGGAGTCTTTGATGGACCTTCTTTTTAGCTTCAAGGGGGCAATAGCGTCCAGAATGTTCAATATGGAGTTGTAAAGCTGAGTGAGGTCATGAACCCCAGACATGTGAGTAGGAGGAGGCAAGGTCATGTTGCTAAGGGATATCATTTCATTCAGGTTTGCATTTCGGATGGATCGTTTCCAATGCCTGGGTTTCTTAGGTTGAGATTTTAACTTAGTCCAAGGCTCCATGATGCGGAAGGAGATGTAGTGATGATCAGTCCAGTCACACGGGACAATCGCGTCAAGTTGAATGAAGTTGGGTTTAGCGATAATAAGGTCCAGGATCAAGCCCAGGTTGTGAGCGGGGCTGTCGCATATTTGAATCATGTTAAGGTCAAGTAGGAAAGTTTTGAGGCTATTCACTGCAGGGTCATTAAGGTCATTCCAGCGAAGATTGAAGTCACCGAGGAAGATTTGGGGACAGTGATGATCCACACTGGAGGAGATGGTTTCCATAATTTGTTCCGCAAAAGGGAAGTTATCACCCGGCGGATGGCAGAATGTGTGCAAGGTGCATAGAGGCCTGAGGTTGCTTGAGATGTCTATGTACATGTATTCGCACAAGGGGAGAGTAGCAGTAAGTGACTGTTTCACAGTAAGACTATTCAGGTATATACAGGCGATCCCTCCACCAGGTTTGACCGATCTGTCATGTCTGATGATGTTATGGCTAGGAGGGCCTAGGAGGTCAAGGACCGGACCAGAGGACTCCTTTAGCCATGTTTCTGTAAGTATTAGAAGATCAAGGTCCTGTGCCAAGATGAGATCGGCGATATCCGCGGCGTTTCACAGCAGATCTACAATTGATAAGTGTCAGACTACTTACGTTTCCGCAGGAACGTGATGCAAATGATAAAGAGTCCTCACCTTCACCAGGTCATCAAATGCACCCAACTTGGTCAAAGTGCAAATAAGAACCCAGGGAAGAAGGGAAGAAAACAGGGAAAAAAACACTCAAAGGTTCCACGTGGCACCTCAATCAGAGATAAGGTCACTGTAAAACATAACAGGGAACATTGGTAAGTATAACGCTAGTGGATAGCCATGAATCTTTCTATTCTCTAGTCTAGTGCATATCCTCTTATGCATATACCTGATAATTCCCTTCTTCTGGGTTTTTCTATGTACCGGAAGAAGTATGGAGCATAGAGGAGTCTGGAGTATAGAAAAAACCTGGACAAATAAATATAAATGCAAGGAACACATAAGGAACAGGCGTGATTTCTTTGCTTGTCATATATTAACTGTAATAATGAAACCCACCAGTTAGTATTATGTGCGCTGCTCCTTACATATTTTAATCATCAATATAACATAAATTTCCTTGATTGCAGGTATGTCATCCTATCCTTATCTTCAGGAATCAGGAATGAACAAGGAGTCAAGAAAAACTCTAATCTTCATCCACGTGGAGCCCAATTTAGATAAGTAAAGTCAAAAACTTAAAACATAATGAAGAACTGTATTGCACTTATTACATGGCAATATCAGTTTTAAGCTTGTCTTTCTTGTTTTCTTTTCAGGGAGGTGGACAAGGAACTGAAGTCTACAGCAAAGGAAACATAATACTTTGACTTTCAGGCTAGTCAAAGCCTACCGCGCTAAGGATTACCATCCGGAGTCTTGGAGTTGCAGAAATCGAGGAATTCAATGAGGAGTCGCAGGGTTCGAGGAGATCAGCGCGGAGGATTTGCAGCAATCAAGGAGAACAATGCGGAGGATGTCGTGGGGACGCCGCAATAGGAGAAACCCGACGGGAGGGAGGAGCGTGATCCGGAAGCAGGTGAGTAGCATGAAAGGAGAATCAAAGTACCAAATAAACTAGAACGCAAAGCGTTCTTTCCCGGGAGCGGCTTGCCTATATATACTGCAGCCGACTCCCGCGCATGTGCAGAGCACGAGTCGGCCATCTTTGTAGTCCACCGACCGCTTGCGCTCTGCATTCCTGACCATAAGTATGCATTTCAAGTGGGGAGTTGAGTCGGATGAGGTAGATTGAGAGATGAGAACTTGTTTGAGGTTGGAGGTGTTTATAGTATTAGGGTTGTGTCTGGGTCTTCCGAGTGGGTTAGGGGGAATAGACGGAATATGGAGTTGTTTACCCAGATTGACTGTATAAATGGAGTTGTATGTAAGAAGGAGGGAGTGAATGTCATTATCTGTTAAGGAGATCTTAAATTTACATGCTCTGGAGGCAGCATTCGGGCAGGGAATGGTTCTCCACCTTTGGGGGTGTGTGGGGGGAGAGAAGCTGCGTAGGGCGATAATCCCATAAATGAAAGGGGAGATGACAGTGCAGTAGTTAGTAGCTGGTGCTTGATTAGGTCTGTTCTTCCCTAACGACCTGTGGGCCAAAAAGTCATTAGCCAATTTATGCAGCAAAAAAAGGCTGCAGCGTAATTCAGTATAATTTTCTGATACTTTATTATTTTGACATTTTTACACATGCTAACAGTGGCTACAAAGACTTTGCCTTTTTAGTACCAGTGTAACATACAAATGCAGCAGTGAGAAAGGTGACCAGTCAACCTCTGCAAAGGGCCCTCCACTTCGCAGACACACAAGTCATGTTTTTTAGTAACTTTTGATCCGTTGGAGCTACAAACAATGCATTAGAGAAAATCGTAAAATTATGCAGCAGATGATGCATTATGTGGCAAATATTGCAGAGCCATAATTATATAGAAAACTTTTGCAAACTAGGATATTTTCCCATTCAGGTTTGAACTGCTCTTGTGAAAAAAAGGGAGGAGAACTGCTGATGACAGAAACTCCATGGCTCAGAGACAAATGGCTTGTGATTCCACTTTTAAGTGTATTTGGGACATTCTGTGATTGGAAACATATCCCACTATGTGAATGTCAATTACTCATATTAAACCTTAAATAAACATGTGTATCAATTGGTTGAATTAAATAACGTAATAAGCTGTAACTGGGTAGTGAAATGCCAAACAAATACTAAAAATTAGAATGATTTACTCTTTCTGGCCACACCTGACTCCGCCCACTGACCCAATCCTCCGGTTATTCCTGCCCTCTGATTCTCCGCCCTCTGATTCTCCGCCCACAGTTCGCCTACTTTTTTCCCCCACTTCGACCACTGCTTCTGACCGCCTCCACCCTTTCCTGTCCCCAACCCTCATCCTCTATTACCTGCCCCTCGCTTCCCTCTATCTGCACCATCAGTTCTGCACCTCACCATGCCCCCTCCTCCCTCTCCTGCCCCCTTCTCTTCGCTATTCTCCATCCCCACTCCTGCCCCTTCCTCCCTCTCCTCCTCTCACGTGCCCCGTCCTCCTCCTCCCTCTCCTCCTCCTCACTACCCTGACCCCTTCCTCCCTTTCCTGCACCCTCCTCCCTCACCTGCCCCCTCCTCTTCTCTCACCTGCCCCCTCCTCCCTCTTCTGCCCCTTCTTCCCTCTTCTGCCCCCTCTGCCCCACTGTTCTGCCCTCCTCCTGCCCCCTTCTCCTCACTGTCATGCCCTCCTCCTCCTCCTATCCTGATGCCCATCTCCCTTTTCTGCCCCCTTTTCCTCGCTATCCTGCCCCCTCCTCCATCTTCTGCCCCTCCTCCTCACTGTCCTGCCTCCCCCTCCTCTTCTCTCACCTTCCCCCTCCCCTGTCTTCTGCCCCCTTCTCCCTCTTCTGCCCCCTCCTCCTCACTGTCCTGCTTCCCCCTCCTCCCCCTCCTCTTCACTATCCTGCCCCCTCCTCCCTCTCCTGCCCCACTCCTCCCTCTCCTGCCCCACTCCTCCCTCTCCTGCCCCTCCTCTTCTCTCACCTGCCCCCTCCTCACTGTCCTGCCCCCTCCTCCATCTCCTGCCCCCTCCTCCATCTCCTGCCCCCTCCTCTCTCACCTCCCCCTCCAACCTCTCCTGCCCCCTCCAACCTCTCACCTGCCCCCACCTCCTATCCTGATGCCCATCTCCCTCTTCTGCCCCCTTCTCCTCGCTATCCTACCCTCCTGCCCCCTCCTCCTCACTGCCCTGCCCTCCTCCCTCTTCTGCCCCTTCTCCTCCCTCTTCTGCCCCTCCTCCTATCCTGATGCCCTCCTCTGCCCCCGCTCCTATCCTGATGCCCTCCTCTGCCCCCTTCTCCACGCGTTCCTGCCCCCTCCTCCTCACTGTCCTGCCCCTTCCTCCTCACTGTCCTGTCTCCCTCCTCTGCCCCCCTCCCCCCTTACCTGCCCCCTCTCCTTCCCCCTCCCCCCTCCTCCCTCTGCTGCCCCTCCTCCTCACTGTCCTGCCCTCCTCCCTCTTCTGCCCCTTCTCCTCGCTATCCTGCCCCCTCCTCCCTCTTCTGCCCCTCTTTTCTCACCTGCCTCCTCCTCCTATCCTGATGCCCTCCTCCATCATCTGCCCCCTTCTCCACACGTTCCTGCCCCCCTCCTCCCTCTTCTGCCCCCCTCCTCCTCACTGTCCTGCCTCCCTCCTCTGCCCCTCCTCTTCTCTCACCTGCCCCCTCCTCCTCCTCACTTTCCCACCCTCCTCCTCTCACCTGCCCCCACCTCCTATCCTGATGCCCATCTCCCTCTTCTGCACCCTTCTTCTCGCTATCCTGCCCCCCCATCTCCTGCCCCCTCCTCGTCACTGTCCTGCCCTCCTCCCTCTTCTGTCCCTTCTCCTCGCTATCCTGCCCCCTGCTCCCTCTTCTGCCCCTCCTCTTCTCGCACCTGCCCCCTCCTATCCTGATGCCCTACTGCCTCATCTGCCCCCTTCTCCACGCGTTCCTGTCCCCCTCCTCCTCACTGTCCTACCCACTCCTCCTCACTGTCCTGCCCTCCTCCCTCTTCTGCCCCTTCTCCTTGCTATCCTGCCCCCTCCTCCCTCATCTGCCCCCTTCTCTACGCATTCCTGACCCCCTCCTCCCTCTTCTGCCCCCTCCTCCTCACTGTCCTGCCCCCTCCTCCTATCCCGATGCCCATCTCCCTCTTCTGTCCCTTTTTCCTCACTGTCCTGCCCTCTCCGCCATCTCCTACCCCCTCCTCCATCTCCTGCCCCCTCCTCTCTCACCTCCCCCCTCCAACCTCTACTGCCCCCTCCTCCTCACTGCCCTGCCCTCCTCCCTCTTCTGCCCCTTCTCCTTGCTATCCTGCCCCCTCCTCCCTCATCTGACCCCTTCTCCACGCGTTCCTGCCCCCCTCCTCCTCACTGTCCTGCCCTCTCCTCCATCTCCTGCCCCCTCCTCCTCACTGTCCTGCCCCTCCTCCTCTCACCTGCCCCTCCTCCTATCCCGATGCCCATCTCCCTCTTCTGTCCCCTTTTCCTCACTGTCCTGCCCCCTCCTCTCACCTCCCCCTCTACTGCCCCCCCTCCTCACTGTCCTGTCCTCCTCCTCTCACCTGCCCCCCTCCTCCTATCCCGATGCCCATTTCCCTCTTCTGTCCCCTTTTCCTCACTGTCCTGCCTCCCTCCCATTTCTGGCCCCGCCCCTCTCCTGCCCCCCCTCTTCCCTCTCCTGCCCCCCCTCCTCCCTCTCCTGCCCCACGCTCTCGACTCACCATGTCTCCCTCCTTCCTTCCACTCCACAGCTCTCCAGATGGCGCCGGGTTCCACTTCCGGACTCGAGACCAAGAACCAATGAAAGTGCGGGACGGAGAGAGGCTCGAGCCTGGGAACGATTGGGCGCGTGACGTTAGGTGTTGTTAATTGGATGAGTAGAAAGAGAAGAAGGACTTGCTAGCCTCGTCTGCCAAGACGGGAAGAGAAGCGTCGCTTCGACACAGACACAAACGACGGACGAGTAAAGCCGCCCCACCGGTACACCTAGGTTCTGTATTGAAAGCGCCCCGGGGGTACCTTAGAGAGGCCACGCTCCTCTCTAGACCACGCCCCTCTCTAACCACACCCCGTGTCAAGACCACGCCCCTCTCTAGACTACACCCCTTTCAAGGCAACACTCCTCTTTAGACCACGCCCCTCTCTAGCCACACCCCGTGTCAAGACCACGCCCCTCTCTAGACCACACCCCTTTCAAGGCAACACTCCTCTTTAGACCACCGCCTTCTCTAACCACACCCCCCACTTTTAAGACCCCGCCCCTCCCTAACCACACCCCCACTTTTAAGACCACGCCCCTCCCTTGCCACACCCACACACTGTGCCGATCCCTCGCTATTTTGTCATTTTTTTTACAACATTTTCTGAGCATATGTTTCACTTCTGCACAGGATCTGGCCCTGAAGGTTCTGGAGCGCTCTAGGGTCCCAAGCTCTCTTTAAAGCCTCGGGCAGATGAAGGGATTCGCCCAAAATCACAGGCTGCTGAGCCGGCGCCGGGACTCGGCCTGTTCTAAATGATGCACTTGTGGCCCAGCTTCACAGCTGCCAGGCTCTCACTTCGCTTCTGTGTGAGATCTCCATGTTTGCAGCAGGTTTACATGTAAGAATGTACCTTCCAATGCATCCCAAGCACTTCCATCCACCCATGCCCTGAGGGGTCCCGGTGACCCCCCTTCACACAGCTGCCAGGCTCTCGCTTCGCTTCTGTGTGAGATCTCCATGTTTGCAGCAGGTTTACATGTAAGAATGTACCTTCCAATGCATCCCAAGCACTTCCATCCACCCATGCCCTGAGGGGTCCCGGTGACCCCCTTCACACAGCTGCCAGGCTCTCGCTTCGCTTCTGTGTGAGATCTCCATGTTTGCAGCAGGTTTACATGTAAGAATGTACCTTCCAATGCATCCCAAGCACTTCCATCCACCCATGCCCTGAGGGGTCCCGGTGACCCCCTTCACACAGCTGCCAGGCTCTCGCTTCGCTTCTGTGTGAGATCTCCATGTTTGCAGCAGGTTTACATGTAAGAATGTACCTTCCAATGCATCCCAAGCAGTTCCATCCACCCATGCCCTGAGTGGTCCCGGTGACCCCCTTCACACAGCTGCCAGGCTCTCACTTCGCTTCTGTGTGAGATCTCCATGTTTGCAGCAGGTTTACATGTAAGAATGTACCTTCCAATGCATCCCAAGCAGTTCCATCCACCCATGCCCTGAGGGGTCCCGGTGACCCCCCTTCACACAGCTGCCAGGCTCTCGCTTCGCTTCTGTGTGAGATCTCCATGTTTGCAGCAGGTTTACATGTAAGAATGTACCTTCCAATGCATCCCAAGCACTTCCATCCACCCATGCCCTGAGGGGTCCCGGTGACCCCCTTCACACAGCTGCCAGGCTCTCGCTTCGCTTCTGTGTGAGATCTCCATGTTTGCAGCAGGTTTACATGTAAGAATGTACCTTCCAATGCATCCCAAGCACTTCCATCCACCCATGCCCTGAGGGGTCCCGGTGACCCCCTTCACACAGCTGCCAGGCTCTCGCTTCGCTTCTGTGTGAGATCTCCATGTTTGCAGCAGGTTTACATGTAAGAATGTACCTTCCAATGCATCCCAAGCACTTCCATCCACCCATGCCCTGAGGGGTCCCGGTGACCCCCCTTCACACAGCTGCCAGGCTCTCGCTTCGCTTCTGTGTGAGATCTCCATGTTTGCAGCAGGTTTACATGTAAGAATGTACCTTCCAATGCATCCCAAGCAGTTCCATCCACCCATGCCCTGAGGGGTCCCGGTGACCCCCTTCACACAGCTGCCAGGCTCTCGCTTCGCTTCTGTGTGAGATCTCCATGTTTGCAGCAGGTTTACATGTAAGAATGTACCTTCCAATGCATCCCAAGCACTTCCATCCACCCATGCCCTGAGGGGTCCCGGTGACCCCCCTTCACACAGCTGCCAGGCTCTCGCTTCGCTTCTGTGTGAGATCTCCATGTTTGCAGCAGGTTTACATGTAAGAATGTACCTTCCAATGCATCCCAAGCACTTCCATCCACCCATGCCCTGAGGGGTCCCGGTGACCCCCTTCACACAGCTGCCAGGCTCTCGCTTCGCTTCTGTGTGAGATCTCCATGTTTGCAGCAGGTTTACATGTAAGAATGTACCTTCCAATGCATCCCAAGCACTTCCATCCACCCATGCCCTGAGGGGTCCCGGTGACCCCCTTCACACAGCTGCCAGGCTCTCACTTCGCTTCTGTGTGAGATCTCTATGTTTGCAGCAGGTTTACATGTAAGAATGTACCTTCCAATGCATCCCAAGCACTTCCATCCACCCATGCCCTGAGGGGTCCCGGTGACCCCCTTCACACAGCTGCCAGGCTGTCGCTTCGCTTCTGTGTGAGATCTCCATGTTTGCAGCAGGTTTACATGTAAGAATGTACCTTCCAATGCATCCCAAGCAGTTCCATCCACCCATGCCCTGAGGGGTCCCGGTGACCCCCTTCACACAGCTGCCAGGCTCTCGCTTCGCTTCTGTGTGAGATCTCCATGTTTGCAGCAGGTTTACATGTAAGAATGTACCTTCCAATGCATCCCAAGCACTTCCATCCACCCATGCCCTGAGGGGTCCCGGTGACCCCCTTCACACAGCTGCCAGGCTCTCGCTTCGCTTCTGTGTGAGATCTCCATGTTTGCAGCAGGTTTACATGTAAGAATTTACCTTCCAATGCATCCCAAGCAGTTCCATCCACCCATGCCCTGAGGGGTCCCGGTGACCCCCCTTCACACAGCTGCCAGGCTCTCCCTTTGCTTCTGTGTGAGATCTCCATGTTTGCAGCAGGTTTACATGTAAGAATGTACCTTCCAATGCATCCCAAGCAGTTCCATCCACCCATGCCCTGAGGGGTCCCGGTGACCCCCTTCACACAGCTGCCAGGCTCTCGCTTCGCTTCTGTGTGAGATCTCCATGTTTGCAGCAGGTTTACATGTAAGAATGTACCTTCCAATGCATCCCAAGCAGTTCCATCCACCCATGCCCTGAGGGGTCCCGGTGACCCCCTTCACACAGCTGCCAGGCTCTCGCTTCGCTTCTGTGTGAGATCTCCATGTTTGCAGCAGGTTTACATGTAAGAATGTACCTTCCAATGCATCCCAAGCACTTCCATCCACCCATGCCCTGAGGGGTCCCGGTGACCCCCTTCACACAGCTGCCAGGCTCTCGCTTCGCTTCTGTGTGAGATCTCCATGTTTGCAGCAGGTTTACATGTAAGAATGTACCTTCCAATGCATCCCAAGCAGTTCCATCCACCCATGCCCTGAGGGGTCCCGGTGACCCCCTTCACACAGCTGCCAGGCTCTCACTTCGCTTCTGTGTGAGATCTCCATGTTTGCAGCATGTTTACATGTAAGAATGTACCTTCCAATGCATCCCAAGCAGTTCCATCCACCCATGCCCTGAGGGGTCCCGGTGATCCCCCTTCACACAGCTGCCAGGCTCTCGCTTCGCTTCTGTGTGAGATCTCCATGTTTGCAGCAGGTTTACATGTAAGAATGTACCTTCCAATGCATCCCAAGCACTTCCATCCACCCATGCCCTGAGGGGTCCCGGTGACCCCCTTCACACAGCTGCCAGGCTCTCGCTTCGCTTCTGTGTGAGATCTCCATGTTTGCAGCAGGTTTACATGTAAGAATGTACCTTCCAATGCATCCCAAGCAGTTCCATCCACCCATGCCCTGAGGGGTCCCGGTGACCCCCCTTCACACAGCTGCCAGGCTCTCACTTCGCTTCTGTGTGAGATCTCCATGTTTGCAGCAGGTTTACATGTAAGAATGTACCTTCCAATGCATCCCAAGCAGTTCCATCCACCCATGCCCTGAGGGGTCCCGGTGACCCCCTTCACACAGCTGCCAGGCTCTCGCTTCGCTTCTGTGTGAGATCTCCATGTTTGCAGCAGGTTTACATGTAAGAATGTACCTTCCAATGCATCCCAAGCAGTTCCATCCACCCATGCCCTGAGGGGTCCCGGTGACCCCCTTCACACAGCTGCCAGGCTCTCGCTTCGCTTCTGTGTGAGATCTCCATGTTTGCAGCAGGTTTACATGTAAGAATGTACCTTCCAATGCATCCCAAGCACTTCCATCCACCCATGCCCTGAGGGGTCCCGGTGACCCCCTTCACACAGCTGCCAGGCTCTCGCTTCGCTTCTGTGTGAGATCTCCATGTTTGCAGCAGGTTTACATGTAAGAATGTACCTTCCAATGCATCCCAAGCAGTTCCATCCACCCATGCCCTGAGGGTCCCGGTGACCCCCTTCACACAGCTGCCAGGCTCTCACTTCGCTTCTGTGTGAGATCTCCATGTTTGCAGCAGGTTTACATGTAAGAATGTACCTTCCAATGCATCCCAAGCAGTTCCATCCACCCATGCCCTGAGGGGTCCCGGTGACCCCCCTTCACACAGCTGCCAGGCTCTCGCTTCGCTTCTGTGTGAGATCTCCATGTTTGCAGCAGGTTTACATGTAAGAATGTACCTTCCAATGCATCCCAAGCACTTCCATCCACCCATGCCCTGAGGGGTCCCGGTGACCCTGTGAGAAAGTGCCATCTTTCTTACATGGTATGCCCCCACTTTTTGCTGAATGGCTGATGTACTTTGACTGAGTGTGCCCTGGGCTCCTGCCAACCAGGTACCCAGGGCCTGTGTTCCTTCCCTAAAATTGCATTGATACCTACACCCAATTGACATCCCTGGCCACAGGTCAGCCCCTGGTAAATGGTACCATGGGTACCCAGGGCACTGTGACCAGGGAAGGCCCTAAGGGCTGCAGCACTTGTTGTGCCACCCTTAGGGACCCTGCACCTTACACACACACACTGCCTTTGCAGGCTGCGTGTCTTGGTGCAGAACAAAAGTGAAGAGTCGACATGGCTCACATCCCTGTGTGCCATGCCTACAAGCCACTGCCCTGGCCTAGGTCAGCCACCCCTCTAGCTGGGTGCACTATGCCAGTGGTGAGGGCATAGAGGCATGAGCCCTGTGCCCCTACAGTGCCCAAGTCCATTCTTGGGCATTGTAAGTGCAGTGCTGCCATTAAGAGTATATGGTGCTGGGAGTCTGTCATTACGAACTCCACAGCACCATAATAGCCCCACTGAAGACTAAGAAGTTTGGTATCAAACTTCTCAGCACGATAAACCCCCACTGATGCCAGTGTGGGATTTAATGTAAACGCACTCCAGAGGGCATCTTAGAGATGCCCCTGAAACCAACCCGACCTCCAGTGTCCGGACTGAGTGGCTGCCCAGGCTGCCACCACCAGACATGTTTCTGGACCCCTGGGTCGAGAGCCTCTGCTCTCAGGGGCCTGAAACAATGCACATCCCGGGACGAGGTGCCAAAGCCTCCTCCCCAGGATGGGCAGGGGGAGCTTCAAAGGCCTGCCGCCTTTGGAGTTTCCCCAGACCATTTGCTGCTTCCAGCAAACTGGTCCCCACTGGTTCTACCCCCACTCCTGGCGGGAGAACCGGCGGGAAAAACCAGAAGCAGGAAATGGGTTGTGCCCACCTCTGCCAACTCCACCCCTAAGGTGGGGGAGGCGAGGTGAAGCACAAACTCGAGTCCCCGCCATCTTGAGGATGGGGGACCTGGCCAACCAGGGACAGGCTCCTGTCCCCCTCCCACTGGAGAGGAACAGAATAGGGGGTGTACCCACCCCAGGGAAGGGACTCATTGGTCCCTGCCCTTACCTACCTGTAACCACCCCTAAATTTAGTATTTAGGGGCTCCCTGAACCTTCCTTCCGCAGTTCCCAAATCCGAAAACAAGAAGAGAAGACGAAGCAAGAAGACCAGCCGTGCAGCTGCTAAAAGGAGGCGACAACAACTGACTTGGCCCCAGCCCTACCGGCCTGTCGACCTCTGAACCTGCTCCTGCGGAATCCCGGCCTCAGCAACCTCACAAACCCCGGAGGACCTGACTTCTGTGCTACAGCCTTCGACCCAGGGACTCCCACGAGCAGTGGTACTGCTCAAAGAAAACCTACCAAAGACCCGGCCCTGGCACGGAGCCGCGAAACCTGCACACTCTGCACCCGCCGAGTCCAGCCTGTGCCTGAGTGACCAAAGACCTCGAGGACGACCCCCGGCGATTCTGACCTGGAATCCAGTGGCCAAGGACCCTCCTCGACGACCCAGACGACGCCTGCAGCCTCAGGACAAGGGACCCCTCCAACCGCGACCAGCAGGGGGTAAGATTTCCCGACCTCAAAAGACACCCCTGCACCCGGCGCCCCACGGCCCCCTGTGCCCAACTCCTGGGTGTCTACCTATCCTCCAAGACCCCAACTTACCTCCTGAAGTGTTGGTCGTCCCTGAAGAATCACCGTCCCCGAGCCTGCAGCCTTTCTTCACCTTTCACGACCTCTATTGTTTAACATTGAGCGCCCGACGGCTCAAAGCACCCTGCACCCAGCCGCCCGAGTGCCCCTGGAAGTGCAACCTCTATCCTAACCTACTTCCCTACTTGCCCTGAGCAAGTGACCAGGAGCCCAGCTCCCACAGTCGCGTGGCCTGCTTGCCAGCAGCCACCAACCCGGGGCCCCCCGCCTGCCATAGGATAACATTGGGCCTTCTCACTCTGCACCCGGCCGCCCCTGTGCCGCTGAGGGTGTAAAAACTGTACTTACCTGATCCTGGGGGACCCCTGAGTCTTACCCAGAACCTTAACCCTGCCAGTCAAGTACTTACCCGAAATCCGATAACTCACTTTTCTTCCATAGGGTTCCATTGACTGATTTTCTGCGAAATTTCTTCTAAGTGTGGAGTTCTGAAACTTTAGAATATTCACCAAAAATCAACCGAGTCACGAAAACGAAAATACTCACCTAGTATTAGGAGGGGCCTCAGTGCTGGACCCGAGTGCCCAACACTGGCCCTAAAAGTAATCGCAACGTTACTTACCGTTAACTCACTTTTCCTTCATAGGGATCCATTGACTGGTTTTCTGTGAAATTTCTTCTAAGTGTCGATTTCTGTATTTTACAAATATTCTTTAAAAATCGAACAAACTACAAAAACGTAATTACTTACCTGTTTTAAGTAAATGTCCCAGTGCTGAACCTAGGAGTCCAGCACTGGATTACAAAAATAACGTAAACATACTTTGCTTGCACACTGTATTTCCTTTCATAGGATAACATTGGTAATTTTATCCAGAAAAGTTTCTAAGTGTCAGCTTTTGAAATATAGTAATATTCTTCAAAAATCACTACAATAACCAAAACGCTTTTTCTTACCTGTTTACAGGAAGTGTCCCAGGACTGAATCCAGGATCCAGTCCTGTGGTTAGAAAAAGTGCTCTGCAAAGTAATCAATTGTAATTAAGCATAATTTTCCATTGAGCTCAATGTTGCATTGAATTTGACCCTGTGTTGCCTCTTGCACCAACTGTGATTACCACTATCTAAAAAGTCTATTGCCTATCTGTAAGGTGAATAACCAAAGCATCTCATACTGAGAAAGTATATTTTGACCCTATTGTTGGTTCTAAAATAAAACAAGCATATATTTTTTTATATACAAACCATTGGCCTAGAGTTCAGTTCTTGAGTGTGTGGCTTCATTTGCTGACTGAGTGTGTACAACAAATGCTTTACACTGTCCTCTGATACTGCCTTACTGCTCGACCAAGCTACCACTTTGGAGAGTAAGGTTATATCTAACTTTAGCCTCTGTCAACCCTCTGGGGGACTGTGGACTCTGTACACCCTGAACCTTACTTGGGTACAGTATATACAGAGCCACTTTCCTACATTGGTGGATCAGCGGTGGGATACAAACTTGCATTTGTTGGACTACTTGGTTACCATCTGATCACACGACAGAACTCTTAAATTGCCTTTAGAATTCTGATTTTTTTAATTGGCATTTTTTTTTACCAAATTACTAAAAGTCTTGTTAGGGCCTTGCTTAAGTCCCTGTAGCATCTTAGAAAATAAAAAGTCACTATAGCCAAGGTTAGAGGGGTTAGAATTTTTTTTAAAAAAATGTCTCAAGACAAGAACCCAGCTACTAGTGAAGATAATAATGACATACAGGAACTGGTTGAGGAGCTCGACCTCACCCCTTATCTTCATTTGTCTTTCAAAGAGATAAGGTCCTTATGCAAACTTAAAGATATACCAATGGGCCAGCATCCAGCCAAACAAGGGCTCCAGGAGCTCCTGGCTGAGTATGCTAAAGCCCACCCCTCTGAGCATGGTGATGACCCAACAGAGGAGGAAAGGAATGAGGAGGATGGGGATGGTAACCCACCTCCATCACTTCCTAGGGAAGATAGGGTCCCTGCACCCTTAACTCCAAGAATAGACCTCTGGGGACCTAGGGGCCACCTAGGTGGTCCTGGTCCCAGAGAGGACACTGAGGATACCCTCAGTGAGGAGGACAACTTGTTAGCCAGGTTGGCCAAACGACTGGACCTAGAGACCAGACTCCTGGCTCTAGAGAAGGAAAGACAGGAGATGGGTTTAGCACCCATCAATGGTGGCAACAATACTAAAAATAAGGATAGGGAGGAAACTTCTGAACCTAAAATCCCCAAAGGGATTGTCCTAAGTTTGAGGAAGGTGATGACATCACCAAATGGTTCACAGCCTTTGAGAGGGCTTGTGAAATAAGAAGAGTAAAGAAACCTCTGTGGGGGCACTCCTGTGGGAACTGTTCTCTGGTAACTGCAGAGACAGGCTTCTGACCCTCTCTGGGCCAGATGCAGGGTCCTATGACCTCATGAAGAGTACTCTGATTGAGGGATTTGGGCTCACTACTGAGGAGTATAGAATTAGATTCAGGGGGCTCACAAAACCCAGACCCAGTCCTGGATTGACTTCGTGGACTACTCAGTAAAGACACTGGATGGCTGGTTAGCTGGACATAATGTGCATGATTTTTCTGGACTTTACAATTTGTTTATGAAGGAACACATACTAAGTAATTGCACAAATGAAAAGTTGCATCAGCATTTGGTAGACCTAGGTCTAATTTCTCCCCAAGAATTGGGAAAGAAGGCAGACCACTGGGTCAAGACTAGGGTGACAAGGACAACCACTGGGGGTGACCAAAGAAGGTGGTCACCAAACCCCCAGGGGAAAGGTGGTGAGAATCCCCAAGATAAAAAGTCTGAGTCTTCCAAAGGGCCCCAAAAACCTGTTCAGGGGGTGGGTCCCAAACTACTCCCTATGTGCCTCAACCCTATAGGGGAAGAACTTTGATCCCTTGAAGGCCTGGTGTAATAACTGTAAGAAGTCAGGACACCTCACTGTAGACAAAACTTGCCCCCACAACAAAGCCCCTAAGGCACCCAGTACAGCTACTCCTGGGGCAGCAAGTTTACAGATGGGATCAGAAGTGTACCCTGAGCAAATCTGGGAACCCACTGAGGCAAGTCTGGTCTCCCTAGGGGAAGTGGAATTTGCCACTGTAGCTGTGTGGCCACCCAACTTAAAGAAGTATTTGCAATACCCCTGGGTGAATGGAACTAGAGTAGAGGCTCTGAGGGATACAGGTGCCAGTGTCACTATGGTGAGGGACACACTGGTTTCCCCTGAGCAATACTTGATTGGGAAAACTTACCCAGTCACCAATGCTGACAGTGTCACCACTAGTCATCCCATGGCCATGGTGACATTAGGCTGGGGGGTTACTGGCCTGAAGCAGGTAGTGGTCTCTCCGAAGTTACCAGCTGCATGTCTGCTAGGAAATGATCTGGAAACCTCAGCCTGGGCAGAGGTGGAGCTAAAGGCCCATGCAGCCATGCTGGGCATCCCTGAATTGGTGTGTGTAAAAACAAGAGCACAGAGCAAAAGGCAGGGTGAAGAAATAGTGTTGGAGCCTGAAATGATGGCCCAGCCTACCAAGAGAAAAGGAAAGAAGACTGGCGGACCAGCTTCTACACAGTCACAAGAGCAGGACCCCTCTCCTCAGGGAGAGAACCTGGAAGCCCCAGAGGGAACTGAGCCCCTAGAGCTTGACCCTTACCAGGTTGAACTCTTGGGCCCAGGGGGACCCTCTAGGGAAGAGCTGTGCCAGGGACAGCAAGACTGTCCCACTCTTGAAAGCCTGAGGCAGCAAGCTGTTTCAGAAGCCAAGGGAGATGTCAGTGGTACCCACAGAGTCTATTGGGAAGAGGGATTACTGTACACTGAGGCAAAAGACCCCAACCCTGGAACCACCAGGAGAGTGGTAGTGCCCCAGAAGTACAGGGAGTTCCTCCTAACTTTGGCTCATGACATCCCCCTAGCTGGACATCTGGGCCAAACCAAAACTTGGGAAAGGCTAGTTAGCCACTTTTACTGGCCCCAGATGCACCAAAAGGTGAAGGAGTTTGTCAGCTCCTGTGTTACCTGTCAAGCCAGTGGCAAGACAGGTGGCCATCCAAAGGCCCCCTGATACCACTACCTGTGGTGGGGGTTCCCTTTGAAAGGGTAGGTGTGGACATAGTGGGTCCACTGGAACCTCCCACAGCCTCAGGGAACAAATTCATACTGGTGGTAGTGGATCATGCCACTAGGTATCCTGAGGCTATTCCCCTTAGGACTACTACAGCTCCTGCAGTAGCCAAAGCCCTCATTGGTGTCTTCACCAGGGTAGGGTTTCCTAAGGAGGTGGTTTCAGACAGAGGTTCCAACTTCATGTCTGCTTACCTGACCCACATGTGGAAGGAGTGTGGGGTGCAGTACAAGTTTACTACACCCTACCACCCACAAACCAATGGCCTTGTTGAGAGGTTCAACAAGACATTGAAAGGCATGATCATGGGGCTCCCTGAAAAACTCAAAAGGAGATGGGATGTCCTACTACCATGCCTGCTTTTCGCTTACAGAGAAGTGCCACAGAAGGGGGTAGGTTTCTCACCCTTTGAACTTCTGTTTGGCCATCCTGTGAGGGGACCACTCTGTCTTGTAAAGGAGGGCTGGGAGAGACCTCTCCAAGAACCCAAACAAGATATAGTGGACTATGTGCTTGGCCTAAGGTCCAGAATGGCTGAGTACATGGAAAAGGCATCCAAGAACCTTGAGGCCAGCCAGGAGCTTCAGAAGCACTGGTATGACCAAAAAGCTGCACTGGTTGAATTCCAACCTGGGCAACAGGTATGGGTTTTGGAGCCAGTGGCACCAAGGGCCCTCCAGGACAGATGGAGTGGCCCTTACCCTATCCTAGAGAAAAGAGTGAGGTCACCTACCTGGTTGACCTGGGCACCAGCAGGACACCCAAAAGGGTTATCCATGTGAACCGCCTAAAACTCTACAATGACAGGGCTGACATCACCATGCTGATGGTGACAGATGAGGAACAGGAAGCTGAGAGTGAACCTCTCCCTGATCTCCTCTCCCACAGCCCAAAAGATGGGTCAGTAGATGGAGTTGTCTTTTCAGACACCCTCACTGCCCAACAGCAGACTGACTGCAAGCAAGTCTTGCAGCAGTATGCTGGGCTCTTTCCTTGACCCCTGGTCTGACAAACTGGTGTACCCATGATGTGGACACTGGTGACAGTGCACCTGTCAAAAACAAGATCTATCGTCAGTCAGACCAAGTTAAGGAAAGCATCAGAGCTGAAGTCAGCAAGATGCTGGAGCTAGGGGTTATTGAGCCCTCTGAGAGCCCCTGGGCTAGCCCAGTGGTTCTGGTCCCCAAACCTCATCAAAAGGGTGAAAAGAGAGAGATGAGGTTTTGTGTGGACTATAGGGGTCTCAACTCTGTCACCAAGACAGATGCACACCCTATCCCAAGAGCTGATGAACTGATAGACAGATTGGGTGCAGCCAAATACCTGAGTACCTTTGACTTAACTGCAGGGTACTGGCAGATTGGCATGGCCCCAGGAGCCAAACAGAAAACAGCATTCTCCACACCTGATGGGCATTTTCAGTTCACTGTTATGCCCTTTGGTTTAAAGAATGCCCCTGCCACCTTCCAGAGGTTGGTGAATCAAGTCCTTGCTGGGTTGGAGTCCTTTAGTGCAGCTTATCTTGATGATATTGCTGTCTTCAGTTCCACCTGGCAGGATCACCTGGTCCACCTTGGGAAGGTTTTAAAGGCCCTGCAAACTGCAGGCCTAACTATCAAGGCATCCAAATGCCAGATAGGGCAGGGCACTGTGGTGTACTTGGGCCACCTGGTTGGTGGAGGCCAGGTACAACCCTTACAGCCCAAGATCCAGGCTATCCTGGACTGGGTAGCTCCAACAACTCAGACCCAAGTCAGGGCATTCCTTGGCTTGACTGGGTACTACAGGAGGTTTGTGAAGGGATATGGGTCCATTGTGACTCCCCTCACAGAACTCACCTCCAAGAAGATGCCAAAGAAAGTAAACTGGACAGTTTGTTGCCAAAAGGCTTTTGACACTCTGAAAGAAGCAATGTGCTCAGCACCAATTCTAAAAGCACCAGATTATGCCAAGCAGTTCATTGTGCAGACTGATGCCTCTGAGCTAGGGATAGGAGCGGTCCTATCCCAGACCAATGATGAAGGCCAAGACCAACCTGTTGCTTTTATAAGCAGAAGGCTTCTCCCCAGGGAGCAGCGTTGGAGTGCCATTGAGAGGGAGGCCTTTGCTGTGGTCTGGTCCCTGAAGAAGCTGAGGCCCTACCTGTTTGGAACTCACTTCCTAGTTCAAACTGACCACAGACCTCTCAGGTGGCTAATGCAAATGAAAGGAGAAAACCCAAAACTGTTGAGGTGGTCCATCTCCCTACAGGGAATGGACTTTGAAGTGGAACACAGACCTGGCACTGCCCATGCCAATGCAGATGGCCTTTCCAGGTTCTTCCACTTAGACAATGAAGACTCCATAGGGCAAGGTTAGTCTCATCATCTTTCGTTTGGGGGAGTTGTGTGAGAAAGTGCCATCTTTCTTACATGGTATGCCCCCACTTTTTGCTGAATGGCTGATGTACTTTGACTGAGTGTGCCCTGGGCTCCTGCCAACCAGGTACCCAGGGCCTGTGTTCCTTCCCTAAAATTGCATTGATACCTACACCCAATTGACATCCCTGGCCACAGGTCAGCCCCTGGTAAATGGTACCATGGGTACCCAGGGCACTGTGACCAGGGAAGGCCCCTAAGGGCTGCAGCACTTGTTGTGCCACCCTTAGGGACCCTGCACCTTTACACACACACACTGCCTTTGCAGGCTGCGTGTCTTGGTGCAGAACAAAAGTGAAGAGTCGACATGGCTCACATCCCTGTGTGCCATGCCTACAAGCCACTGCCCTGGCCTAGGTCAGCCACCCCTCTAGCTGGGTGCACTATGCCAGTGGTGAGGGCATAGAGGCATGAGCCCTGTGCCCCTACAGTGCCCAAGTCCATTCTTGGGCATTGTAAGTGCAGTGCTGCCATTAAGAGTATATGGTGCTGGGAGTCTGTCATTACGAACTCCACAGCACCATAATGGCCCCACTGAAGACTAAGAAGTTTGGTATCAAACTTCTCAGCACATTAAACCCCCACTGATGCCAGTGTGGGATTTAATGTAAACGCACTCCAGAGGGCATCTTAGAGATGCCCCCTGAAACCAACCCGACCTCCAGTGTCCGGACTGAGTGGCTGCCCAGGCTGCCACCACCAGACATGTTTCTGGACCCCTGGGTCGAGAGCCTCTGCTCTCAGGGGCCTGAAACAATGCACATCCCGGGACGAGGTGCCAAAGCCTCCTCCCCCAGGATGGGCAGGGGGAGCTTCAAAGGCCTGCCGCCTTTGGAGTTTCCCCAGACCATTTGCTGCTTCCAGCAAACTGGTCCCCACTGGTTCTACCCCACTCCTGGCGGGAGAACCGGCGGGAAAACCAGAAGCAGGAAATGGGTTGTGCCCACCTCTGCCAACTCCACCCCTAAGGTGGGGGAGGCGAGGTGAAGCACAAACTCGAGTCCCCGCCATCTTGAGGATGGGGGACCTGGCCAACCAGGGACAGGCTCCTGTCCCCCTCCCACTGGAGAGGAACAGAATAGGGGGTGTACCCACCCCAGGGAAGGGACTCATTGGTCCCTGCCCTTACCTACCTGTAACCACCCCTAAATTTAGTATTTAGGGGCTCCCTGAACCTTCCTTCCGCAGTTCCCAAATCCGAAAACAAGAAGAGAAGACGAAGCAAGAAGACCAGCCGTGCAGCTGCTAAAAGGAGGCGACAACAACTGACTTGGCCCCAGCCCTACCGGCCTGTCGACCTCTGAACCTGCTCCTGCGGAATCCCGGCCTCAGCAACCTCACAAACCCCGGAGGACCTGACTTCTGTGCTACAGCCTTCGACCCAGGGACTCCCACGAGCAGTGGTACTGCTCAAAAGAAAACCTACCAAAGACCCGGCCCTGGCACGGAGCCGCGAAACCTGCACACTCTGCACCCGCCGAGTCCAGCCTGTGCCTGAGTGACCAAAGACCTCGAGGACGACCCCCGGCGATTCTGACCTGGAATCCAGTGGCCAAGGACCCTCCTCGGCGACCCAGACGACGCCTGCAGCCTCAGGACAAGGGACCCCTCCAACCGCGACCAGCAGGGGTAAGATTTCCCGACCTCAAAGACACCCCTGCACCCGGCGCCCCACGGCCCCCTGTGCCCAACTCCTGGGTGTCTACCTATCCTCCAAGACCCCAACTTACCTCCTGAAGTGTTGGTCGTCCCTGAAGAATCACCGTCCCCGAGCCTGCAGCCTTTCTTCACCTTTCACGACCTCTATTGTTTAACATTGAGCGCCCGACGGCTCAAAGCACCCTGCACCCAGCCGCCCGAGTGCCCCTGGAAGTGCAACCTCTATCCTAACCTACTTCCCTACTTGCCCTGAGCAAGTGACCAGGAGCCCAGCTCCCACAGTCGCGTGGCCTGCTTGCCAGCAGCCACCAACCCGGGGCCCCCCGCCTGCCATAGGATAACATTGGGCCTTCTCACTCTGCACCCGGCCGCCCCTGTGCCGCTGAGGGTGTAAAAACTGTACTTACCTGATCCTGGGGGACCCCTGAGTCTTACCCAGAACCTTAACCCTGCCAGTCAAGTACTTACCCGAAATCCGATAACTCACTTTTCTTCCATAGGGTTCCATTGACTGATTTTCTGCGAAATTTCTTCTAAGTGTGGAGTTCTGAAACTTTAGAATATTCACCAAAAATCAACCGAGTCACGAAAACGAAAATACTCACCTAGTATTAGGAGGGGCCTCAGTGCTGGACCCGAGTGCCCAACACTGGCCCTAAAAGTAATCGCAACGTTACTTACCGTTAACTCACTTTTCCTTCATAGGGATCCATTGACTGGTTTTCTGTGAAATTTCTTCTAAGTGTCGATTTCTGTATTTTACAAATATTCTTTAAAAATCGAACAAACTACAAAAACGTAATTACTTACCTGTTTTAAGTAAATGTCCCAGTGCTGAACCTAGGAGTCCAGCACTGGATTACAAAAGTAACGTAAACATACTTTGCTTGCACACTGTATTTCCTTTCATAGGATAACATTGGTAATTTTATCCAGAAAAGTTTCTAAGTGTCAGCTTTTGAAATATAGTAATATTCTTCAAAAATCACTACAATAACCAAAACGCTTTTTCTTACCTGTTTACAGGAAGTGTCCCAGGACTGAATCCAGGATCCAGTCCTGTGGTTAGAAAAGTGCTCTGCAAAGTAATCAATTGTAATTAAGCATAATTTTCCATTGAGCTCAATGTTGCATTGAATTTGACCCTGTGTTGCCTCTTGCACCAACTGTGATTACCACTATCTAAAAAGTCTATTGCCTATCTGTAAGGTGAATAACCAAAGCATCTCATACTGAGAAAGTATATTTTGACCCTATTGTTGGTTCTAAAATAAAACAAGCATATATTTTTTTATATACAAACCATTGGCCTAGAGTTCAGTTCTTGAGTGTGTGGCTTCATTTGCTGACTGAGTGTGTACAACAAATGCTTTACACTGTCCTCTGATACTGCCTTACTGCTCGACCAAGCTACCACTTTGGAGAGTAAGGTTATATCTAACTTTAGCCTCTGTCAACCCTCTGGGGGACTGTGGACTCTGTACACCCTGAACCTTACTTGGGTACAGTATATACAGAGCCACTTTCCTACAGACCCCCCTTCACAGAGCTGCCAGGCTCTCGCTTCGCTTCTGTGTGAGATCTCCATGTTTGCAGCAGGTTTACATGTAAGAATGTACCTTCCAATGCATCCCAAGCACTTCCATCCACCCATGCCCTGAGGGGTCCCGGTGACCCCCTTCACACAGCTGCCAGGCTCTCGCTTCGCTTCTGTGTGAGATCTCCATGTTTGCAGCAGGTTTACATGTAAGAATGTACCTTCCAATGCATCCCAAGCACTTCCATCCACCCGTGCCCTGAGGGGTCCCGGTGACCCCCTTCACACAGCTGCCAGGCTGTCGCTTCGCTTCTGTGTGAGATCTCCATGTTTGCAGCAGGTTTACATGTAAGAATTTACCTTCCAATGCATCCCAAGCACTTCCATCCACCCATGCCCTGAGGGGTCCCGGTGACCCCCTTCACACAGCTGCCAGGCTCTCGCTTCGCTTCTGTGTGAGATCTCCATGTTTGCAGCAGGTTTACATGTAAGAATGTACCTTCCAATGCATCCCAAGCACTTCCATCCACCCATGCCCTGAGGGGTCCCGGTGACCCCCTTCACACAGCTGCCAGGCTCTCGCTTCGCTTCTGTGTGAGATCTCCATGTTTGCAGCAGGTTTACATGTAAGAATGTACCTTCCAATGCATCCCAAGCACTTCCATCCACCCATGCCCTGAGGGGTCCCGGTGACCCCCTTCACACAGCTGCCAGGCTCTCGCTTCGCTTCTGTGTGAGATCTCCATGTTTGCAGCAGGTTTACATGTAAGAATGTACCTTCCAATGCATCCCAAGCAGTTCCATCCACCCATGCCCTGAGTGGTCCCGGTGACCCCCTTCACACAGCTGCCAGGCTCTCACTTCGCTTCTGTGTGAGATCTCCATGTTTGCAGCAGGTTTACATGTAAGAATGTACCTTCCAATGCATCCCAAGCAGTTCCATCCACCCATGCCCTGAGGGGTCCCGGTGACCCCCTTCACACAGCTGCCAGGCTCTGCTTCGCTTCTGTGTGAGATCTCCATGTTTGCAGCAGGTTTACATGTAAGAATGTACCTTCCAATGCATCCCAAGCACTTCCATCCACCCATGCCCTGAGGGGTCCCGGTGACCCCCCTTCACACAGCTGCCAGGCTCTCGCTTCGCTTCTGTGTGAGATCTCCATGTTTGCAGCAGGTTTACATGTAAGAATGTACCTTCCAATGCATCCCAAGCACTTCCATCCACCCATGCCCTGAGGGGTCCCGGTGACCCCCTTCACACAGCTGCCAGGGTCTCGCTTCGCTTCTGTGTGAGATCTCCATGTTTGCAGCAGGTTTACATGTAAGAATGTACCTTCCAATGCATCCCAAGCACTTCCATCCACCCATGCCCTGAGGGGTCCCGGTGACCCCCTTCACACAGCTGCCAGGCTCTCGCTTCGCTTCTGTGTGAGATCTCCATGTTTGCAGCAGGTTTACATGTAAGAATGTACCTTCCAATGCATCCCAAGCACTTCCATCCACCCATGCCCTGAGGGGTCCCGGTGACCCCCTTCACACAGCTGCCAGGCTCTCGCTTCGCTTCTGTGTGAGATCTCCATGTTTGCAGCAGGTTTACATGTAAGAATGTACCTTCCAATGCATCCCAAGCAGTTCCATCCACCCATGCCCTGAGGGGTCCCGGTGACCCCCTTCACACAGCTGCCAGGCTCTCACTTCGCTTCTGTGTGAGATCTCCATGTTTGCAGCAGGTTTACATGTAAGAATGTACCTTCCAATGCATCCCAAGCAGTTCCATCCACCCATGCCCTGAGGGGTCCCGGTGACCCCCTTCACACAGCTGCCAGGCTCTCGCTTCGCTTCTGTGTGAGATCTCCATGTTTGCAGCAGGTTTACATGTAAGAATGTACCTTCCAATGCATCCCAAGCACTTCCATCCACCCATGCCCTGAGGGGTCCCGGTGACCCCCTTCACACAGCTGCCAGGCTCTCGCTTCGCTTCTGTGTGAGATCTCCATGTTTGCAGCAGGTTTACATGTAAGAATGTACCTTCCAATGCACCCCAAGCAGTTCCATCCACCCATGCCCTGAGGGGTCCCGGTGACCCCCTTCACACAGCTGCCAGGCTCTCACTTCGCTTCTGTGTGAGATCTCTATGTTTGCAGCAGGTTTACATGTAAGAATGTACCTTCCAATGCATCCCAAGCAGTTCCATCCACCCATGCCCTGAGGGGTCCCGGTGACCCCCTTCACACAGCTGCCAGGCTCTCACTTCGCTTCTGTGTGAGATCTCTATGTTTGCAGCAGGTTTACATGTAAGAATGTACCTTCCAATGCATCCCAAGCAGTTCCATCCACCCATGCCCTGAGGGGTCCCGGTGACCCCCCTTCACACAGCTGCCAGGCTCTCGCTTCGCTTCTGTGTGAGATCTCCATGTTTGCAGCAGGTTTACATGTAAGAATGTACCTTCCAATGCATCCCAAGCAGTTCCATCCACCCATGCCCTGAGGGGTCCCGGTGACCCCCTTCACACAGCTGCCAGGCTCTCACTTCGCTTCTGTGTGAGATCTCCATGTTTGCAGCAGGTTTACATGTAAGAATGTACCTTCCAATGCATCCCAAGCAGTTCCATCCACCCATGCCCTGAGGGGTCCCGGTGACCCCCTTCACACAGCTGCCAGGGTCTCGCTTCGCTTCTGTGTGAGATCTCCATGTTTGCAGCAGGTTTACATGTAAGAATGTACCTTCCAATGCATCCCAAGCACTTCCATCCACCCATGCCCTGAGGGGTCCCGGTGACCCCCTTCACAGAGCTGCCAGGCTCTCGCTTCGCTTCTGTGTGAGATCTCCATGTTTGCAGCAGGTTTACATGTAAGAATGTACCTTCCAATGCATCCCAAGCACTTCCATCCACCCATGCCCTGAGGGGTCCCGGTGACCCCCTTCACACAGCTGCCAGGCTGTCGCTCGCTTCTGTGTGAGATCTCCATGTTTGCAGCAGGTTTACATGTAAGAATTTACCTTCCAATGCATCCCAAGCACTTCCATCCACCCATGCCCTGAGGGGTCCCGGTGACCCCCTTCACACAGCTGCCAGGCTCTCGCTTCGCTTCTGTGTGAGATCTCCATGTTTGCAGCAGGTTTACATGTAAGAATGTACCTTCCAATGCATCCCAAGCACTTCCATCCACCCATGCCCTGAGGGGTCCTGGTGACCCCCTTCACACAGCTGCCAGGCTCTCGCTTCGCTTCTGTGTGAGATCTCCATGTTTGCAGCAGGTTTACATGTAAGAATGTACCTTCCAATGCATCCCAAGCACTTCCATCCACCCATGCCCTGAGGGGTCCCGGTGACCCCCTTCACACAGCTGCCAGGCTCTCGCTTCGCTTCTGTGTGAGATCTCCATGTTTGCAGCAGGTTTACATGTAAGAATGTACCTTCCAATGCATCCCAAGCAGTTCCATCCACCCATGCCCTGAGTGGTCCCGGTGACCCCCTTCACACAGCTGCCAGGCTCTCACTTCGCTTCTGTGTGAGATCTCCATGTTTGCAGCAGGTTTACATGTAAGAATGTACCTTCCAATGCATCCCAAGCAGTTCCATCCACCCATGCCCTGAGGGGTCCCGGTGACCCCCTTCACACAGCTGCCAGGCTCTCGCTTCGCTTCTGTGTGAGATCTCCATGTTTGCAGCAGGTTTACATGTAAGAATGTACCTTCCAATGCATCCCAAGCACTTCCATCCACCCATGCCCTGAGGGGTCCCGGTGACCCCCTTCACACAGCTGCCAGGCTCTCGCTTCGCTTCTGTGTGAGATCTCCATGTTTGCAGCAGGTTTACATGTAAGAATGTACCTTCCAATGCATCCCAAGCACTTCCATCCACCCATGCCCTGAGGGGTCCCGGTGACCCCCTTCACACAGCTGCCAGGGTCTCGCTTCGCTTCTGTGTGAGATCTCCATGTTTGCAGCAGGTTTACATGTAAGAATGTACCTTCCAATGCATCCCAAGCACTTCCATCCACCCATGCCCTGAGGGGTCCCGGTGACCCCCTTCACACAGCTGCCAGGCTCTCGCTTCGCTTCTGTGTGAGATCTCCATGTTTGCAGCAGGTTTACATGTAAGAATGTACCTTCCAATGCATCCCAAGCACTTCCATCCACCCATGCCCTGAGGGGTCCCGGTGACCCCCTTCACACAGCTGCCAGGCTCTCGCTTCGCTTCTGTGTGAGATCTCCATGTTTGCAGCAGGTTTACATGTAAGAATGTACCTTCCAATGCATCCCAAGCAGTTCCATCCACCCATGCCCTGAGGGGTCCCGGTGACCCCCTTCACACAGCTGCCAGGCTCTCACTTCGCTTCTGTGTGAGATCTCCATGTTTGCAGCAGGTTTACATGTAAGAATGTACCTTCCAATGCATCCCAAGCAGTTCCATCCACCCATGCCCTGAGGGGTCCCGGTGACCCCCTTCACACAGCTGCCAGGCTCTCACTTCGCTTCTGTGTGAGATCTCCATGTTTGCAGCAGGTTTACATGTAAGAATGTACCTTCCAATGCATCCCAAGCAGTTCCATCCACCCATGCCCTGAGGGGTCCCGGTGACCCCCTTCACACAGCTGCCAGGCTCTCGCTTCGCTTCTGTGTGAGATCTCCATGTTTGCAGCAGGTTTACATGTAAGAATGTACCTTCCAATGCATCCCAAGCAGTTCCATCCACCCATGCCCTGAGGGGTCCCGGTGACCCCCTTCACACAGCTGCCAGGCTCTCGCTTCGCTTCTGTGTGAGATCTCCATGTTTGCAGCAGGTTTACATGTAAGAATGTACCTTCCAATGCATCCCAAGCAGTTCCATCCACCCATGCCCTGAGGGGTCCCGGTGACCCCCTTCACTCAGACAACCTTCAACCAGCTGCAGCAGAGCTCCTCAGCGTGTGCCAGCTCGGTCACAAGGATGCTCCTGGAAGCAATGGCGGCTTCATAACAAATCATTTCGGCCTATTTGAGTAATAAATGCAGGCTGCCTGTGTTTTAACCTTCAGGAGAAGGGGAGTGAGGTGCCACAAGACTGGGGCAGTGTGCTGCATGGGCACCATATGATGTGGGGCCCGAGACTCCTATATCCCAAAACAATGAAAAGGTCTTGGAATGAATGGGAGCCCCCCCCCCCTGAAGCGTGGGCACCCCTGTGCCTCAGGAGCCTGCTCCGCACACCATGATCATGACTGGGAGGGAAGAGCTGCTGTACAAACTCTATAAAGCACCACACAGATTCCGAACCTTGTTTACCTAATGAGGAGGAATGTGCCACACCCTGTGAATGGGCACCAAACTAGCGGGTGACCTGCTAGACCCCAGAGCATTTAATGCACCCAGAGTTAGTCCTATCTGTTATGCTCTTAATGCAGAAGTAAGCGAAGGAGACTTCAGGTAAGTTTCTCACTTTATTCGTGGATAGAAAAGAGCCACCGCTCCTCACACCAACAGCTACAGGCTCCAACTGTCAGTGCCAGAACTCCAACAAGAACCATACAAGAGCAGAACACACAGGGGTTCTTACTGGAATTCAACAAGCACTGATAAATACAATATAAGCACTGGTGAGTGCAATACAACATTACCTCTTTTTTTAAATAAAAAACAAACAAGAACAAAGAAGAAAAACAAAAAGGAAAAGAAAGAGAAACATAAGAAATGCAAATAGAGAGTAAGCTACACAGGTAAGCTACACAAACTACTGCCTAAGCTTCCAAGGAAGTTGCTTAACACGGCTAGATCTCCTTGGGGCAAAACATGGTAAAACCACATGTTCCTCGTGAACAGGAGAAGCATCTGCATTGCTCTTAAGACCATTTGAAGGGTCAATCCTACCTGGAACAGTGTGAATTTTGGCAACTTTTGCGGCATTCCACCAGTGACCTCCACTCACCCTAACAGCACCCCCACACACTTTCTCAATGCACACCGGATCTCCATAGCACGCACCTCCTTTCTTGACAAAATTAGGGTTTTTTATGCGAACCATATCACCAGGGTGCAGATCAATAGTTGTTGCTGACTTCTTGAGATTATACCTATCAGCCATCTTCTTTTGTGCCACAACTACCCTGGATTCCAAAGCTGCATTATCCACCCAACAGGAGACTTTGTTACAAACAGTTCTAAGGAGCCAAGCCGGATACAAAGAAGAAGTGGGAACTCTGCCTCTAAGTGACACAAATGACGCCACTTTAGTGAGGGAATGAGGCGTGGTGCGGTAAAACCACAACATGGATCTGACCACACTCTCCACATCAAATCCACTCTGTTTTGCCCATTTGATGCACTCCACCACAACTCTATTCATCCTCTCGACCAAACCATTTGTTTGAGGATGTCCAACAGAACTCCTCAGATGTTTAATACCAGATTCCTTCAAAAATGCATCCATTTCCGCATTCACAAATTGCACTCCATTGTCCGATACCAGTGTTTCTGGAAAACCTTCCCGCATGAAAATTTCTTTAAGAAAAAGAATCGCATACTTGGCAGTGGGAGAGGAACAAAATCTAACCTCAGGCCACTTACTATGAAAGTCCATTAAAATAAAAGCGAAACGTAAATTGAAAGGAAGAAAATTGAAGGGACCAACCAAATCTATTCCCACCTTAAGCCAAGGCTTTTCTGGAAAAGAAATAGGTTGCAGTGGAGGGGTACACACTTTCAAACCTTTTTCTGCTCCACCACAAACAACACACTCCTTCACTCTCAGATCAACGTCATTGTCCATTCACGGCCACCAGTAGTGCAGCCTCACCCTCCTTTACGTCATGGTGGCACCCAAATGTCCATCATGTGCACAATCAACCAGTCTGGAACGCACACCATAAGGCGGGATGCATCTACTGTCTCTCATTAACACCCCACCTTCTATGGACAACTCCTCTGCAATTTTACAAAAAGGCTGTATCTCAGTGGACACACACCTCTCCCTCGGCCACCCATTCACAACGTACTCTTTGACTTTACCTAGGACAGAATCTTCACCTAAAGCTTTAGTCCATTCATGCTCACTGCACGCTTTGGTGTCCACCGTATCAATAAATGCGATAAATCAGCGCTGACATTTTCTTTTCCGGGAATGTGTTTCACACTGAAATCATATTGCAACAACTTAGTTGTGAGACGCGCAATACGGGGAGTAGCATACTTTAGACGCTCCCCCCCCAAAATGTAGACCAAGGGCTTGTGATCCGTTTGAATAAAAAATTTCCTACCCCAAATGTACGTTCTAAACTTTTCACACACCCAATAACACGCTAATAATTCCTTTTCAATGACCGAGTAATTCAACTCAGGGTCACGAAGTACTCTGGACGCATAACTAATAGTCACTTCACTAACACCAGAGGATTGGGTCAAGACAGCGCCCAACCCATAATTACTGGCATCAACAGTGATGGTGCAGGGCAAAGTTGGATCATAAGCACACAGAATCTTAGCACTAGTCATCTCAGACTTAATCAAATCGAAGGTCGTCTGACAATTGGCATCCCACTCTAACATAACGTTTCCCCTCAACATTCTGGACAAGACTTTCATTTTACTGGCGTAATCTGGTACGAAACGCAAATAGAATTCGCAAAGGCCTAGGAAAGAACGCAGTTCATCTTTGTTTTTGGGAGAAGGACATTCCACCACAGCTTTTACCAAACCTGGCCTGGGACTAATGCCTTTCGCAGTTACCAGATGTCCCAAAAATTCAATTTCCCTTTTCCAAAACTCGCACTTACTCTTCTTCACCACAACCCCCTTGTTCTCAAAAATCCCAAGTACCTTCCTCAAAGCAACATCATGTTCATCTAAGTGCTTTGAAAAAATAAGGACGTCATCTTGAAAGATAACCACCCCTTTGACGTCTTGCAAAATAGTCTGCATGATTCGCTGAAACACAGATGCCGCCGAGGCAAGGCCGAACGGCATTCTACAAAACTGGTAAGTGCCAAAGGGAGAGTTGAACGCAGTGTAATGGCGCGATTCATCATCTAGCAGTACCTGGTGATAGGCCGAAGCTAGGTCTATCTTCGAAAACCACTCTGCACCCCTCAGCTCTTCCAACAAATCTCCAATCTTTGGAAGAGGGTGTGAATCAACCCATATCTCTTTGTTGAGACTCCTGAGGTCAATGCATAGACGCATATCACCGTTCCGTTTTCTCGCGACCACCAATGGACTCAACCATAAGCTAGACTCAACAGGTTCTATGACCCCACAGTTTTGTAATTTTGACAATTCATCCTTAAGTTCTTCTCTAAGACTAAAGGGAACAGACCTGACTTTATGCTTTACTGGCAAAGCATCCCTTTTTACTTTGATTTTGTGCCTAAAGCCCTCAATCTTACCAAGCGAGTCGGAAAATACTTTGGGAAATTCTCCTTCCAAACAGGCGAAGTCAGGATTCTCTTTCACAAGGAGAACTTGCTCCTTTGTTCCAGGTCTCAACACCATTCCAAATAATCCCTGATGGTACCAACCCAATATATTAAGACCACGGACAGCCACATAAATTTTTCCATGAATCTTACATCCCTTAAACTCCAAAATGTCCTCAATAAAACCTTCCAAATCTATCTTCCGTCCTTCATATGACACCGGTGCCCTATCTGGTGGGAAAAGTGACCTATCACCCCAAGATTCTTTGAACAATTCATACGTAATCATTGTGATGCGTGCCCCAAAATCCACAAGCAACTTCAAACACACCCCTCCCACCAGTATGTCGGCATAGGGATCAACACAGTCAGATGGATCACCCGAAACAACACAGTCAGATGGATCACCCGAAACCAGTCCATCATCAGTGACAGTTACAATCATATCCTGAAAGGTTTGAACAAGATCATTCTCAGACACAGCTTCCTCTTGCGTCACACAGTTAACTTTATCAGACTTGTTAACAAAAGACTGGCACACTTTAGCTAGTAGACCTAGCTTGCCACACTTATAGCACTTAGTATTTTTCCCAGGACAAAACTTGTTATCTTTAGTGTGCGGTGAATACCCACACCTAAAGCAAATGTTACTTTTCTTGAAAAACCCTTTCTCACTGGGTTTGTCCTTTCGCCCACTATTAGCAGCGCTAGCTGCAGATGCGACAGCATTCACATTTTCCTTATACCCGCTGTTCACACTCAGCTCTTTTATAGACAGTTGCGCTAATTCCACACTTTTTGCAACTTTTATCACATCCTCAAGATTGGGATTCCCCATCGTAAGTAGCTTTTGCTGTATCTGCTTATCGCAACAATGTGCAATAAATTGATCCCTAACCAGCTGGTCACGGAATTCTCCAAAATCACACTCAGCACAAAGTCTACGAAGAGCACTTAAATATGAATCAACATTCTCATTTTGAAGTTGCCCACGTTTAAAAAATGTGTGCCTTAGAACAACCAGACTGGGTTGCACATCAAACTTAATACAAAGTTTCTTGACGGCTTCTTGATATTCGTCAATAACCTCTCCCGCCCCCAAAACAACGTCAGGTAAATGTTTGAAGACTTCCCTCCCTTCAAAGCCTAGGGAGTGAAGGAGGAGACATTTTTTTCGCTCCGCCCTAAAACGTGAGGCCCCAATTGCGCCCAAGTAAGTCTCAAAGGCGTCGAACCATTGCCTCCATTGGATGTGCGGCGAGCCAGGACTTTCCAGAAAAGGGGGAGGAGGGTTAACTGACTGCATAACTGAGGTAATCAGTGTAATAACAAAATAGAAAAAAAAAATAATGTAAGCCTCAAAACGCTTATAATGTTAGACTAAAAAATGAGGCAATGTGTTCCAGCAATGCCAGTGAAATGTACACGAACTCCAGTGACTTGAAAAAGACAACAGAATTTGAATATACCCCGCTGGTATCTGTATAATTGTGCACCAAACTCACAGAGAGAATGTCCACTAGGCAAGAATTGAATGAAGAAGTAGTAACACAGTGTTTACCTCGTGCGTGTAACAACACCTCACTGTACGGACTATTTTAATCCAACGAGGCAGATATTCGTTGCAAAAGCGCTGTTGACATCTCACCGTGAAGCAGCCTTGCATGGAAGAAGCATACGCAAATGCTGGAATGTTATCCGCTTTCAATAAAGTTCAACGTAGGAGAAAAAAACAATATGGTGGCACGTACCTCTTGCGCAGCCGGAAGGCTCACGGCACGCAAGAGCGTTCAGGGTAACGCTGTCAGCACAAACACGATCGCCAATACCCCGTGACAATTCCAATACGTCATCACTTGGGGCAGAGCAGGCGAGTGAACGGAGCTCCCACTTTCAACGGCAACCAGCACTCTCCAGAGAATCGCACACCGTTGGGTAACAAACTAAACCAGTTTTTTTCTTAATTTACACTGTTACTGCGATGCTCAACAAGGAATGCATTTCCCAACATGCGCATCAACAGGCGCATCACCACGGCACATTTTATAACGATCTCCTCTCCAAAGTGGAACCCGCTACTTACTGCCGCTGGAGAAGTTGGAAGTACCTTCTCATGAAACATGCATCAGCCGCTGGAGGAGATTCTATAATCGTTGTGTAGGACGATGTGCCAGACCAGATAGAAATTTCTTTTTTAAAATCAGGAACGCTCCGTTTTCACCTCGAGGTTGCAGTGGCTCACACCCGCTCGTCGCCAAAAAGAGATGTTATGCTCTTAATGCAGAAATAAGCGAAGGAGACTTCAGGTAAGTTTCTCACTTTATTCGTGGATAGAAAAGAGCCACCGCTCCTCACACCAACAGCTACAGGCTCCAACTGTCAGTGCCAGAACTCCAACAAGAACCATACAAGAGCAGAACACACAGGGGTTCTTACTGGAATCCAACAAGCACTGATAAATACAATACAAGCACTGGTGAGTGCAATACAACACTATCCTTCTGTCCCAGATTACTAAACCTTTTTGGTTATAAGGCCAGAACTGCTCAAAGGCTTTAACACCCAACACAAGGTCACTTTGTCATTATACGCAATGTCTCTGCCATCCCTTTCCATCTCATTGGCTACACTAAATGAATATTTCCAGATGGAAATTAAATCAATGTAGCATCATCTAGTTTGAGGTCTGAAAGGTTTGTGGAAATGTATTGAATTTTTAGATTGCTTGTACAAAGTACACATATATATATATTTGTTGTAATAAAGGGCCACAAACCATTTTGCTTTCCCAAACTTGTGTCCCCCGTTTATGTTCATGCACAAAATGTAATTGGAAACATGCATATGCAAATGACTCAAAGTCCATAAGCCTGATTAAATCTCTGGCTGGAATTAAAGAGAAAAGGCAGGATTGTACTATTCAGGATTCACAAACTCACTGGATGGTACAGAAGATGAAAGCAAACAATATTGGTCTAGGCGAGAAAAGCAGCCTCTCTGGAAGAAGAGAGAAGAAAAGCTGGACTGGCCTGGGACTAACGCTGAACTCTATGAAGAAGCTGGCCTGGCCTGGCCTGGGACAAACGATAAACTCTATGAAGAAGCTGGCCTGGGACAAATGATAAACTATGAAGAAGTGTGACTGGCCTGGGACAAACGCTAAACTATGAAGAAGTGTGACTGGCCTGGGACAAACGCTAAACTATGAAGAAGATGGACTGGCCTGGGACAAACGCTAAACTATGAAGAAGTGTGACTGGCCTGGGACAAACGCTAAACTATGAAGAAGTTGGACTGGCCTGGGACAAAAGATAAACTATGAAGAAGATGGACTGGCCTGGGACAAAAGATAAACTATGAAGAAGTTGGACTGGCCTGGGATAAACGATAAACTCTCTGAAGAAGCTGGACTGGCCTGGGACAAACGCTAAACTCTCTGAAGAAGTGTGACTGGCCTGGGACAAACGATAAACTCTCTGAAGAAGCTGGACTGGCCTGGGACAAACGATAAACTCTCTGAAGAAGTGTGACTGGCCTGGGACAAACGATAAACTCTCTGAAGAAGTGTGACTGGCCTGGGACAAACGCTAAACTCTCTGAAGAAGTGTGACTGGCCTGGGACAAACGATAAACTCTCTGAAGAAGCTGGACTGGCCTGGGACAAATGATAAACTCTCTGAAGAAGTGTGACTGGCCTGGGACAAACGATAAACTCTCTGAAGAAGTGTGACTGGCCTGGGACAAACGCTAAACTATGAAGAAGTTGGACTGGCCTGGGACAAACGCTAAACTCTATGAAGAAGTGTGACTGGCCTGGGACAAACGATAAACTATGAAGAAGTTGGACTGGCCTGGGACAAACACTAAACTCTGTGAAGAAGCTGGCCTGGGACAAACGATAAACTCTCTGAAGAAGTGTGACTGGCCTGGGACAAACGCTAAACTCTATGAAGAAGTGTGACTGGCCTGGGACAAACGCTAAACTCTATGAAGAAGTGTGACTGGCCTGGGACAAACGCTAAACTCTATGAAGAAGTGTGACTGGCCTGGGACAAACGCTAAACTCTATGAAGAAGTGACTGGCCTGGGACAAACGCTAAACTCTATGAAGAAGTGTGACTGGCCTGGGACAAACGCTAAACTATGAAGAAGTTGGCCTGGGACAAACGATAAACTATGAAGAAGTTGGACTGGCCTGGGACAAACGCTAAACTATGAAGAAGTGTGACTGGCCTGGGACAAACGCTAAACTATGAAGAAGTTGGAGTGGCCTGGGACAAACGCTGAACTCTATGAAGAAGTTGGAGTGGCCTGGGACAAACGCTAAACTATGAAGAAGCTGGACTGGCCTGGGACAAACGATAAACTCTATGAAGAAGCTGGACTGGCCTGGGACAAACGATAAACTCTATGAAGAAGCTGGTCTGGGACAAATGATAAACTGTGAAGAAGCTGGACTGGCCTGGGACAAACACTAAACTCTGTGAAGAAGCTGGACTGACCTCGGACAAACGAGAAACTGAAGAAGCTGGACTGACCTCGGACAAACGAGAAACTGAAGAAGCTGGACTGGGACAAGTGATAAACTGTGAAGAAGCTGGACTGGCCTGGGACAAACGATAAACTGTGAAGAAGCTGGACTGACCTCGGACAAACGAGAAACTGAAGAAGCTGGACTGGCCTGGCCTGGGACAAATGCTAAACGCTGTGAAGAAGTTGGACTGGCCTGGGACAAACACTAAACTCTGTGAAGAAGCTGGACTGGGACAAATGATAAACTGTGAAGAAGCTGGACTGGCCTGGGACAAACGAGAAACTGTGAAGAAGCTGGACTGGCCTGGGACAAACGAGAAACTGTGAAGAAGCTGGACTGGCCTGGGACAAACGAGAAACTGAAGAAGCTGGACTGACCTCGGACAAACGAGAAACTGAAGAAGCTGGACTGACCTCGGACAAACGAGAAACTGAAGAAGCTGGACTGGGACAAATGATAAACTGTGAAGAAGCTGGACTGGCCTGGGACAAACGATAAACTGTGAAGAAGCTGGACTGACCTCGGACAAACGAGAAACTGAAGAAGCTGGACTGGCCTGGCCTGGGACAAATGCTAAACTCTGTGAAGAAGTTGGACTGGCCTGGGACAAACACTAAACTCTGTGAAGAAGCTGGACTGGCCTGGGACAAACGATAAACTCTATGAAGAAGCTGGTCTGGGACAAATGATAAACTGTGAAGAAGCTGGACTGGCCTGGGACAAACGAGAAACTGTGAAGAAGCTGGACTGGCCTGGGACAAACGAGAAACTGTGAAGAAGCTGGACTGGCCTGGGACAAACGAGAAACTGAAGAAGCTGGACTGACCTCGGACAAACGAGAAACTGAAGAAGCTGGACTGACCTCGGACAAACGAGAAACTGAAGAAGCTGGACTGGGACAAATGATAAACTGTGAAGAAGCTGGACTGGCCTGGGACAAACGATAAACTGTGAAGAAGCTGGACTGACCTCGGACAAACGAGAAACTGAAGAAGCTGGACTGGCCTGGCCTGGGACAAATGCTAAACTCTGTGAAGAAGTTGGACTGGCCTGGGACAAACACTAAACTCTGTGAAGAAGCTGGACTGGCCTGGGACAAACGATAAACTGTGAAGAAGCTGGACTAGCCTGGGACAAACGCTAAACTATGAAGAAGCTGGACTGACCTGGAACAAACGATAAACTATGAAGTTGAATTGGCCTGGGACAAACGCTAAACTCTATGAAGAAGCTGGAGTGGTCTGGGAAGGACGGATAAAACTCAATGGAAGAGGAGAAGCGAGAACCAGGATTGTGCCAGTCAAGCGTTCTAAACTCTCTGGACGAGCAGCCAGAAGAAGGACTGGCCTAGGAAGAGCTGCTGAACTCTCACAAGAAGCAGGACTGGTCTGGACAGAACTCCTAATCTCTGCTAAAGCAGAAATGACCTGGTAAGTTGCAGTTATTGCTCTTGAGGTAATACAGAAGCAGGACTGGCCTCTCTAACACCCTTCCCTTCCTTCTCTCCCATCCTTCCTCACTCAGTCTCCCCTCTTCCTTTTTCTCTTTTTTGCTCTTTCATTTAGCCTCCAACGAGTTGTTCATTTAAGTCAGCACTGCTTAATGACTATTGTTTGGAAATAAAGAGCCGGACACAGCAGGACACCCAATCACGAGCCAGCTCAGCTTGCTTACCCAGCACGACGCAGCCCATGTCACCCAGATGAAGCAAACAAACCCAGAGCACAGCATGGAGCTCAGTTTTACTCCATCAGGAACATAATCAGTGCCCGTTCCATCAAACTTCCCCCCAGTCCCCAGCCTCCTCTGTGCAGCAAGGCTCTCAGCCATCCAGAAGCACTTAAAACCTTCAGTGTGAGGCCGTGTCACAGACGTCCAGGGTGTCCACAGTCTGCAAGGAGCAGAGAGCTACCCCTCTCAGGAGGGGTAACAGACCTCAGGGGTGTCCACAGGCAGCAGAGAGATACCCCTCTCAGGAGGAGTCACAGACCTCCAGGGTGTCCACAGACTGCAAGGAGCACAGAGCTACCCCTCTCAGGAGAGGTAACAGACCTCCAGGGTGTCCACAGGCAGCAGAGAGCTACCCCTCTGAGGAGGAGTCACATACCTCTAGGGTGTCCACAGACTGCAGGGAGCAGAGAGCTACCCCTCTGAGGAGGAGTCACAGACCTCCAGGATGTCCACAGACTGCAGGCAGCAGAGAGCAACCCCTCTCAGGAGGAGTCACAGACCTCCAGGATGTCCACAGTCTGCAGGCAGCAGAGAGCTACCCCTCTCAGGAGGAGTCACAGACCTCCAGGGTATCCACAGACTGCAAGGAGCACAGAGCTACCCATCTCAGGAGGGGTAACAGACCTCCAGGATGTCCACAGTCTGCAGGCAGCAGAGAGCTACCCCTCTCAGGACGACTCACAGATCTCCAGGGTATCCACAGACTGCCGGGAGCAGAGAGCTACCCCTCTCCAGGGGAGTCACAGACCTCCAGGGTGTCCACAGACCGCAAGGAGTAGAGAGCTACCCCTCTCAGGAGGAGTCACAGACCTCCAGAGTGTCCACAGACTGCACAGAGCAGAGAGCTACCCCTCTCAGGAGTAGTCACAGACGTCCAGGATGTCCACAGACTGCAGGGAGTAGAGAGCTACCCCTCTGAAGATGAGTCACAGACCTACAGGGTGTCCACAGGCAGCAGGCAGCAGAGAGTTACCCCTCTCAGGAGGAGTCACAGACCTCCAGGGTGTTCACAGATTGCAGGCAGCAGAGAGCTACCCCTCTCAGGAGGAGTCACAGACCTCCAGGGTGTTCACAGACTGCAGGCAGCAGAGAGCTACCCCTCTCAGGAGGAGTCACAGGCCTCCGGGCTGTTCACAGACTGCAGGGAGCAGAGAGCTACCCCTCTCAGGAGGAGTCACAGACCTGCAGGGTGCCCACAGACTGCAGGCAGCACAGAGCTACCCCTCTCAGGAGGAGTCACAGACCTCCAGGGTGTCCACAGACCGCAGGGAGCAGAGAGCTACCCCTCTCAGGAGGAGTGACAGACCTGCTGGGTGCCCACAGACTGCAGGCAGCACAGAGCTACCCCTCTCAGGAGGAGTCACAGACCTCCAGGGTGTCCACAGACCGCAGGGAGCAGAGAGCTACCCCTCTCAGGAGGAGTCACAGACCTCCAGGGTGTCCACAGACTGCAGGGAGCAGAGAGGTACCACCACTCCTGGCTTCATGTGTCCGGCTTCAAGATGGAGAATCAGTGGCATCTTATAAAACTGCCGCTCGACGAGGAACACCTGTAGAGACCGTAGACTAGCAATATGCTGGAGAAAATAAAAAAGGGAGACTGAAACCGCCACTGCAATGGGTGCCCTCCAGGTTTCTTCCCACCAACCAGGTGGCAGAGGTTACACAAGGGGGTCATTTAGAAGGAACAGCTCCAAATGCCAGGGCAAAGGCACACCCAGTAAGGTAGCCCCTACCTCTAAAAACGGACTTTCCTCGCATCCCGCCGGACCACACTAGACCTCCTCATAAAGGTCATTCCATTTCTAAGGCAGGGATTGCCAGGTGAATTCTGCATCCAAACCTGTTAAACAAAAGCTAAAAGAACCCCTCCTTCACACAGCAGGGCGCACTCCACGCGCTAGCAGGGCACCACAATGGCTCTTCTTGGGAACATACCCATAGCGAACATCTGTAAAGCCGCCACATGGTCCAAGCTACACACAGTCACAGAACACTAACGTGTGGATATTCTTGCAAGGCAGCAAGCTAGAGCTGGTCAAACTGTCCTCAGGATTCTGTTTCGGACTTCTGGGCCATGCACTGGCTCGTCTCCTCTTGGGGGAGAACTGCTTCACAGTCAATGCAGAGCATGTGTATCCACAGTCACACATGCTACGAACGGATGATGTTACGTAACCTGTAAGCATCTGTTTATGGCATATGTGTAGGCTTTCCTGTTTTCAGTTTCTATTTTTGGTAAATTCTCGTGGAGTTTTTTCAGTGTTTTCAAGTGATTTCAATACGTTAAAAAAACAGTGGTTATCAGTGGTTACACATTTTCGCGCCATTAAAAACAACAGAAACAGTGTTTTTCCGGTGTTTATGGAACGTTTTGCTTTTATTATTGCTTGCTTTCTGCACTGATGGCGCATGATATATAGACAGTGTACGTATAGTGTATATGAGGTCCAAATAGATTTTTGCAAATTAAACTTATTGTAGAACACCATACAATACTTCTCAGTGAGTCTTTGGTCATGCATGCTCGCTCTTTCCTTCCCATGTAAACTTCTATGAAAAGGCCCTCTCAACATTGGCACTTGAGAAGGGCAACGCCAAAACAGCCAGTACACAATTTGTTAACTCTGGCCACTGACATAGCTTTCCATGCCAATACTGGTGCACTTGAAGATTGTGATTCTCTGGGCAGGTTCTGCAACAATTGCATTGAGCTGGGCGCTTACGCCCTCAGAGTTATTGAAGCAGTCAAAAATGAAGCAGCACTTTTGAAACTACAGAGGAAATTCCCCTTTACGGAAGTGATCTAGAACTTGTACAGAGTACCACAGTGAGGTTTCATTGACTTCAAATGCCATTGGTGGTGAAGGGACATTTCTATGCATCATTGCAAGCCATTTCTCATACATTGTAAAATAAAAGTTAAGGTTACTTTTTGCTCTTCAACATTGCTTTGCTTACCAAGTGGCAAGCACTTTAACATGGCACATGTTGCTGTGCCAAAGTCTCTAAAGGTGTTGCCCAGCCTACTCTCCAGGAAATGTTTCACATCTACACCAATTATGCTGAACACTTGGCAGACAAGGGTGTTTTCAGACTCTAGTTTTTTATTATGTCCACTACAGCAGTTACGTTTCCTGTAAAAATCTAAGAATGCAGTAGAGTGCACTTTTTTTCACATCACTATCAATATGCGTCCAAAGATCCTCACATTTTTTGCCTTTGGCATCATCACTCAGCAAAAATTCTGTAAATGGTTGCCACATGGATAATATAGCATTCATAGCCCCTTGGACTGAGAACCATCAGCTAAGGGGCACAGTTGAGATGACTCTTTCTTTGATGCCACACAAAGCACAAAATGAGAAATATTTGTGTTTTAGTTCCTGTGCATAAGAAAACAGTGCACCAGAATGGACTAAAAAGTCGTAACTCTGAAGATTGTAAAGATGCTTTCAGCATACCATCTAACAAGTGGCAAGGATCTTGTAGGAAGGTGGAATCTGACTATATGGTTGCCCCCACTTTTTTATGGTGTTTTGCTGGTTTATGACTTAGTTGGACTGGGACCTTGCTATTCAGGGCCCCAGTCTATCTGTTCTCTCTAAACGACATGGAGTGCACTCTAGGTGCACTAGTGATTGGATACTGTGGTGCCTTATGAGTCCCTAGTATATGGTACCTTAGGTGCCAAGGGCATAGGTACTTCACAGGCCTACCAGGGGCTGCAGCATGTGTTATGCCACCCCTGGGAAGCAGTCTAAATCTGACACCACAGGCCTGCTACTGCAGCCTGGGTGAGGTGGTGCTAGCACCCCTCACTGAGATATAGGTTTCCTATATCTCTCTTGCACACACATATAAACCTATCAGTCACCCCTAAGGCAGGCCCTATCAATCCTGAGGGCAGGGTGCTTGGCTTCTATGTGAGGGGGTGCCTCTGCCTGAGCAGGGCCCCTCTGCAGCTCTCAGAGTCTATTCTCTGGTGCTGTTTGTGGATGCGGTTAAACCATATACTATTAAGTGCATTATATCCTCGCGGTAAATGCTAACTTTGGAATGGCTGCATCAAAACATGTCGTGTTTGGTGTCAAACATCTTGGAATACTACCCCCCGCCAATCTTGGCGGCGGGGGTAGCATTCCACCCTTCTAGAGGGATAAGACATGTACCTGCTGTGGAAACGCGGTAGAATCCTAAAGAGCCCTGGCATCACAAAATGGATGCCACCAGTCACAGACACTGGGCTGCCCTCCTGCTGATGACCGAAACTCACAGTGGAGGAAGCCCAACAATAGGCATCCTGTCACAGGGAGGTGTAACCACCTTCCAGACAGGGTTTAGTGTATTGGGGCTGGGTGGGTGCACTCTTAGAGTGCTTTGAAGTCCTGCACTGGGGGAGCAGAAGGCTCCTCTGTGCATATGCCAGTTCAAACCAGCTCAGGGGCTACCTGCCCCTGCTCTGGCGCGAAACTGGACAAAGGGAAGTGGGTGTAGCCACCCCTCCCTTGACCCTCCCATAGGTGGGGTCATAGAGCTAGTCCATCCCCTCTTTTTAGTATAAGAGGGGGAACCTTGCCATTGCAAAGCAGATAACCCCTGGACGACGCTCTACAGAAGAATCCTGGCCCTTCGACGTTCCACTACCTTTGGAAGACAGAAGAATCTCCCTTGGAGTCAAGGAGTGACTCCCCTGCTTGGCAGGCACCAAAAACGACAACGACGGTCGCAAACTACGCCGCTCCCGCCGGAGTCCGAAGTCCCTGCAGCCCAGGAAGTAGATTTCCTGACCTCTCCCAGGCCATCGTGAGTCCCCAGCGAAGCTGAGGCAAGTGGACCCCACGAGTAACGAGGAACCGCGACCCCTGGGTACCGTGCACTATTGTCGAGTGCAACCCCTTCACAACGTTCTACGAACCTGTGCTTTGGACCACGTGTGGTCCCGACCTCCAGCAGGAATCCCTTCGAAGATCAGAGGTCTACACCGTCCCGAGTGACCGTGGGCCCCTGTTGAGTGATTCCGCCCGAGGTGTCTTCGCGATCCCTTGCCCACTGGCTTGTGGGTCCCCAGAAGACTTCTTAAAGAAACCAAAGGGCTCCCCTGGTTGCGCCAGGCCTGCCCTGACTTACCCTCGCTGGGTGAGTTCCACAGACCTTGCTGGTCTGCGCCATCGACTTTTCTTCATCTCCCCGAGACTTGCGGCTGCCAAGGCTTGTTGGCTCCGATCGAGTTGTCGACACCGCAGTCAGCTGCAGACGTCGAGGCCCATACCGAATCCAGCTCCTGGTCATCGTCGACGCCTCCTGGACCACGTGGCTGAAGAGTCAAGGCACCTGCAACCGACCTGAATCACTCGACGACGGTGGGCATCCATCTTCCTTGCCCCGAGTCACTGCCAAGTGACTTTGAACACTGTCCCCTCTGCTTTCAGGTCATCCTTCTTCAGAATCCAGGCTTGGATTCCACCGGACACTTCTTCAGCTCCCGCAAGCAGCAAGTCTTCTTTGTTCGCCATTGAAAACGACGCCGCGACCCGACACCAAAGGACACCTGTGCACCCGGCTTCCCTGGGTGAGGTAACTCCAGCACTACGGTGCTCCTGTGGGTGTGGGCCCTAGAACGACTTACCCTGTAAGTGACTTGCTTGTAGGTTCTATAGAAGTATCCTAAAACTCTTTATTTCCAACCGCGACTTGCCCCATTGAAGTCAACGGCGATCCGCGCCTGTGTATCTACACTGCACGCGTCCCCCGTGGGTCCTTTACTTACCTGCCTTGGGTGGTTTCGTGAGGCCCCAGCACTTCTGAAGGCCCTAGGCCTTGTCTCCCTGCAAGTCGTTGTCCCTAAGTCTCTTACTTAGTATATGGTCTGGTACGCCCCTAGGGCCCCAGCCATATTTTGTGCTTAACTTATTGTGAAACGTTGATTTGTGCATATGTTTGTCTTCTAATCTCATAAAGAGATTAGTAGAGAGTTATTTAGAAATAAATACATATATATTTGATATATATACCTGTGTGGTGTCTTTTCATTTGGTGATTCAAGAGATTATATGGTAAAACAAGCTGCTTTACATTCCTCCGAGACTTAGCCTGAAGGCTGCTCTCCACAGCTACCACTAGGATAGCTTTCTTTAAAAGGTTGTCTTAAACCTATCTACCATAAGAGTCGATTTGCCCTGGTGCAAGGTGTCCACTTTAATTAGTGAACAGCATATACCAGGCCAACTTCTCACATTGGTGGGCTGCGTGTGGGATTCCAGCTTGCCATTGTTTTACCAGAAAATCTCTATTTGAATTACTAACTGAAAACCATTATAGGTACTCAAGGTACATATAAAGTCAAGCTTAGTATCAATAAGTTCTACTGAACTTAGAGCTGTGTGCCAAGGGATAGCACACCCTTTCCACAGCTCAAGCTAGGATCAGTAGGCCACAAACTAGTGTAGGTAGTACAACACTGCACAACACTAGAATGTCCTTAAAGGGTGGACCCAGTGGATCCACTCAGCCTCAGTATAAGGACATGGCTTTCTCTGACTTGAGAGCCATGTGTGTTGACAGACACCTGAGACTAGGACAGAGTCCCTCAACACTACACCTGATAGATCTGCTGACAGCAGATGACCTTAGATTGGCTCTAGGAGCTAAGGGGTCTGAATCAGTGGGTGGGTCAATCATAGTATCTGGGTCAGATGAGGACAATCCGAATGACCAAGACTCTGTGGTTGAAGGGCCAGGCTTCAAGGAGCCTGAACAGGACAGAGGAGTTCTCCCTAAGAGAACTGGCAGAGTGGATGAGAGGCACAGATCCCCTTCCAGGGAATCTGAGCACTCTTATCACTCTGGCAGAGAATTTGTCCAAGAGAGGAGCTCATACTTTAACTTAAGAGAGACCTCCTCTGAGAGAAGGTGCAAACTGCTCCAGTATGAGGAAGCCAAAGTGGCCCTCAGAACCAAGCAGTTGGCACTGGATAGAGAAGCCCTGGAGATCCAGAGAGCTTCCAGAAGGGAGGGTTTAGAACCCCCTGGTGGCAGCAACAGTGTCCCTAGAGGCAGAGAATATATTCCTGACCATAGGAACCTGAGCAAGGTTGTTCCTCCCTACCAGAGTGGGGATGATATCCACAAGTGGATAACTGCTATGGAGAGGGCCTGCAGAGTACAGCAGGTCCCCCAAAAGCAGTGGGCAGCAATCTTGTGGCTCTCCTTTTCAGATAAAGGTAGAGACAAGCTCCTCACTGTTAGAGAAGAGGATGCTGATGATTATGAAGTCCTGAAGAGTGCACTGATAGATGGGTTTGGCTTAACCACTGAAGAGTACAGGTTGAAGTTCAGAGATACCCAGAAGGCACAGACTCAGGATTGGACTGACTTTGTAGATTGTGCATCCAAGGCTCTGGAGGGTTGGCTGGTTGGCAGTAGGGTTACTGATTTCAAAGGATTTTATAATCTAATGATGAGAGAACAGATCCTTAATAATTGTCAAAACCAGCTTTTACACCAGTACCTGGTGGACTCTGATCTGACCTCTCCCCAAGAATTGGGAAAGAAGGCAGACAAATGGGTCAGAACCAGAGTAAGGCCTAAGAATCAGGGTGGTGACCACAAGAAAGATTCTACCAAGTCCCAAGAGAAAGGTGGGGATAAATCTAAGGATAAGTCCACTACAGGGCCCCAAAAGTCCTCTTCTGGGGGTGGGTCCCAAACTCCTTCCTCTCCTGAAAAGAAACCCTATTGCCATGTCTGTAAAAGCCTGGGCACTGGAAATCTGATCCCAGTTGCCCCAGGATTGGCAATAAAGAACATGTTCCTCCAACAACTACTACCACCCCTCCTGGTACTACCAGTAGTAATCCTCCAGTTGGGAGTAGTGCACCCAAAAAGTTAGGTGCTTTTGCAAGAGGAACAGAGGTGGGCCCTAGTTTAGACAGGACCCCCTCAACAGACTCCTCAGATTCTGATGGTGGTGTAGGATATGCCACCTTTACCATGGGTCCCATAGCATTGGGCAGGTACAGATTGGAGCCAATAATTAATGGTCAGAAAGCTGTGGCATTTAGGGACACAGGGGCTAGTGTCACCATGGTGGCAGGGAAACTAGTCCCCCTCACCAGCTTTTACCTGAGTTTAAATACCAGGTGACCAACATTGATGGTGTCAGAACAGATCACCCCATGGCCATAGTCAATCTCAGCTGGGAGGGGGTCACAGGCCCAAAGAGAGTGGCAGTGTCCCCAACCTTACCTGTAGATTGCCTGATGGGCAATGATCTGGAAATTTCAGCCTGGGCTGAAATTGAACACCAAACCCATCTGAAGATGTTGGGTGTCCCTGTAAAGGTTAGTGGGGCTGTGATGGCCACAGCCCCAGCCCAAGATTTTGGAGAGATGGAGCCTGGAAGAATGGCCCACTCTCCCCCAGAAGAGAGCACAAGGGTTGAAGAAAAGTCTTCTTCCCTCCAGACAGTAGGTAAGGGTCAGCCTCCTCAGGGAACTGACCCTACCCCTAGTGAAGGAACTGCCACAGAGGTAGTCAGGCCTGGCCTGGCCACCCCCTGATGGCAGAGGACCCTTACAAGGTGGTACCCAGTCTGGAGCAGGTAACCTGCCCCTCTCTACCCTGCCTCAGTCAGCCCAGGGCTGCAGAGGTCAGGGAGGTCAGTGGACCCCCAGGGCCCCCTGTCCAGAGGAACCCCCCATCAGCAGATTAGGGGCACCCAGGCTAGTAGCCCTAGCCAGGTAGAAATTCCTCAACCCACTGAGGGATCCCCCATACCTTTATGTAGGGAACTCCCCAGAAGGACTCTGTTAGGCAAGGGCAAACCTGGGACCAAAAGGTTCCAAACATGCCATGTCCCTCCAGTGTTCCACCCAAAGGGACCCAACCCCCGGCTGTAGGCAGTCAAAGGTTGACCCTTAGGGCAGAGTACCACTCAGTCATGGAAAGACAGGCATACATGGTGACCAGTGAGCTGAGAAAGCTGAGGCCAACATTCCTAGGGCCACACTTCCCTACTCAGACACCTCACCAGCCTGGTACTTTACCAAAGCACACCACAGGTAGTGATTCCCCATGGTGGAGACCCTCTCATACCCTTAGGGTGAGGGATTGCTTAGTGGACCATAAGACAGGGGGCAACCATGCTAGTGCAGGTGCTTCCTTATATGGCCACTTAGTCAATAAAGGCTCAACTGGCCAAGGTTAGCCTTATCTCCTTTCGTTTGGGGGGGGGGTTATGTAGGAAGGTGGAATCTGACTATATGGTTGCCCCCACTTTTTTTATGGTGTTTTGCTGGTTTATGACTTAGTTGGACTGGGACCTTGCTATTCAGGGCCCCAGTCTATCTGTTCTCTCTAAACGACATGGAGTGCACTCTAGGTGCACTAGTGATTGGATACTGTGGTGCCTTATGAGTCCCTAGTATATGGTACCTTAGGTGCCAAGGGCATAGGTACTTCACAGGCCTACCAGGGGCTGCAGCATGTGTTATGCCACCCCTGGGAAGCAGTCTAAATCTGACACCACAGGCCTGCTACTGCAGCCTGGGTGAGGTGGTGCTAGCACCCCTCACTGAGATATAGGTTTCCTATATCTCTCTTGCACACACATATAAACCTATCAGTCACCCCTAAGGCAGGCCCTATCAATCCTGAGGGCAGGGTGCTTGGCTTCTATGTGAGGGGGTGCCTCTGCCTGAGCAGGGCCCCTCTGCAGCTCTCAGAGTCTATTCTCTGGTGCTGTTTGTGGATGCGGTTAAACCATATACTATTAAGTGCATTATATCCTCGCGGTAAATGCTAACTTTGGAATGGCTGCATCAAAACATGTCGTGTTTGGTGTCAAACATCTTGGAATACTACCCCCCGCCAATCTTGGCGGCGGGGGTAGCATTCCACCCTTCTAGAGGGATAAGACATGTACCTGCTGTGGAAACGCGGTAGAATCCTAAAGAGCCCTGGCATCACAAAATGGATGCCACCAGTCACAGACACTGGGCTGCCCTCCTGCTGATGACCGAAACTCACAGTGGAGGAAGCCCAACAATAGGCATCCTGTCACAGGGAGGTGTAACCACCTTCCAGACAGGGTTTAGTGTATTGGGGCTGGGTGGGCGCACTCTTAGAGTGCTTTGAAGTCCTGCACTGGGGGAGCAGAAGGCTCCTCTGTGCATATGCCAGTTCAAACCAGCTCAGGGGCTACCTGCCCCTGCTCTGGCGCGAAACTGGACAAAGGGAAGTGGGTGTAGCCACCCCCTCCCTTGACCCTCCCATAGGTGGGGTCATAGAGCTAGTCCATCCCCTCTTTTTAGTATAAGAGGGGGAACCTTGCCATTGCAAAGCAGATAACCCCTGGACGACGCTCTACAGAAGAATCCTGGCCCTTCGACGTTCCACTACCTTTGGAAGACAGAAGAATCTCCTTGGAGTCAAGGAGTGACTCCCCTGCTTGGCAGGCACCAAAAACGACAACGACGGTCGCAAACTACGCCGCTCCCGCCGGAGTCCGAAGTCCCTGCAGCCCAGGAAGTAGATTTCCTGACCTCTCCCAGGCCATCGTGAGTCCCCAGCGAAGCTGAGGCAAGTGGACCCCACGAGTAACGAGGAACCGCGACCCCTGGGTACCGTGCACTATTGTCGAGTGCAACCCCTTCACAACGTTCTACGAACCTGTGCTTTGGACCACGTGTGGTCCCGACCTCCAGCAGGAATCCCTCCGAAGATCAGAGGTCTACACCGTCTCGAGTGACCGTGGGCCCCTGTTGAGTGATTCCGCCCGAGGTGTCTTCGCGATCCCTTGCCCACTGGCTTGTGGGTCCCCAGAAGACTTCTTAAAGAAACCAAAGGGCTCCCCTGGTTGCTCCAGGCCTGCCCTGACTTACCCTCGCTGGGTGAGTTCCACAGACCTTGCTGGTCTGCGCCATCGACTTTTCTTCATCTCCCCGAGACTTGCGGCTGCCAAGGCTTGTTGGCTCCGATCGAGTTGTCGACACCGCAGTCAGCTGCAGACGTCGAGGCCCATACCGAATCCAGCTCCTGGTCATCGTCGACGCCTCCTGGACCACGTGGCTGAAGAGTCAAGGCACCTGCAACCGACCTGAATCACTCGACGACGGTGGGCATCCATCTTCCTTGCCCCGAGTCACTGCCAAGTGACTTTGAACACTGTCCCCTCTGCTTTCAGGTCATCCTTCTTCAGAATCCAGGCTTGGATTCCACCGGACACTTCTTCAGCTCCCGCAAGCAGCAAGTCTTCTTTGTTCGCCATTGAAAACGACGCCGCGACCCGACACCAAAGGACACCTGTGCACCCGGCTTCCCTGGGTGAGGTAACTCCAGCACTACGGTGCTCCTGTGGGTGTGGGCCCTAGAACGACTTACCCTGTAAGTGACTTGCTTGTAAATTCTATAGAAGTATCCTAAAACTCTTTATTTCCAACCGCGACTTGCCCCATTGAAGTCAACGGCGATCCGCGCCTGTGTATCTACACTGCACGCGTCCCCCGTGGGTCCTTTACTTACCTGCCTTGGGTGGTTTCGTGAGGCCCCAGCACTTCTGAAGGCCCTAGGCCTTGTCTCCCTGCAAGTCGTTGTCCCTAAGTCTCTTACTTAGTATATGGTCTGGTACGCCCCTAGGGCCCCAGCCATATTTTGTGCTTAACTTATTGTGAAACGTTGATTTGTGCATATGTTTGTCTTCTAATCTCATAAAGAGATTAGTAGAGAGTTATTTAGAAATAAATACATATATATTTGATATATATACCTGTGTGGTGTCTTTTCATTTGGTGATTCAAGAGATTATATGGTAAAACAAGCTGCTTTACATTCCTCCGAGACTTAGCCTGAAGGCTGCTCTCCACAGCTACCACTAGGATAGCTTTCTTTAAAAGGTTGTCTTAAACCTATCTACCATAAGAGTCGATTTGCCCTGGTGCAAGGTGTCCACTTTAATTAGTGAACAGCATATACCAGGCCAACTTCTCACAGATCTCTAACAGGGAAGCACTTCAGCTCAGGTATCAATTTTGACAGGTCATCACACAACCTTTTCATATACATAGCTGAATCACTGCAAATAAGAACAATAGCACTCCAATCTTTGTTGAACTTGGAAAGAACCTTTTTTCCAGAGCATTCCAAGTGGCACTGCATTCCATGTTTTCCAAAAGTCTGGTGTCATGTTTTCACCACTATCCCAGATGCTTGGTAATAGGCTCTTTTCACATATACTTGTCACTATACCTTGCTTTGAATGTTTAAAGCCTGAGGTGTTGGCAATTCCCCTACTATCAATACTGACTCACTAGAAACTGGGGGTTGATGTATTAAGGGTTTTTACCCATTCTCTGTGGGTAAATGTGATGACACATATTGGGAAAGATTCTTATGAAACCAGCCATTTTACCTATCAGTGAAAGAATCAAACGCAGCCAAAATATCAAATATGATTTTGATACTTCCTGATTCTCTAGATTTATAAAATAATTAAAAAAGACCTAAAACGTGCTTCTAAACCCTGCATCTTTAGACCAAAGACCACAAAACTGAAAAAAGCAAAAGGAAGAAGAAACAATATTTTAGTGGCATCCCTAAACAACAAAACTCAAGCCCAGTCTTTCTTGCTGCTAGCTTGTATAACAAAGTTACATTGTATTGGCCCCTTCAGGAAGAAAAATGACTCTTTCACTCTCTTTTTCCTTTCTTTGAATGGCATTTAGTTTGTGGTTGTGCAGGTCTTTTTCAGTGTTTATATGTTTTCACTGGTGAGGGCTATTTCTTTTTCAGTGGGGTTTTATCAGTTATTATAGGTTTAAACCTAAAACCAGACAGCCTACATATGTGCAATAGGTTCTCACGTGCCCAGCCTCCTCCTGGAAGCCAATGTTTGCTACTGATAGCTTCCACTCATGGCGACTATTCTATTCACTACCCCATACGTACTCTCATCCACTGTGCAAAAAACAATCTAACTATGGAGTTGGTGCCTATGCACATTCACGACCAGAGGAGGAGTCACCGAAACCTCATGACTCGGAAGACTTTTTCAAGGAGAAACACGTTGAAACAATCCGAGCCCAACACCAGATGGCAGGAGTCAACCAATCAAGGATTTATATAGCACAGCAAATCACCCACGGGGGTCTCAAGGCGCTGAAGTTGCAAACTGCTTCGTGGTGACGTGTCCAGTCCAACAGCCAGGTCTTGAGTCCTTTCCTGAATTCCCGGAGCGATGAGGCGGTCCTGAGGTGCAGGGGAAGGTGGTTCCAAGCTTTAGCCGCCAGGTGTGAGGAGTATGCAGAGCATGTGAATCTACAGCACAATATGCAACAAGTAGATGGTGTGAGAAGTTGGCCTGGTATATGCTGTCCACTAGTTATAGTGGGCACCTTGCACCAGTCCAAACAACCTTTATTGATGATAGGTTTAAAGACAACCTTTATTGAAAGCTATCCTAGTGGTAGCTATGGAGAGCAGCCTTCAGGCTAAGTCTTGAAGGAGTGTAAAGCTGTTTGTTTTACCAGTCTATAATCTCTTGAATAGCTAAATGAAAGGAGACCACACCAGGTATATATATAAAATATATGTATTTATTTCTAAACACACCCTACTAGTCTCTTTATGAGGCTAGAGGTCAAAATGCACAAGTTACAAGTAAAATAGCACAGTAAATTAGCACAATATACGATTAGCCATAGGGGCGTACCAAACCATATATTAAGAAAGTGGTATAAGAACCACGACTTGACTAGACACAAGGCCTAGTGCCTGTAGAATCGCAGGGACCCCAAGGAACCACCCAAGGTAGTGACACAGGGGACCCAAGGGGGACGTGTGCAGTGTTTGAACACAGCCGCGAGCTCCGTTAGCTTCTATGGGGAAAGTCGCGGTTAGAGTTTTAAAGTTAAAGGACACTTAGAAATGGACTAGGACCAAACCCTCTTGGACTTAGACAGTTCTAGGGTCAACACCCATGGGAGCACCAGAGTACTCGCGTTACCTCACCCAGGGAAGCCGGGTGCATAGGTGTCAAATGGTGTCGGGTCACGTCGTCGTTTTCAATGGCAGCTTGCAGAGAAGTGCTGCTGCCGGGAAGATGCGAAGTGTCCGAAGAGATCCAAGCCTGGATCGGAGATGTGAAGTACCTGAAAGCAGAGGGGACAGAGTCTGGGTCACTAGCCAGTGACCAGGGGGCACGATAGACGAATGCCCACCGATGTCGGGTGTTTCAGGTGAAAGAGGTGAAGCTTGACTCTTCAGCCACGAGGACCAGGAGGCGTCTACGATGACCAGGAGCTAGATTCGAGCTGTCCCACAAAGGATGTCGAGTGCTGCAGCGTCGGTGCCCGGATTGGACACAACAAGCCTTGGCAACAGCAACCCACGCAGGAAGAGGAAAGATGCTTCGGGACGGACCAGCAAGGTCCTGGGGACTCCCCAAGCGATGGAGAGTCAGGGCACGTCTGGAGCAACCAGGAAAGCTTAATTAAAGTAAAGTTACCCTTCTCAGGGACCCACAAGTCGACAGACAAGGGATCGCGAAGGGACCTCGAGAGGAATCACAAAATGGCGGCCCACGGGTCACTCGGAGTGGGTAGGCCAGCAATCTTTGGTGGATTCACTGCTCGGGGTCAGGGCTACGAGTAACCCAAAGCACAGCCTCAAGGATTGACGAGAAGCATATGCACTTGCAAATGTGCACAGTGTCCAGGGGTTCCGGTTCCACGGTACCCACGAGGGCTACGGGTCTCAGCTTTGCTGGGGACTTGGGTCAGCCTCTGGGAAGTCTGGAAACCCACCTCCTGGGTTGCAAAGTTGTCGGCGTCCGGCGGGTGCTTCGGAGATGCAGACCGGTCAGATGCGTCTTTGGTGCCTGCCAAGCAGGGGAGTAACTCCTTTACTCCAAGGGAGATTCTTCAGTCATCTGGCGTTGAACAGATCGTCGAAGTTCCAGGATTCAGTTTCAGAGTTTCGTCCAGGGATATCTAAAGTCCTGTTGCCAGGGGTTCCTATCTTATACCCAAGGAAGGGGTTGGACATACTCTGGGGACTCACCTATGGGAGTGTTTGGAAAGAGGGGTGGCTACACCCATTTCCTTTGTCCAGTTTCACGCCAGAGCAGGGGCTGGTAGCCCCTGCAACCGGTTTGAACTGGACTATGCTCAGGGACACCAAATGTGCCCCCAGTGCAGGACTTCAAAGCACTCTGAGAGTGCACCCACCCAGCCCAAATACACTAAAGCCTGTCTGGGAGGTGGTAACACCTCCCTGTGACAGGAAACCTATTGTCCAGGCCTCCCCTGCCGGAGTTTCGGTCAGCAGCAGGAGGCCAGACTCGTGTCTGTGGCTGCAGCATCCATTTTGTGATGCCAGGGCTCTGTTAGCTGGTACCGGGTATACCGTTGCTGTCATGTCTCTCCCTCTAGAAGGGTGGGATCATACTCCCACACCAGTTACTGGTGTGGGGGTATGATTCCAAGGTGTTTGACACCAAACACGACATGTTTCCGTGCAGCCATCCCAAAGTTAGCATTTACCGTTGGGTTATAATGCACTTAAGAGTATATGGTCAGGCTGCATCACAGACAACCCCGGAGAATAGATTCCGAAGGCTGCAGAGGGGCTCTGCTCATGCATGGGAACCCTCTCACACAAAACCAAGCACCCTGCCTTCAGGATTGATAAGGCCTGCCATAGGGGTGACTGATAGGTTTATATGTGCAGTGATAGGGTGAGATATAGTGAACCTATATATCGGTAAGGGGTGCATGCACCACCTTACTCAGGCTGCTGTAGCAGTCCTGTGGTGTCATTTTGGAAGACTGCCCAGGGGTGGCATAATACATGCTTCAGCCCCTGGTAGGCCTCTGGGGTACCTATGCCCTGGGTACATAGTATACCATATACTAGGGACTTATAAGGGCACCCCACAATCCAATCTGTGGTGTACCTAAGGTACAGGGAATCAATTTAGAGAGGAAGCATCTAGGCTGGGGTCCTGGATAGCAGGGCCCCAGCCAGACTAAAGTCGAAAAACAGTGATACACCAGCAAAAAGTGGGGGTAACCATAAGAAGCAGATCCTACTCTCCTACACATGGTGATAGAGTAATTAACATGATCCTTCACTATCAACGGTCTCTGCTGTCTCAAGTGCATTCCCCAACTATTAACCAACAGTTAAAAAGACCAAAAAGAGTTTCTGAAAGCAGTCCTGTCTCCATCTCTCCACACTTGTGACACTTGTTTGTCTGTAGTTACACACTCATCCTTAGGAGTGCAGATGACACACTTCCACTATCTAGCGGCTGGTTCATAACCTCCATCTTGTGCTATGACCAGGGCAGTGCGTAGCAGCATATGTACAGACTCAGAATGAAGACGGAGTCCTGAAAACATACACTATACACTTGACATTCACACAGGGATGTCGGCACAGGGTCTGGTCATGACACGTGAGTGGAACTGTACTTGAGCGGGTTGGTAGGCATTGCGCTCGCATCCTTGAACAGTAAAAAGGCCTGCTCAGCTACTGATTGCTTTAAATACTTTGATTCTTAAACATGAACTGTTGTTGCTGGAAGACCGTAGCGCCACATCTATTCCGCAGATCCACGTGTTTATGGGGAGAGGTGCCCACTCTGTGAGGTGCCCTCCCCAGTGTGTCACATGACCTCTCCCCAGTGTGTAACCTGCACATTACCCCCAGTGTGTCACCTGATCCCTCCCCAGTGTGTCACATGATCTCTTCCCAGTCTGTCACGTGATCCCTCCCCAGTGTCTCACGTACACATTACCCCCAGTGTGAGAAGTTGGCCTGGTATATGCTGTCCACTAATTAAAGTGGGCACCTTGCACCAGTCCAAACAACCCCTTATTGGAGATAGGTTAAAGACAACCTTTATTGAAAGCTATCCTAGTGGTAGCTATGGAGAGCAGCCTTCAGGCTAAGTCTCGAAGGAATGTAAAGCAGCTTGTTTTACCAGAACAGAACCTCCTGAATGACCAAATGAAAGGAGAACCACACAAGTGTTATATAAAAAATATGTATTTATTACTAAACACTCTCTACTAATCTCTATGTGAGATTAGAGCACAAAGCAAACAATACTTAATCAATAGAACGACAGTAAATAGCACAATACACAGCCGGCTCCAGGGGGAGCCCGAACCATATACTAAAAAAACGGTATAACAACCACGACTTCACTAGACACAGTGCCTAGAGCACGTAGAATCACTGGGACCCTAAGGAACCACCCAAAGGAGTGACACAGGGAGCCCACGGAGGACGGGTGCAGTGTGGGAACACAGACGCGTGCTCCGTACAACTCTATGGGAAAGTCGCGGTTGGAAAATTACAGTTTAAGGACACTTCGGAGAGGACTTCAAGCAAACCCTTTGGAACATAGAAGGTTCGAGGCCAGCACCCTTGTGAGTACCGAGGTACCCGTGTTACCTATCCCAGAGGAGCCGGGTGCATAGGAGTCAAGTGGTGTCGGAAACCCTCGTCGTTTTCAATGGTGTGATGCGAAGAAGTGCTGCTGCCGGGAAGATGAAAAGTGTCTGGTGGAATCCAAGCCTGGATCCGAGGTGAGAAGAACCTGAAAGCAGAGGGGACAGAGTCTGGGTCACTTCAAGGTGACCAGGGGCTCGATAGACGAATGTCCACCGATGTCGGGTGCTTCAGATGTGAAGATAGGATGCTTGACTCTGCAGCCATGGGGACCAGGAGACGTCGACGATGACCAAAGTCCGGAGGTGAGCTGTCCCACGAAGGATGTTGAGTGCTGAGGGGTCAGTGTCCGGATTGAATACCAACAAGCCTTGGCAAAGGCAACCCACGCGGGCAGAGAAAACAAGTTACGGTGAGGACCAGCAAGGTCCAGCCAAGCTATGGGGAGTCAGGGCACGTGTGGAGCAACCAGGGAAGCCCAAGGAAAATCAAAGTGACCCTCGCCAGGACCCACAGGCCAACGGACCAGAGATCGCAAAGGGACCTCGAGCTGAATCACAAAGCACCAGCCCACAGAGCACTTGTGGAGTGGAGGCCGGAGATCTTCGGTGGAAATACTGCTCGGGGTCGGGACTACACGTAGTCCAAAGCACAGCCTCAGGGATCGCCAAAAAGCATATGCTGCTGCAAAAGTACACGGTGCACAGGGGTTCGGGTTGCACGGTCCCCACGAGGGATACTGGTCTCAGGATTGCTGAGAGAGCAGCTCGACCTCAGAGACGCTCGGGAACCCACCTCCTGTGTTGCAGAAATCTTCGGAGTCCTCAGGAGCTCGGAAGATGCAAACTGGTCAGATGCGTTTAGGTGCCTGCTGCTGCAGGGGAGTAACTCCTTTACTCCAAGGGAGATTCCTCTGTCGTCCAGCGAAGTGTAGACCGTCAAAGTACTTGGTTTCTGCTTGCAGAGTTTAGTCCAGGTAAAATCCAAAGTCCTGTAGTCAGGTTTCCCACTTTATACCCAGGGAATAACTCTGGTGACCCAACTAGGGGAGGGTCAGGACAGAGGGGTGTCTACACCCATGTCCTTTGTCCAGTTTCGCACCAGAGCAGGAGCAAATGGCTCCTGCAACAGGTTTGAGCTGGACTATGCATGGGGACACCAAATGTGCCCCCAGTGCAGACTTTCTGGCACTCTACGAGTGCACCCACCCAGCCCAATACACTAAAGCCTGTCTGGGATGTGGTCACACCTCCCTGTGACAGGAAACCTATTGTCAGGCCTTCCTCTGCTCGAGCTTGGCTCAGCAGCAGGAGGGCAGACTCGTGTCTGTGGCTGGCAGCATCCATTTTGTGATGCCCAGGTTCGAGAAAGCTGGTACCGGGTGTACCGGTGTTTCACATAAGTCCCTCTAAGAGGGTGGAATCATACCTCCCCCGCCAGTTACTGGCGGGTAGGTATGATTCCAAGGTGTTTGACACCAAACACAACATGTTTCTAAGCAGCCGTTTTAAAGTTAGCATTTACCGCGAGGTTATAATGCACTTAAATATATATGGTTGGCTGCATCACAGACAAACCCGGAAAATAGGTTCCGAAGGCTGCAGAGGGGCTCTGCTCATGCAGGGGCACCCTCTCACATAAAACCCAGCACCCTGCCTTCAGGATTGATAAGGCCTGCCGTAGGGGTGACTGATAGGTTTATATGTGCAGTCCCAAGACCTGCTGACCTTCAGGAGGCTACTCAAGACCTGGCTGTTCGACCAGTAGCAGCATCCCCCCCCCCCCTTCCCTCCCCCCAGCGCCTTGAGACCCTCGCGGGTAAGTAGTGCGCTCTACAAATTCTGTGATTGATTGATTGACTGATTTAGAATAGATATAGGTAACCTATATCTAAGTAAGGGGTGCATGCACCACCTTACACAGGCTGCAGTAGCAGACCTGTGGTGTCATTTTGAATGGCCTTTCAGGGGTGGCACAATACATGCTTTAGCCCCTGGGAGGCCTCTGGGGTACCTATGCCCTGGGTACATGGTGTACCATATACTAGGGACTGATAAGGGTACCCCAGTATCCAATCTGGAGTGTACCTAAAGTACATGCAATCAATTTAGAGGAGAAAGCAGATAGACTGGGGTCCTGAATTGCAGGATCCTAGTCAGTCTAAGTCGAAAACAGTGAAACATCAGCAAAAAGTGGGGGTAACTATAAGAAGCAGATCCTACTCTCCTACACACTCCACAACAGATCATTTTCTAATTACTTCTACCGCCAATCAATTAGTCTCAAACATCGGGGTTACATGTCCTGCTGTAAGTGATCACAATCCAATAGTGTTACTTATGACCCTATATGCTGATTGCCCTACAGCCGCCAGCCAACTGTGTATTAAATATCGTGCCTGTTAGGCCAAATGGTGTACACATTAGATGGTCAGGAGTTAACCCCTTCCGTGCTTCCGTCGGCCAACGGCCATCGCGAGCACTACCTCGCTAGTGCTGCGCACGTCCGTTGGCCGACGCGGCCCCGCCCACTCTTTCAAACCGCCGCACTGCGGCGGAATTCGCGCCGCGGTTAAGCGGTTAACCATACCTGTGTACTGCAGAGGTTGTTAAACTTGAAGGTAAGATAGTTCGATCTCTGTTTAGCCCCTGTTGTGGACAATGATGGTCTGGTCTCCGCCTTTGAGTCAATCTTCGGGGCTCTTAATTCTCTCTTGTTACGTCCTGCCAGTCAAGGATTGTGTGATAGACATGGCTGGTTTAACCATTAGTGTACGCCAGCCCCTAAAAAACTGAGGTCCGTCCTCCCCTGCGTCCCAAGAGACTATTCTGTTAATAAGCCTCTTAGGAACTATTATAACAGGCGTTAGCCTCTAGGAAAAAGTAGTCAAGGGAAAAAGCTATGTTAAATCTAATGCAGGAAGTGAGACCAATAATAACACCTTGCTTTGGAATACCGTAAATGCCCCATTTCTGAAAAATGAATCTGTCAAAGAATTCATATCAAATGTTTTGCTACAAGTTTGGTTAGATCACTTTGAAGGGATCTTTGATCCACTGGTCGATAATGTGTCCAAGCCCAATCTTTTGTCTCCTGTAGAAGTAGTAACGAGCCCCATCTCTAAGAGCTGCATGCCACTGGACTTCAGTGTGGATGAGGTCTCGATGCTTTGCAAGGCTGTGCTAAAGGTAAAGCTCCAGAACACGATGGGGTCCCAGTCCATGCTTTAATTGGTATGTGTGAGTTATGGGACCCAATTCTGACTAGAGTCTTTAATGCAGCTGCAATGGGTTTAGTACCCTCTACTTGGGTTAACTCTATTATTGCCCCCATTTTTAAGAAGGGGGACAGGTCCGACCCGAAGTGCTACAGCACAAACACAAAGGTGAAGCAAGGATCCCTATACCTGTGTTTTACCTTTCCTTGCAGCACATTTGATCTCGCGCACCACTCAATCCTGTAGCACACCTGGCTTTCATATGGGGTTCCTGAAAACACTGCTTGTCTTTTTTCTCGGCTGCATGAGAATCTTACATCCAAGGTATGATATGAACTCAACCGAGAATGCTTCCCACCTTTTAGAATTAGGCGAGGCGTGAGACAGGAGTGTGTGCTTGCCACATTTTTATTTTCACTTTTTATAAATAGTGCCGACAACACTCTTCGGTCCTTGCTGGCTGATGCACCAATTGTTGCTGGTCGCACGGTCCCTGTTCTCCTGTATGCAGACAACGCGGTGCTACTATTTAGTACCGCTGGTGGGCTGCAGCGATTCATGGAATCCCAGAAGTTGAAGATCATGAAATCCAAGACAATTATAATGTCTTGTGGGAAACCCGCAGAAGGTTAGGTCATTTTATTTGAGGGGCTCGCCCTTTGCAATGGTGAATTTGTTTTGGTAACTGGGCATCCTTTTTCCTAGTAACGGGTTTGAGTCCACCACATACAGAATGCCCGGCTCATCGGGCGTGTTTAGGTTCTTATGTAAGCTTGGCTGTCGCCCTATAAGGCATATGATTACCATCTCTACAACAAGAGCTCTATCAGCCGCTATTTGTTGTTCGGGTGTGTGGGGTCACACATCTAGCAGTCATTTATAGGCCGAGGAAAACGCCTTTGAAGGCGTCTTTTGTGCACCCCTGTTCTTTGTCATCTTACATCATCTAAAAGAAAGTGGGGTGTCTCACTTAGGAGACATGTTCCTTCTTAACCCTATCTTTCTGTGGCGTTCAATATGGCCAAACCCGGCCCACAATGTACAAGGGCAATGATACGGGACTGTCTGACGTTAGATGATGCTTTTTGGATCCCGTGGCTGTCTTACATTAATGACTCTATCTAATCACTGTTTGGTTTCCTGGGCTTCAGGGGCAGTCTAGAAGTCTTTGCTCCAGAGGTCCGAGGTGAAGGGGGTCTGATCCGACATGCGGGTGGAAAATAGACTCTTGCTGAAGGTAGGAAACCCAGGGCTGTCACATGTCTGGTATATGCCCTGCCCGTCACATGTCTGTCATACACTCTGCCCATCATATGTCTGTCATACGCTCTGCTGTCACATGTCTGTCATACGCTGTGCCTGTCACATGTCTGTCATACGCTCTGCCCGTCACGTCTGTCATACGGATCTGCCGTGACATGTATGTCACACGCTCTGCCCGTCACATGTCTGTCATATGCTCTGCCGTCACATGTCTGTCATTCCCTCTGCCACTCGCATGTCTGTCATATGCTCTGCCGTTACATGTCTGTCGTATGCTCTGCCCGTCACATGTCTGTCATACGCTCTGCCCGTCACGTCTGTCATACGCTCTGCCGTCACATGTCTGTCATACACTCTGCCCGTCACATGTCTGTCATACGCTCTGCCCGTCACATGTCTGTCATTCCCTCTGCCACTCACATGTCTGTCATATGCTCTGCCGTTACATGTCTGTCATATGCTCTGCCCGTCACATGTCTCTCATACGCTCTGCCCATCACGTCTGACATACGCTCTGCCGTCACATGTCTGTCATTCGCTATGCCCGTCACATGTCTGTCACACGCTCTGCCCGTCACATGTCTGTCATACTCTCTGCCCGTCACATGTCTGTCATACGCTCTTCCGTCACATGTCTGTCGTACGCTGTGCCTGTCACATGTCTGTCATACGCTCTGCCCGTCACATGTCTGTCATACGCTGTGCCCGTCACATGTCTGTCATACGCTCTGCCTATCACATGTCTGTCATATGCTCTGCCGTCACATGTCTGTCATACGCTCTGCCTGTCACATGTCGGTCAAACGCTCTGCCGTCACATGTCTGTCATACGCTCTGCCCGTCACATGTTTGTCATATGCTCTGCCGTCATGTCTGTCATACGCTCTGCCATCACAACTCTGTCATACGCTCTGCTGTCACATGTCTGTCATACGCTCTGCCGTCACATGTCTGTCATACGCTCTGCCCGTCACATGTTTTTCATCTGCTCTGCCCGTCACATGTCTGTCATACGCTCTGCCGTCACATGTCTGTCATACACTCTGCCCGTCACATGTCTGTCATACGCTCTGCCCATCACATGTCTGTCATACACTCTGCCGTCACCTGTCTGTCATACACTCTGCCGTCACCTGTCTGTCATACGCTCTGCCCGTCACATCTGTCATGCGCTCTGCCCGTCAAATGTCTGTCATACGATCTGCCAATCACATGTCTGTCATACGCTCTGCCGTCACCTGTCTGCCATACGCTCTGCCGTCACATGTCTGTCATATGCTCTGCCGTCACATGTCTGTCATACACTCTGCCCATCACATGTCTGTCATACGCTGTGCCTCTCACATGTCTGTCATACGCTGTGCCCATCACATGTCTGTCATACGCTCTGCCGTCACATGTCTGTCATATGCTTTGCCCATCACATGTCTGTCATATGCTCTGCTGTCACATGTTTGTCATACGCTCTGCCGTCACATCTCTGACATACGCTCTGCCGTCACATGTCTGTCATACGCTCTGCCGTCACATGTCTGTCATACGCTCTGCCGTCACATGTCTGTCATACGCTCTGCCCTTCACATGTTTGTCATCTGCTCTGCCCGTCACATGTCTGTCATACGCTCTGCTGTCACATGTCTGTCATACACTCTGCCCGTCACATGTCTGTCATACGGTCTGCCCATCACATGTCTGTCATATGGTCTGCCCATCACATGTTTGTCATACGCTCTGCCGTCACATGTCTGTCATACGCTCTGCCGTCACATGTCTGTCATACGCTCTGCCTGTCACATGTCTGTCATGCGCTCTGCACGTCACATGTCTGTCATACGCTCTGCCGTCACATGTCTGTCATACGCTCTGCCCGTCACATGTCTGTCATACGGTCTGCCCGTCAAATGTCTGTCATACGCTCTGCCGTCACATGTCTGTCACACGCTCTGCCCGTCACATGTCTGTCACACGCTCTGCCCGTCACATGTCTGTCAGACGCTCTGCCGTCACATCTCTGTCATACGCTCTGCCCGTCACATGTCTGTCATACGCTCTGCCGTCACATGTCTGTCATACGCTCTGCCCATCACTTGTCTGTCATACGCTCTGCCCGCCATATGTCTGTCATACCCCTTGCTGTCACATGTTTGTCATACTTTCTGCCCGACACATGTCTGTCACACGCTGTGCCCGTCACATGTCTGTCATACGCTGTGCCCGTCACATGTCTGTCATACGCTCTGCTGTCACATGTCTGTCATACGCTCTTCCCATCACATGTCTGTCATACACTCTGCTGTCACATGTCTGTAACATGCTCTGCCGTCACATGTCTGTCATACGCTCTGCCCGTCACATGTCTGTCATACGGTCTGCCCATCACATGTCTGTCATACGCTCTGCCCGTTACATGTCTGTCATACGCTCTGCCCGTCACATGTCTGTCATACGCTCTGCCCGTCACATGTCTGTCATACACTCTGCCATCACATGTCTGTCATACGCTCTGCCCATCACATGTCTGTTATACGCTCTGCCCGCCATATGTCTGTCATACCCTTTGCTGTCACATGTTTGTCATACGTTCTGCCTGTCACATGTCTGTCACACGCTCTGCCCGTCACGTCTGTCATACGCTCTGCCTATCACATGTCTGTCATATGCTCTGCCGTCACATTTTATTTATTTATTATTTATTTATTTATTACTGTGTTTTATAGAGCGCAAACTTGACCTGTTAGGGTATCAGAGCGCTTTACAGACAACATAGCATTGTACAAAAGGTATAGAATCACCTGGTAAAAGAAAAACAGATAGTAGGGGCAGGATATAGGATACATAGAAAGACACGTATTTACAAATTACATATACAGTTACTGAAGATGAGATACGTATTTACAGATTACATTTACCATTGCTCAAGACAAGAACCCAGGTTCCTAGGTCGGGTGATTAGGAAATCCGAGGGAGGCAATAGGCAGACGTGGATCCGTGTCTTAGTGGTGGTTGAGGGCAAGTTTAAACGAGGAATTTGCTCATAAGGAAGGTCTTGGCGTGCTTTTTGAAGCGGGCCAGAGAAGGGATTTTTCTGATGTTAGGTGGGAGAGAGTTCCATATTCTTGGAGCGGCTCCAGAGAAAGCCCGATTGTACGTTTTTTTTTCCCGAAAGCGTGCAGGTTGGAGCAAGAGGTTTCTGGCAGCCCAGGAGTTTCTGGATCCTCCGGAAATCACAAGTTTCCGTGCAAGATATGCAGGGGAATTTGAGTATAAAGCCTTGTGTGTGATGCATGCTAGCTTAAGCTGTATTCTTGCCTCAAAGGGAAGCCAGTTCAAAGCTTTCAGGTGTGGAGAAATGTGATCGAATTTCCTTGTGCCGGTAAGTAGTCTGGCGGCCGCGTTGAGGCAGGCTTTTAAAGGTGCCAGGGAGATCTTGGGTAAACCTGAGAGGGTAGAGCAGCCATATTCCAGTCTAGAGATGACGAGTGCTTGGACAGCCATTTTCAAGTCAGGAGCATCAAGGAATGGTTTCAGTTTCCTAAGGTAGCTCAGGTGGAATCTGGCTGCTTTGGCCATCGAGTTGATATGGTCCCGCATGTTCAGATTGCTGTCAAGGGTAATTCCCAGGGATTTGGCCGAGTCCACGATGGTCGGTGGGCAATTTAAGGCAGTGATAGCATTAATCCATGTTTGGATCTCGTGGTTGGTATTAGGAGGGGAAATTAGGAGAAATTCAGTTTTCTTAGTGTTGAGTTTGAGATGATTGGAGGCGAGCCATTGGACAGTGAGTTTCAGGGCTTCGTTCAGGGAGAGAATCTCTTCGAGAGATGAGGTTTTGATGTAGATCTGAGTGTCATCAGCATACATATGGAAGGAGATATTTGCAGTGCGTAGCACTTCGGCAAGCGGTTCTAGGTAAAGGTTGAAGAGGGTGGGGACAAGGTTGAACCTTGAGGGACTCCAACCGTGACCGGGGAGGGTGCAGATAGGTTGCCATTGATTAGGAATCGCTGTGATCGGTTGTGGAGGAAGGACCTAAACCATTCTAGGACAGTGCCATCCAATCCCATCCTGAGTTTGAGGCGTTCAAGTAGTTTTTCATGGTTGACCGTGTCGAAGTCCGAGGATAGATCCAGGAGGATTAGGAGACAGGTCTTGCCTTGGTCAAGGGCTTGGAGGGCATCATCAGCGATGTGGAGCATGGTGGTTTCAGTGCTGTGCCCAGGTCTAAATCCGGATTGGAAGTCATCGAGTAGGTGGAAGTTGTTGATGTGTTGACTTAGCTGCTGTTGCACACACTTCTCCAGCACTTTGGCTAGGAGGGGGATGTTGGAGATGGGTCTGAAGTTGTCAGGGGAAGCTGGATCCAGCGAAGGCTTTTTCAAAATGGGGAGGACTTGGCCGGCTTTTACAGAGTCAGGCATCGATCCCTGCAGGAGAGAGGCGTTAATTATTGCAGTCCAGCTAGGAATAATGGATTGGGCGACGGCAGCTAGACAGTTGGAAGGGAGCGGGTCATTAAAATGGTTATTTGGTTTTAAGGAAGAGAGGATTTTGGAGACGGAGTCTTCGTCATAGACTTTGAAGTCGGTCCAGTGAGCTAGATTTTTAGGTGGAGCCTGTGGGGGCGTCACAGCCGGAGGAGGCAGGTCAGAGAGGGGTTGAGAGTATGTGGCGGAGCTGAGTTCGATTCCTAGGGATTTGATTTTGTCAGCGAAGAAAGAGGAGAATTCCTCGGAGGATATAAGAGACTTGGGGGTTTCTTTCGATGTTTTGGCCAGTTTATTAGATTGGTGTTTGACCAGTTCGAAGAGCTTGCGGGGTCTGTTTTTGGCCTTCTCTAGTTCAGTTCTGAAAAATTCTTTTTTGAATTGAGGATGTTCCTGTTATAGACATTTCTGGCCTGGCGGAGAAGTTTTAGATGTGCGGCTGAGGGGTGCTGCCTCCAGGTTCTTTCAGATTGCCGGAGGGATCTCCTCTCATTGTTGAGGGATCCTGTGAACCAGGGGTTTCTGTCTTTGATTTGGGCTCTTTTCAGTTTTAGTGGAGCTAGATCATCCAGGATGTTCGATATAGTCGCAGAGTAGTGATCGTTGAGGCCACTGACCGTTGCGATATGCAAGGGGGGGGGAGGTCAGATTTGCAGCGAGTCTCAAGTTCCCTGAGGTCCAGGTTCTTGTTGTCTCTGATCCAGCGTTTAGGAATCGCTGGTTGCCGTGCTCTTGTCTTGTGAGTGCCAGGTAGGAGGAAGGTGATGGCGTGGTGGTCAGACCAGTCACATGGGTCTATAGAGGTAAGCTTGACTATTGATTCTTTAGAGATGATCCAGTCAAGAGTGGCCCCTTTCGAGTGAGTTGGGAGTGAGCAGGCTTGGGTCAGGGCTTGATCGGCCAGGAGGTCTTTGATGGCGTTGACATGCGGATCCTTGGGATCATTCCAGTGCAAGTTAAAATCACCAAGGAAGATATCTTTGGTGTTGGTGGAGATCTTGGCTGTGATGATTTCCATGAGGTGGTCGGTGAAAGAATCGTTCATGCCTGGGGGTGGTAAAGATGTGCAGGTTACATAGTGGGGTGGAGTTGCTGCGAATAGCGAGGGCGAGGTATTCGCAGGATTCGGTGGAGTCTCCCAGAAGTTCCGTGACAAGAAGGTTAGAGCGGTAGATGCAGGCTATGCCTCCTCCTTTCTTGTTAGATTGCCTGTCCAGCCTTGCATTGTTGTAGTTGGGAGGGACTAGGAGGTCCAGGCAGAGAGATGAGGATTCGTTGAGCCATGATTCTGTTAGGATTGCTAAATCGAAATTTTTGTACAGGATAAGGTCTGCAATATCGGTAGCGTGCTTAGCTGCCGATCGGCAGTTGATTAAGAGACCAGACAGAGAAGATTTGGAGGGATTTTCGGGAGACTGGGCGGACAGGTGGATAGGCGCTAGATTACTTTTGACCACATTTCTGTTGCGGAGGGTTGCTGGTCTGTTGGGGTTGATAGTGATCGTGCGGATGGCATGTTCGGCATTCACGTCAAGAGGATGAGGGGTAGCTGGGGTAGAATTGTAGTCCCGGAGGATGGCAAGGATTTCCAATTCAGTGAGGTCTAGCGGACTAGGAATGGCAAGGGTAGAGTTGTAGGAGGAGACGAGAGCAACAGTTTCCTCCTCAGAGAGGTGGCATGGTTGCTTGCGGGGCGTAGATGTCTCAGAGATAGCGGAAGAGGCTGTTTAGTGAACTCTGTGATAGGTGGGGTGATGGAGTTTGGCAGTGGTATGAGGTTGGCGAGGGAGAGTTCAGCGAGGTGAAGGAGGTTCATTAGGCTCAGAATGGAAATATGAATGGTCTGGGGACAGACATGTCTGTCATACGCTCTGCCCGTCACATGTCGGTCATACGCTCTGCCCGTCACATGTCTGTCATACGCTCTGCCGTCACATGTCTGTCATACGCTCTGCCGTCACAACTCTGTCATACGCTCTGCTGTCACATGTCTGTCATATGCTCTGCCGTCACATGTCTGTCATACGCTCTGCCCGTCACATGTTTTTCATCTGCTCTGCCCGTCACATGTCTGTCATAGGCTCTGCCGTCACATGTCTGTTATACGCTCTGCCCGTCACATGTCTGTCATACGCTCTGCCCATCACATGTCTGTCATACACTCTGCCGTCACCTGTCTGTCATACACTCTGCCGTCACATGTCTGTCATACGCTCTGCCCGTCACATGTCTGTCATGCGCTCTGCCCGTCAAATGTCTGTCATACGATCTGCCAATCACATGTCTGTCATACGCTCTTCCGTCACCTGTCTACCATACGCTCTGCCGCCACATGTCTGTCATGCGCTCTGCCGTCACATGTCTGTCATACACTCTGCCCATCACATGTCTGTCATACGATGTGCCTCTCACATGTCTGTCATATGCTGTGCCCATCACATGTCTGTCATACGCTCTGCTGTCACATGTCTGTCATATGCTTTGCCCTTCACATGTCTGTCACACGCTCTGCCCATCACATGTCTGTCAGACGCTCTGCCGTCACATCTCTGTCATACGCTCTGCCCGTCACATGTCTGTCATACGCTCTGCCATCACATGTCTGTCATACGCTCTGCCCATCACATGTCTGTCATACGCTCTGCCCGCCATATGTCTGTCATACCCTTTGCTGTCACATGTTTGTCATACGTTCTGCCCGTCACATGTCTGTCACACGCTCTGCCCGTCATGTCTGTCATGCACAGTGCCCGTCACATGTCTGTCAGATGCTTTGCTGTCACATATCTGTCATACACTCTGCCCGCCACATGTCTGTCATACGCTCTGCTGTCACATGTCTGTCATACGCTCTGCCCGTCTGTCTGGCTTGGCCTTTCAGATAATACAGAATCTCCCGCACGGTGGCTTAAACCCACGGCGAAGCAGGAAACATAACACAACTAACACCTTTAGAAAAGGGTTTTATTTTACAAAATGCAAAGACTCTCTTTTCAGAATAAGGCTTGGGGTTTTATTTTACACAATGCTCTCTAACAGAAAGGCTTTCCCAGATGCCAAATGCACAACATTCAAATACACATAGAGATATATATGTTTATATGCATGCAATAATAACACACTTGGTAAATGCAACGGTTAAATGCATGAATAATACCATGAATAAGCACGCAGCAAATAATATGAGATAAGACTAAAGAAAATATAATATGGGACGTCCTGCAAGAGATCAGAAAGATATATACACTGAATCACAAAGAAAACACCTCAAATGATCAAAGCCACTGGCCAGACATCACAATGGCAATAATCAAAACTCGGCAAAACCAAAGGGGATGATGGACGGAGTGTTGAACATTGCAAGCACTCACCCCCAGTCAACTGATCTGGGTTTAATCCATCATCATTCTTTAGCTCACTCCGCCACCCCAGTTCAGACATGGCCATATGCAAATCAGTCTGACCCTGTGCCTCATGGGAACAGTCCAGCCCGAACTGCCAAGCCATGTCTTCCCTGGACCGGAAACAAGCATCCTGGGACCGGTTTCTGGCTTACAGCCGTCATCAGCCAGGCTATCTTGAATCCAGTGGCAAAGTGAGCAAGGGACCCACGTCTGGGCATACCCTGCCAACTTAGGGCGAACATAGCAAAACCAAAGGGGATGATGGACGGAGTGTTGAACATTGCAAGCACTCACCCCCAGTCAACTGATCTGGATTTAATCCATCATCATTCTTTAGCTCACTCCGCCACCCCAGTTCAGACATGGCCATATGCAATAATCAAAACTCAACACTTCACCTGGTGCAAACACTGCATCTTAGCCCACTCCTGACTGGGAGACTAAACAGCCGTGGATAAGAGCCTCAGCAAACAGGGTTCTGCTGTACCGAAGTAGACGCGTCCGTCCCCATTCGGATTCCAAAATCCCGGTTTCTAAATCAACCACCCTCAGCTTTATAATCTCAAAAACACACTAGGAGGTTCGAGAAACCTTCCCCCGGCGCCAGAGGAATTTTACCAGGACTGGCCAGCTTCCAAGCAAGCATTCCATTGCAGGAAGGAGTTCCTACGTTCCCTCTACAATATCACATGTTCCAGCCTTTATCTTGTCGAAGCTCACGAAAGCCTTCCAGGGTACATTAAACAATCTCTCACAAAAACAATCCTTGAACGTGATTAACCCAAACAACTTGCAAGCGTGGCTGTGCGCGCAGATAAAGCTCAAGCCAGGCAGAGTCAGAATTCAGGATGACATGAGGCCATGTCAAAGCCAATAGTAAGAACTTAATAATACTACCAATGTACAACACAATGCACATTTGTGCACCACTGCTTATAGCATCACATACTTCATCTCTCAATGTACAACACAGAGCACATTTGTGCACCACTGCTCATAACACTGCAGTTCGAAACCAAAAAGTACATTCCACCTCTCTCTCTCTTTCATGCTTTCAAATGCAAATCCTACACGTTCTGTTCTTGGCAAGGCAGTTCTACTCCGTGACAGCTCCCACTGAAAGACTGCAAGATTACAAGAAATAAACCTTTAAAAGAAGCAAGGCATATGCAGGACGTCGTACATTCAGGCTAGGGTAAAATAACACACCAAAGTCAATTAAAATAATGGTAGTCAAAGGTCATCACAGGGTGTCAGACCACAAGAGTGCCTCTAGCACTACATTCCACCCCATGACCTTTGACTATCATAACATACATATATCAAAAACTGAACTTCTTTACTGAAAGCACAACTATGATTGAAGCACATGTTAAAACTGTAACATTATAGACTCGTGCTGAACTGAAAGCACAAATATAATTGAAACACACATTAAAACAGTGAAATCATAAAAGCATGTAATAATCATTTCAGAGCATGTCTGGATATTCAGCAAGAATAAATGTTTGATGGATACACAAAATAAATGCACAAAAAGAATCAAGCATATGAACGCAGTAATGCTCCTAATGTCACAAATGGCTAATTCTGGAACTTCTACTGTTGAAGCAGCCAAACTTATATATTTTGTGCTAAAAAATAAAGGCTTTAAACTAAAAAACATCTTCTTCAATTTCAATTGCACAATATTTTTTTCTCTTCACATTGACCAGCATTTGCAGAATAAATAATGTCCTTCTGTGTGAAAGACACACATCCTTCTTGCATTCAAAATTATAACTGTGAACATTTTACTTCATGTTTATGATATCAGTTCATGATTCTTGGCTTGGTAAGTTCTTCTGGTTTGTTCAGCCAAAGGATGTCAGCTTGAATCGTCCGGTGATCACTCCAGGGTTGGGGGGGGGGTCCCACACCCTCACCGGCACACTCAGTCAAGGCACCCACTCGCAGGACAGGGACATCAGATACACCAACACGTCGCAGTATGATCTGGAAAAGAAACAAGCATCACTCTTGCAAAAAACATTTTTCAAAAAGCGCACGTTTTCCTTTCTCTGTTTTGGGTCTGAAGGCACAATACTATCATTTCTGTCTGCACGGTTCTCTGCTGGCTCTGGGGACTTATCTGAGAATTCTACCCACGCTATGGCCTCTGAATTCTTGGTATTGGAGTGAAACTCTCCTTTTCCTTGCACAGTATGAAGGGCAGTCTCCTTCCTGACTATTTCTCCACTCACTGCTGAATACGTGCTCCCTTTATCATTTGGCTTGAGCCCAAGGCAATCCATCTGCTCTGTCTGCTCTGGTAATTTTCCTTTCTTCAACTCGCCCCTCACCTTCTGTGGGACTGGTCTGCACTGTGCATATTGACACATGGGAATCACAGTTCTAAGTAAGTCTAGGGGAATATGCATCCCTTCATTCTCTGCCCACCTGTTTATATGGTCTTTCTCTCCTAGGTGCTCGCACTTAGTCATGCACACCAAATCAGAATCGTGTGTCACCACCTCTGTCTCCAAGATTTTAGCCTTTTCATCTGTAAGGGAATTAAAGGTTCTGTCTAGTGAATGTTTAGGACCATGAGCATACACAGTAGCTGCGCTTTGCAATAAAATCTGCCACTCCACTGGGGAATCCTGTGTCTCAGGCACCTCAAACACCACCCCTGGACTTTCTATTGGGACCTGCACCAACTGTTCAAGCAAAACTGCAGTTTCTGTCTGTATGTACCACTTGATCTCGTTTGCATCTTGGCATTGCATTTGAGAAAATTCAAAAGTCAAAATCACATTATGTCTTATTGTCATCTGCCCAGTGTCTGTCACCGGGCATGCAAAATATTCTCCAGCATTTGAAAATGTTTCAGTCCACAAGTTTAAAAGCATACTCTTCTTTCCTTGTTTTTCACAATTACTAAAAGTAGCACACTGCCCCTGAACTGGCACACATAACTCACTGTCACCTTTCTGTATTGGCCACACGTTTAAAACACACTGCACAGTCTGTTGTGCAGATTCAAAAGCACATTGCTGCATTTCTTTTTTCAAAATAGCAGGTTTATCATTCACTGACATGTCTGATTTATAATGCAACCAACGATCGCTAATTCTAACAGGCTGGTTGGTTTATCTTCCTGCACGTCCACATTTTCTCGGTTCAAATTCATTTCCGACCGAGGAACGTCCTCAAAAGAATGAATTAAAACCTCCTGTGAAACCTGCAGATTAACTGGCAGCATCTCTAAGTTCACATTTTTCACGAATGACTCACCCTGGCTATCTGAACAGCCTGGCAAAACAAACGGCTTTGGAGCTTGGTACATGTTTAACTCTTTTTTCAAAGACTTGTTTTCAAACTGAGCGTCAGCTAACTCTCTTTTCAGTTCACTACATTCTTTTTCTAAATGTTCACATTTTTGATACATGCTAAGCAATGCATTCAAAATGACACCACTATTTTTGTCTGAAATACCAAGTTGTTTTCCCTCTTTAAGAGAGGCAATCTCCCTCTCAAATAACTCAGCTGGCATCTGGAACTCTGCAACAGAAAACATAAGCATTTTAGAGAGCATCTTCCCCTTTTAATTTTCTTTTAGTATCCTGACAAGTGACGCCAAAAATGTCTTATTCACCTTTCAGATAATACAGAATCTCCCACACGGTGGCTCAGCACTCGGCGAAGCAGGAGACATAACACAATAACACCTTTAGAAAAGGGTTTTATTTTACAAAATGCTAAGACTCTCTTTTTAGAATAAGGCTTGGGGTTTTATTTGACACAATGCTCTCTAACAGAAAGGCTTTCCCAGATGCCAAATGCACAACATTCAAATACACATAGAGATATATATGTTTATATGCATGCAATAATAACACACTTGGTAAATGCAACGGTTAAATGCATGAATAATACCATGAATAAGCACGCAACAAATAATATGAGATAAGACTAAAGAAAATATAATATGGGACGTCCTGCAAGAGATCAGAAAGATATATACACACTAGATACATCAAATGATTCCTTTGGATGTGCACCTCACTCAGTCACACATCACAAAGAAAACACCTCAAATGATCAAAGCCACTGGCCACACATCACAATGGCAATAATCAAAACTCAAGCACCTCAAATGATCAAAGCCACTGGAACCACGCATCACAATGGCAATAATCAAAACTCAACACTTCATCTGGTGCAAACACTGCATCTTAGCCCACTCCTGATCGGGGGATTAAACAGCCGTGGATAAGAGCCTCAGCAACCAGGGTTCCGCTGTACCGAAGTAGACGCGTCCGTCCCCATTCGGATTCCAAAATCCCGGTTTCTAAGTCAACCACCCGCAGCTTTATAATCTCAAAAACACACTAGAAGGTTCGAGAAACCTTCCCCCTGCGCCAGAGGAATCTTACCAGAACTGGCCAGCTTCCAAGCAAGCATTCCATGGCAGGAAGGAGTTCCTACGTTCCCTCTACAATCTCACATGTTCCAGCCTTTATCTTGTCGAAGCTCACGAAAGCCTTCCAGGGTACATTAAACAATCTCTCACAAAAACAATCCTTGAACGTGATTAACCCAAACAACTTGCAAGCCTGGCTTTGCACGCAGATAAAGCTCAAGCCAGGCAGAGTCAGAATTTAGGATGACATGAGGCCATGTCAAAGCCAATAGTAAGAACTTCATAATACTTATGAATGTACAACACAATGCACATTTGTGCACCACTGCTTATAGCATCACATACTTCATCTCTCAATGTACAACACAGAGCACATTTATGCAACACTGCTCATAACACTGCACTTCGAAACCAAAAAGTACATTCCACACACCTCTCTCTCATGCTTTCAAATGCACATCCCACACATTCTGTTCTTGGCAAGGCTGTCCTACTCCATTACAGCTCCCACTGAAAGACTGCAAGATTACAAGAAAGAAACTTTTAAAAGAAGCAAGGCATATGCAGGATGTCGTACATTCAGGCTAGGATAAAATAACACACCAAAGTCAATTAAAATAATGGTAGTCAAAGGTCATCACAGGGTGTCAGACCACAAGAGTGCCTCTAGCACTACACCGTCACATGTCTGTCACACGCTCTGCCCGTCACATGTCTGTCATATGCTGTGCCTGTCACATGTCTGTCACGCTCTGCTGTCCCATGTCTGTCATACGCTCTGCCCGTCACATGTTTGTCACACGCTCTGCCGTCACATGTCTGTCATACGCTCTGCCGTCACGTGTCTGTCATACGCTCTGCCCGTCACATGTCTGTCATACGCTCTGCCGTCACATGTCTGTCATACGCTCTGCCCGCCACATGTCTGTCATACCCTCTGCTGTCACATGTCTGTCATACGCTCTGCCGTCACGTGTCTGTCATACGCTCTGCCATCACATGTCTGTCATACGATCTGCCCGTCACATGTCTGTCATACGCTCTGCCCGCCACATGTCTGTCATACCCTCTGCTGTCACATGTCTGTCATGTGCTCTGCCCATCACATGTCTGTCACACGCTCTGCCCATCACATGTCTGTCATACGCTCTGCCGTCACATGTCTGTCATACGATCTGCCCGTCAATTGTCTGTCATACGCTCTGCCCTCCACATGTCTGTCATACCCTCTGCTGTCACATGTCTGTCATATGCTCTGCCCATCAAATGTCTGTCACACACTCTGCCCGTCACATGTCTGTCATACGCTGTGCCCATCACATGTCTGTCAGACGCTCTGCTGTCACATGTCTGTCATACGCTCTGCCGTCACATGTCTGTCATATGCTGTGCCCGTCACATGTCTGTCATACGCTCTGCCTGTAACATGTTTGTCATACGCTCTGCTGTCACATGTGTCACACGCTCTGCCGCCACATGTCTGTCATACGCTCTGCCCGTCACATGTATGTCGTACGCTGTGCCCCTCACATGTCTGTCATATGCTCTGCTGTCACATGTTTGTCATACGCTCTGCCCGTCACATGTTTGTCATATGCTCTGCCATCACATGTCTGTCATACGCTCTGCCATCACATGTCTGTCATACGCTCTGCCCGTCACATGTATGTCATACGCTGTGCCCATCACATGTCTGTCAGACGCTCTGCTGTCACATGTCTGTCACACGCTCTGCCGTGACATGTCTGTCATATGCTCTGCCCGTCACATGTCTGTCACACGCTCTGCTGTCCCATGTCTGTCATACGCTCTGCTGTCACATGTCTGTCATAGGCTCTGCTGTCACATGTCTCTCACTTGCTCTGCCGTCACGTCTGTCACACGCTCTGCCCGTCATGTCTGTCACACGCTCTGCTGTCACATGTCTGTCATACGCTCTGCTGTCACATGTCTGTCACACGCTCTGCCGTCACATGTCTGTCACACACTCTGCTGTCACATGTCTGTCACACGCTCTGCCGTCACATGTCTGTCACACACTCTGCTGTCACATGTCTGTCACACGCTCTGCCGTCACATGTCTGTCACACGCTCTTCCGTCACACGCTCTGCTGTCACATGTCTGTCATACGCTCTGCTGTCACATGTCTGTCACACGCTCTGCTGCTGTCACATGTCTGTCACACGCTCTGCCCGAGGGTTTCCAAACCTGTCTGTCACTGGTGACGAATCCGCGGCCTGGTCTTGTTCTGCCCAGACTGCTCTTCGGCCTCACACATCACCTTGTGACTTCCCACCATTCATCAAAGGACGCCAGCGCCGCCCCCGGGACGGACTCTCAAAACACAGCACCGGCACTGCATGCTTTTCTGCTAATTTTATTTTGATATAAAGCAGTACTTTTAAAACCCAATTGTTATTGCGTACCATAATAAGGTCATAGCGCTGAGCGCGCTTCTGGGCACTACGGACCCCTGCAGTGTGTTTTAGTGTCGGCTCTTAGATTTGGAAAGCAAAGATTGCCAAGAAAAGTATTTCGGATTAATTTTAGTGGTGTTTTGTCTGTGTGATGTTTAGGCTTGGATGCCTATTAAAAGTCTGATATTGTTTTAAGGTGTACTGTGGTCTAACAACTGCTCTCTCAACACCCGTGCTGACAGCGCCGAAATAAAGAATTTGACCTGCCCTGGTCACTAAAAACAGAGCAGCCTGCCACCGCTGCACGTGGGCAGGGACACGCTGGAGTCTCGTGTCCAGTCATGTGTGTGCATTTGGCAACCCCCCTCCCCCCCACACACACATGGCCTCGGGGCCAGTCTCTGGGCCCCTGGGTCCATCTCGGCCTCGGTCAGCGGCTCCTACACAGCCTTGTGTGACCCCAGATCGCCTCCCAGTTGGGTCACTAGGGCTGGGGCACTCGTCGGTCTGTTGGTCCGAGTAGACCTCTTTTGGGGACGTATAAGATGCTGTGCAGTTTGTAAAGGTCAGACAGGGGTCAGACCCTCACCTCTCCCGTCCCTCCCTCCCCAACACTCCCCCTTCACCTCTCTCCTCCTCACCTCTCCCCGTCCCCCCTCTCCTCCACCCCTCTCCTCCCTTCACCTGTCTCCACCTAACCTCTCCCCCCTCATCTCTCTTCTCTCTCACCTCTCCCCCGTCCCCCTCCCCTCTCTTCTCCTCACCTCTCTTCCATCCCTCCCTCTCCTCCTCACCTCTCTCCCATCCCTCCCTCCCCTCCCTCAACTCTCCCCCTTCACCTCTCTCCCGTCCCTCCCTCCCCTCCTCACCTCTCTCCTCCTCACCTCTCTCCCGTCCCTCCCTCCCTCCCTCCCCCCAGCCCTCTCTCAACCTCACCTCTCCCCCTCTCTCCTTCTCACCTCTCCCCATCCCTCCCTCTCCTCCTCCCCTCTCCCCCTTCACCTGTCTCCACCTAACCTCTCCCCCTCACCAATCCTCCTCACCTCTCTTCTCCTTTACCTCTCCCCCGTACCCCCTCCCCTCTTCTCCTCACCTCTCTTCCGTCCCTCCCTCTCCTCCTCTCCTCTCTTCTCCTTACTCTCTCCTCCTCACCTCTCCCCCGTCCCACCCTCTCCTCTATTCTCCTCACCTCTCTCCTCCTCACCTCTCCCCCGTCCCTCCCTCTCCTCCTGTCCTCTCTTCTCCTCACTCTCTCCTCCTCACCTCTCCCCCGTCCCTCCCTCTCCTCCTCTCCTCTCTTCACTCTCTCCTCCTCACCTCTCCCCGTCCCTCCCTCTCCCCCTCTCCTCTCCTCTCTCCTCCTCACCTCTCCCCGTCCCTCCCTCTCCTCCTCTCTTCTCCTCTCTCCTCACCTCTCCCTGTCCCTCCCTCTCCTTTCTCTTCTCCTCTCTCCACCTCACCTCTCCCCCGTCCCTCCCTCTTCTCCTCTCTTCTCCTCACCTCTCACCCCCCCACCTCTCCCCTGTCCCTCCCTCTCCTCCTCTCTTTTCCTCACCTCTCTCCTCCCTCACCTCTCCCCCGTCCCTCCCTCTCCTCCTGTCCTCTCTTCTCCTCACTCTCTCCTCCTCACCTCTCCCCGTCCCTCCCTCTCCTCCTCTCCTCTCTTCTCCTCACTCTCTCCTCCTCACCTCTCCCCGTCCCTCCCTCTCCTTCTTCCTCCTCTCCTCTCCTCTCTCCTCCTCACCTCTCCCCGTCCCTCCCTTTCCTCTTCTCCTCTCTTCTCCTCACCTCTCTCCTCACCTCTCCCCCGTCCCTCCCTCCTCTCCTCATCTATCTCCTCTCTTCTCCTCTCTCCTCCTCACCTCTCCCCCGTCCCTCCCTCTCCTCCTCTCCTCTCTCCTCCTCACCTACCCACGTCCCTCCCACTCATCTCCACCTCTCCTTTCGCTTCTCCTCTCTCCTCCTCACCTCTCCCCCGTCCCTCCCTCTCCTCCTCTCCTCTCTTCTCCTCACCTCTCTCATCCTCACCTCTCCCCCGTCCCTCCCTCTCCTCCTCTCTCCCTCCTCTCTCCTCCCTCACCTCTCCCCCGTCCCTCCCTCTCCTCTCCTCTCTCCTCCTCACCTCTCCCCCATCCCTCCCTCTCCTCCTCTCCTCTCCTCTCTTCTCCTCTCCTCTCTCCTCCTCACCTCTCCCCGTCCCTCCCTCTCCTCTCCTCCTCTCCTTTCTCTTCTCCTCTCTCCTCCTCACCTCTCCCCATCCCTCCCTCTCCTTTCTCTTCTCCTCTCTCCTCCTCACCTCTCCCCCGTCCCTCCCTCTCCTCCTCTCTTCTCCTCACCTCTCTCCCCCCTCACCTCTCCCCGTCCCTCCCTCTCCTCCTCTCCTCTCCTCTCTTCCCCTTACTCTCTCCTCCTCACCTCTCCCCCGTCCCTCCCTCTCCTCTATTCTCCTCACCTCTCTCCTCCTCACCTCTCCCCCGTCCCTCCCTCTCCTCCTGTCCTCTTCTCCTCACTCTCTCCTCCTCACCTCTCCCCCGTCCCTCCCTCTCCTCCTGTCCTCTCGTCTCCTCACTCTCTCCTCCTCACCTCTCCCCCGTCCCTCCCTCTCCCCCTCTCCTCCTCTCCTCTCTCCTCACCTCTCCCCGTCCCTCCCTCTCCTCCTCTCCTCTCTTCTCCTCACCTCTCTCCTCCTCACCTCTCACCCGTCCCTCCCTCTCCTCTCTTCTCCTCACCTCTCCCTCCTCACCTCTCCCCCGTTCCTCCCTCCTCTCCTCATCTATCTCCTCTCTTCTCCTCTCTCTCCTCCTCACCTCTCCTCGTCCCTCCCTCTCCTCCTCTTCTATCTCCTCTCTTCTCCTCTCTCCTCCTCACCTCTCCCCGTCCCTCCCTCTCCCCCATTCCTTTCTCCTCTCCTCTCTCCTCCTCACCTCTCCCCCATCCCTCCCTCTCCTCCTCTCCTTTCTCTTCTCCTCTCTCCTCCTCACCTCTCCCCGTCCCTCCCTCTCCTCCTCTCCTCTCTTCTCCTCACCACTCTCCCCCTCACCTCTCCCCGTCCCTCCCTCTCCTCTCTTCCCCTTACTCTCTCCTCCTCACCTCTCCCCCGTCCCTCCCTCTCCTCTATTCTCCTCACCTCTCTCCTCCTCACCTCTCCCCCGTCCCTCCCTCTCCTCCTGTCCTCTCTTCTCCTCACTCTCTCCTCCTCACCTCTCCCCCGTCCCTCCCTCTCCTCCTCTCCTCTCTTCACTCTCTCCTCCTCACCTCTCCCCCGTCCCTCCCTCTCCCCCTCCTCCTCTCCTCTCCTCTCTCCTCCTCACATCTCCCCGTCCCTCCCTCTCCTCCTCTCTTCTCCTCTCTCCTCCTCACCTCTCCCCCGTCCCTCCCTCTCCTCCTCTCCTTTCTCTTCTCCTCTCTCCTCCTCACCTCTCCCCGTCCCTCCCTCTTCTCCTCTCTTCTCCTCACCTCTCTCCCCCACCTCTCCCCTGTCCCTCCCTCTCCTCCTCTCCTCACCTCTCTCCTCACCTCTCCCCTGTCCCTCCCTCTCCTCCTCTCCTCTCTTCTCCTTACTCTCTCCTCCTCACCTCTCTCCCGTCCCTCCCTCTCCTCTATTCTCCTCACCTCTCTCCTCCTTACCTCTCCCCCGTCCCTCCCTCTCCTCCTGTCCTCTCTTCTCCTCACTCTCTCCTCCTCACCTCTCCCCCGTCCCTCCCTCTCCTCCTCTCCTCTCTTCACTCTCTCCTCCTCACCTCTCCCCGTCCCTCCCTCTCCTCACTCTCTCTCTCCTCCTCACCTCTCCCCGTCCCTCCCTCTCCTCCTCTCTTCTCCTCTCTCCTCCTCACCTCTCCCCCGTCCCTCCCTCTCCTTTCTCTTCTCCTCTCTCCTCCTCACCTCTCCCCGTCCCTCCCTCTTCTCCTCTCTTCGCCTCACCTCTCTCACCCCCCACCCCTCCCCTGTCCCTTCCTCTCCTCCTCTCTTCTCCTCTCTTCTCCTCACCTCTCTCCTCCTTACCTCCCCCCGTCCCTCCCTCTCCTCCTGTCCTCTCTTCTCCTCACTCTCTCCTCCTCACCTCTCCCGGTCCCTCCTCTCCTCCTCTCTCTCTCTTCTCCTCACTCTCTCCTCCTCACCTCTCCCCGTCCCTCCCTCTCCTTCTCTCCTCCTCTCCTCTCCTCTCTCCTCCTCCACCTCTCCCCGTCCCTCCTTCTCCTCCTCTCCTCTCTTCTCCTCACCTCTCTCCTCATCACCTCTCCCCCGCCCCTCCCTCTTCTCCTCTCCTCTCTTCTCCTCACCTCTCTCCTCCTCACCTCTCCCCCGTCCCTCCCTCCACTCCTCATCTATCTCCTCTCTTCTCCTCTCTCCTCCTCACCTCTCCCCCGTCTCTCCCTCTTCTCTCCTCCTCTCCTTTCGCTTCTCCTCTCTCCTCCTCACCTCTCCCCGTCCCTCCCTCCCCTCCTCTCTTCTCCTCACCTCTCTTCCGTCCCTCCCTCTCCTCCTCCTCTCCTTTCTCCTCACCTCTCGTCCGTCCCTCCTCTCCTCCTCTCTCCTCTCCTCTCCTCACCTCTCTCCTCCTCACCTCTCCCCGTCCCTCCCTCTCCTCCTCTCCCCCTCCTCTCCTCTCTCCTCCTCACCTCTCCCCCGTCCCTCCCTCTCCTCCTCTCCTCTCTCCTCCCTCACCTCTCCCCCGTCCCTCCCTCTCCTCCTCTCGTCTCCTCTCTTCTCCTCTCCTCTCTCCTCCTCACCTCTCCCCCGTCCTTACCTCTCCTCCTCTCCTCTCTTCTCCTCTCCTCTCTCTCCTCCTCACCTCTCCCCATCCCTCCCTCTCCTCCTCTCCCTCTGTTCTCCTCACCTCTCTCCTCCTCACCTCTCCCCCGTCCCTCCCTCTCCTCTCCTCCTCTTCTCCTCTCTCCTCCTCACCTCTCCCCCGTCCCTCCCTCTCCTCCCTCTCTCCTCCCTCACCTCTCCCCCGTCTCTCCCTCTCCTCTCCTCCTCTCTCTCTCCTCTCTCCTCCTCCTCCTCTCCCCCGTCCCTCCCTCTCCTCTCTTCTCCTCACCTCTCTCCTCCTCACCTCTCCCTCGTCCCTCCCTCTCCTCTCCTCTCTCCCCGTCCCTCCCTCTCCTCCTCTCCTCCTCTTCTCCTCACCTCTCTCCTCCTCTCCCCCGTCCCTCCCTCTCCTCCTGTCCCCTCTTCTCCTCACTCTCTCCTCCTCACCTCTCCCCCATCCCTCCCTCTCCTCCTCTCCTCTCTTCACTCTCTCCTCCTCACCTCTCCCCGTCCCTCCCTCTCCCCCTCTCCTCTCTCCTCCTCACCTCCTCTCCGTCCCTCCCTCTCCTCCTCTCGTCTCCTCTCTCCCTCCTCACCTCTCCCCCGTCCTCCCTCTCCTCCTCTCCTTTCTCTTCTCCTCTCTCCTCCTCACCTCTCCCCGTCCCTCCCTCTTCTCCTCTCTTCTCCTCACCTCTCTCCCCCCCACCCCTCCCCTGTCCCTTCCTCTCCTCCTCTCCTCTCTTCTCCTCACCTCTCTCCTCCTTACCTCTCCCCCGTCCCTCCCTCTCCTCCTGTCCTCTCTTCTCCTCACTCTCTCCTCCTCACTCTCTCCCGGTCCCTCCCTCTCCTCCTCTCCTCTCTTCTCCTCACTCTCTCCTCCTCACCTCTCCCCGTCCCTCCCTCTCCTTCTCTCCTCCTCTCCTCTCCTCTCTCCTCCTCACCTCTCCCCGTCCCTCCTTCTCCTCCTCTCCTCTCTTCTCCTCACCTCTCTCCTCATCACCTCTCCCCCGCCCCTCCCTCTTCTCCTCTCCTCTCTTCTCCTCACCTCTCTCCTCCTCACCTCTCCCCCGTCCCTCCCTCCACTCCTCATCTATCTCCTCTCTTCTCCTCTCTCCTCCTCACCTCTCCCCGTCTCTCCCTCTTCTCTCCTCCTCTCCTTTCGCTTCTCCTCTCTCCTCCTCACCTCTCCCCCGTCCCTCCCTCCCCTCCTCTCTTCTCCTCACCTCTCTTCCGTCCCTCCCTCTCCTCCTCCTCTCCTTTCTCCTCACCTCTCGTCCGTCCCTCCCTCTCCTCCTCTCTCTCTCTCCTCCTCACCTCTCTCCTCCTCACCTCTCCCCCGTCCCTCCTCTCCTCCTCTCCCCTCCTCTCCTCTCTCCTCCTCACCTCTCCCCCGTCCCTCCCTCTCCTCCTCTCCTCTCTCCTCCTCACCTCTCCCCCCGTCCCTCCCTCTCCTCCTCTCGTCTCCTCTCTTCTCCTCTCCTCTCTCCTCCTCACCTCTCCCCCGTCCTTACCTCTCCTCCTCTCCTCTCTTCTCCTCTCCTCTCTCCTCCTCACCTCTCCCCCGTCCCTCCCTCTCCTCCTCCCCTCTGTTCTCCTCACCTCTCTCCTCCTCACCTCTCCCCCGTCCCTCCCTCTCCTCTCCTCCTCTCTTCTCCTCTCTCCTCCTCACCTCTCCCCCGTCCCTCCCTCTCCTCACCTCTCTCCTCCTCACCTCTCCCCCGTCTCTCCCTCTCCTCTCCTCCTCTCTTCTCCTCTCTCCTCCTCACCTCTCCCCCGTCCCTCCCTCTCCTCTCTTCTCCTCACCTCTCTCCTCCTCACCTCTCCCCCGTCCCTCCCTCTCCTCTCCTCTCTCCCCCGTCCCTCCCTCTCCTCCCTCTCCTCTCTTCTCCTCACCTCTCTCCTCCTCTCCCCCGTCCCTCCCTCTCCTCCTGTCCCCTCTTCTCCTCACTCTCTCCTCCTCACCTCTCCCCCATCCCTCCCTCTCCTCCTCTCCCTCTCTTCACTCTCTCCTCCTCACCTCTCCCCGTCCCTCCCTCTCCCCCTCTCCTCTCTCCTCCTCACCTCTCTCCGTCCCTCCCTCTCCTCCTCTCGTCTCCTCTCTCCTCCTCACCTCTCCCCCGTCCCTCCCTCTCCTCCTCTCCTTTCTCTTCTCCTCTCTCCTCCTCCTCACCTCTCCCCGTCCCTCCCTCTTCTCCTCCTCTTCTCCTCACCTCTCTCCCCCCACCCTCCCCTGTCCCTTCCTCTCCTCCTCTCCTCTCTTCTCCTCACCTCTCTCCTCCTTACCTCTCCCCCGTCCCTCCCTCTCCTCCTGTCCTCTCTTCTCCTCACTCTCTCCTCCTCACCTCTCCCGGTCCCTCCCTCTCCTCCTCTCTCCTCTCTTCTCCTCATTCTCTCCTCCTCACCTCTCTCCGTCCCTCCCTCTCCTTCTCTCCTCCTCTCCTCTCCTCTCTCCTCCTCACCTCTCCCCGTCCCTCCTTCTCCTCCTCTCCTCTCTTCTCCTCACCTCTCTCCTCATCACCTCTCCCCCGTCCCTCCCTCTTCTCCTCTCTTCTCCTCACCTCTCTCCTCCTCACCTCTCCCCCGTCCCTCCCTCCACTCCTCATCTATCTCCTCTCTTCTCCTCTCTTCTCCTCTCTCCTCCTCACCTCTCCCCGTCCCTCCCTCTCCTCTCCTCCTCTCCTTTCTCCTCTCTCCTCCTCACCTACCCACGTCCCTCCCACTCCTCTCCACCTCTCCTTTCGCTTCTCCTCTCTCCTCCTCACCTCTCCCCGTCCCTCCCTCCCCCTCTCTCTTCTCCTCACCTCTCTTCCGTCCCTCCCTCTCCTCCTCCTCTCCTTTCTCCTCACCTCTCCCCCGTCCCTCCCTCTCCTCCTCTCCTCTCTTCTCCTCACCTCTCTCCTCCTCACCTCTCTCCTCCTCACCTCTCCCCCATCCCTCCCTCTCCTCCTCTCACCTCCTCTCCTCTCTCCTCCTCACCTCTCCCCCGTCCCTCCCTCTCCTCCTCTCCTCTCCCCCGTCCCTCCCTCTCCTCCTCTCGTCTCCTCTCTTCTCTTCTCCTCTCTCCTCCTCACCTCTCCCCCGTCCCTACCTCTCCTCCTCTCCTCTCTTCTCCTCTCCTCCCTCCTCCTCACCTCTCCCCCGTCCCTCCCTCTCCTCCTCCCCTCTGTTCTCCTCACCTCTCTCCTCCTCACCTCTCCCCCGTCCCTCCCTCTCCTCTCCTCCTTTCCTCTCTCCTCCTCACCTCTCCCCCGTCCCTCCCTCTCCTCTCTTCTCCTCACCTCTCTCCTCCTCACCTCTCCCCCGTCCCTCCCTCTCCTCTCCTCTCTTCTCCTCTCCTCTCTCCCCCTCCACTCCCTCTCCTCCTCTCCTCTCTTCTCCTCACCTCTCTCCTCCTCTCCCCCGTCCCTCCCTCTCCTCTCTCCTCTCCTCTCCTCTCCTCTCTCCCCCTCCCCTCCCTCTCCTCCTCTCCTCTTCTCCTCACCTCTCTCCTCCTCTCCCCCGTCCCTCCCTCTCCTCTCCTCTCCTCTCTCCCCCTCCCCTCCCTCCCTCTCCTCCTCTCCTCTCTCCTCACCTCTCCCCCGTCCCTCCCTCTCCTCTCTTCTCCTCACCTCTCTCCTCCTCACCTCTCCCCCGTCCCTCCCTCTCCTCTCTTCTCCTCTCCTCTCTCCCCCTCCACTCCCTCTCCTCCTCTCCTCTCTTCTCCCTCACCTCTCTCCTCCTCTCCCCCGTCCCTCCCTCCCCTCCTCTGCCTCCCTATGGCCCGGCCCTGCACTGGGAGCTCCCGGAGTGTGACAGAAAAAGAAGGTCTCCAAGCAACCGACAACAACTCCGGCAGGAAACTCCTTCATAATTCATCGGAGCAGCGGCCTGCGAGGGAGCACCCTGACTGCCAGGAGCCCCCCTCACTGCAGGAGCTCCCCTCACTGCAGGCCGGGAGCCCCCCTCACTGCAGGAGCTCCCCTCACTGCAGGCCGGGTGCACCCCTCACTGCCAGGACAGGAGCACCCCTCACTGCCAGGGGCACCCCTCACTGCCAGGGGCACCCCTCACTGCCAGGACAGGAGCACCCCTCACTGCCAGGGGCACCCCTCACTGCCAGGGGCACCCCTCACTGCAGGCCAGAAGCACCGCCCTCTACAGGAGCACCCCTCACTGCAGGAGCACCCCTCACTGCAGGCCGGGAGCACCCCTCACTGCAGGCCGGGAGCACCCCTCACTGCCAGGACAGGGGCACCCCTCACTGCCAGGACAGGGGCACCCCTCAATGCCAGGACAGGAGCACCCCTCACTGCCAGGACAGGGGCACCCCTCACTGCCAGGACAGGAGCACCCCTCACTGCCAGGACAGGAGCACCCCTCACTGCAGGAGGACCCGGAGCTCTAACCTGCAGTGGCCCAGTGCTTTGAACCCTCCTTCCCCGAGCCTGACTCCAGTAACCCATGCCCCCACCCTCTGACCTCCAGTGACCCAGAGCTCTGAACCTTGAGCTCTGGTCTGGACCACAGTGGCCCTATACTCCCCTCTTGCGTCTCTCCGACACCCAGGACCCCCCCCCCCATTCCCACATCGGGCCGCTGGGCCCTGGACCCTGAGCCATGAGATGCACCGAAGTACTTCTGGCGAGCCCCTCTAGGCGCTAAACAAGCAGAGTCAGAGACAGCCCCCTGCCCTGTCCCGGAGGAAGGTACTCCTGAGGCCACCCACCCCACTCCTGACCCTCTCAGGAGGTGTCTCTGAGGCCCACCCACCCCACTCCTGACCCTCTCAGGAGGTGTCTCTGAGGCCACCCACCCCACTCCTGACCCTCTCAGGAGGTGTCTCTGAGGCCCACCCACCCCACTCCTGACCCTCTCAGGAGGTGTCTCTGAGGCCCACCCACCCCACTCCTGACCCTCTCAGGAGGTGTCTCTGAGGCCACCCACCCCACTCCTGACCCTCTCAGGAGGTGTCTCTGAGGCCCACACACCCCACTCCTGACCCTTTCAGGAGGTGTCACTGAGGCCACCCACCCCACCCCTGACCCTCTCAGGAGGTGTCTTTGAGGACCACCCACCCCACCCCTGACCGGCTCATGAGGTGTCTCTGAAGCCCACCCACCCCACCCCTGACCGTCTCATGAGGTGACTCTGAGGCCCACCCACCCCACTCCCGATCCTCTCGAGGTACTCCTGAGGCCCCCCCACGCCACCCCTGACCCTCTCTTGAGGTGTCCCTGAAGCCCACCGACCCCACCCCTGACTCTCTCTTGAGGTACTCCCGAGGCCACCCACCCCACTCCGAGACACACTCACCCCACTTTTGAGCCTGTCATGCGGTGCCCTCAAGGACCACCCACCCCACTCCTGACCCTCTCATGAGGTACTTCTGAGGCTCACCCACCCCACTCCTGACCCACTCAGGCGGTGCTCCAGAGGCCTGCCCACCCCACTCCTGACCCACTCAGGCGGTGCTCCAGAGGCCTGCCCACCCCACTCCTGGCCCTCTCATAAGGTGCCCCTGAAGCCCACCCACCCCACTCCTGGCCCTCTCATAAGGTGCCCCTGAGGCCCACACACCCCATTTCTGACTCTCATGAGGTGCCCCCGAGGCCCACCCACCCACTCTGACCCCCTCAGGCGGTGCCCCCGAGGCCCACCCATGGCACTCCCGACCCTCTCATGAGGTGCCCTTGAGGCCTGACTCAGCCCTCCCTGAATCTCCCTTGAAGGTGTCCCCACTTCATACAATCCCTGAATTTTTGAAGGGGTGCTCTGAAGTCCACCTTGTCACCCCGTTCCTGAATTTCTGAGAGGGGTGCCCCTGAGAACAGCCCCAGCTCCCCATCCTAAGCCACGGATAGCTTCTCCGCAGGGGCCGGGCTCCTCAGAAGAGACTGGATCACGGATGGGTGATGCTTCTCTGAAGGTGAGTGACCTACTCTCTGAGGGTGTCTCGGGACTGTAGGGTCCCTGGGGGTGGGGGCCATTGTGAGATTATCAGAACCACCTCCCATTCCTCCCTCTGAAATGTTGTTGAACTCTGCCCAACTCTAGGAACTCTCTAAATCAATCAATCAATCATTCATTCATTCAGTGCTTCTAGAGCACGGCTTATCACCCGTGAGGGTATCCACGTGCTGGGTTGCTGAGCTTAGTCGAAGAGCCAGGTCTGGAGTCTCTTCCTGAAGTCCGCAGCGAGGGTGATGTCCGGAGGTGGAGGCGAAGGCCGTTCCAGGGCTTGGCGGCGAGGTGGGAAAAGGAGGGTCCTCTGCTGTGGCTATGGCAGATGTGTGGTGTCTGTGTGAGGGTGAGGGAGGCGCGGCGCCTGTGTGAGGGTGAAGGAGGCGCGGTGTCTGGGTGAGGAAGGCGCGGTGTCTGTGTGAGGGTGAGGGAGGTGCGGTGCCTGGGTGAGGGAGGTGCGGTGTCTGGGTGAGGGAGGCGCGGTGCCTGGGTGAGGGAGGCGCGGTGTCTGTGTGAGGGTGAGGGAGGCGCGGTGCCTGGGTGAGGGAGGCGCGGTGTCTGGGTGAGGGAGGCGCGGTGCCTGGGTGAGGGAGGCGCGGTGTCTGGGTGAGGGAGGCGCGGTGCCTGGGTGAGGGAGGCGTTGTGTCTGGGTGAGGGAGGCGCGGTGCCTGGGTGAGGGAGGCGCGGTGTCTGTGTGAGGCGCGGTGCCTGGGTGAGGGAGGCGCGGTGTCTGTGTGAGGGTGAGGGAGGCGCGGTGCCTGGGTGAGGGAGGCGCGGTGTCTGGGTGAGGGAGGCGCGGTGCCTGGGTGAGGGAGGCGGAACGAAGGTGTCTGTGTGAGGGTGAGGGAGGCGCGGTGTCTGGGTGAGGAGGCGGAACGAAGGTGTCTGTGTGAGGGTGAGGGAGGCGTGGTGTCTGGTTGAGGGAGGCGGAACGAAGGTGTCTGTGTGAGGGTGAGGGAGGCGCGGTGTCTGGGTGAGGGAGGCGGAACGAAGGTGTCTGTGTGAGGGTGAGGAGGCGCGGTGTCTGGGTGAGGGAGGCGCGGTGTCTGGGTGAGGGAGGCGCGGTGTCTGTGTGAGGGTGAGGGAGGCGCGGTGTCTGGGTGAGGGAGGCGCGGTGTCTGGGTGAGGGAGGCGCGGTGTCTTTGTGAGGGTGAGGGAGGCGCAGTGCCTGGGTGAGGGAGGTGCGATGCCTGGGTGAGGGAGGCGCGGTGTCTGGGTGAGGGTGGCGCGGTGTCTGGGTGAGGGAGGCGCGGTGTCTGTGTGAGGGTGAGGGAGGCGCGGTGCCTGGGTGAGGGAGGCGGAACGAAGGTTTCTGGATGGTTGGTGAAAGTTCAGGTGGTCAGAAGCTCTCTGCTCCTGTCCTTAGACGGTTGTCTCTGCTCCTTTCCTTAGACAGCTGTGTCTGCTCCTGTCCTTATCTGTCCACCATTGTACTTAGACAGCTGTCTATGCTCCTGTCCTTAGCTGTCTGCTCTTGTTCTTAGACAGCAATCTTTACTCCTTTTGTTAGATGGCTGCCTCTGTTCTTGTCCTTAGACAGCTGTCGCTGCGCCTATCCTTAGACAGCGGTCTCTGCTCCTATCCTTAGACAGGGGTCTCTGCTCCTATCTTTAGACAGCTGTCTCTGCTACTACCCGTGGACAGCTGTCTCTGCTCCTATCCTTAGACAGTTGTCTCTGCTCCTATCCTCAGACAGCTGTCTCTGCTCCTATCCTTAGACAGCGGTCTCTGCTCCTATCCTTAGACAGGGGTCTCTGCTCCTATCTTTAGACAGCTGTCTCTGCTACTACCCGTGGACAGCTGTCTCTGCTCCTATCCTTAGACAGTTGTCTCTGCTCCTATCCTCAGACAGCTGTCTCTGCTCCTATCCTTAGACAGCGGTCTCTGCACCTATCCTTAGACAGGGGTCTCTGCTCCTATCCTTAGACATCTGTCTCAGTTCCTGTAATTAGCTGTCTCTGCTCCTATCCTTAGACAGGGTGTGAGAAGTTGGCCTGGTATATGCTGTCCACTAATTATAGTGGACACATTGCACCAGTCCAAACAACCCCTTATTGGAGATAGGTTAAAGACAACCTTATTGAAAGCTATCCTAGTGGTAGCTATGGAGAGCAGCCTTCAGGCTAAGTCTTGAAGGAATGTAAAGCAGCTTGTTTTACCAGTCTATAATCTCTTGAGTGACCAAATGAAAGAGGACCACACCAGGTATATATATAAAATATATGTATTTAGTCTTAAACACACCCCTCTAGTCTCTTTATGAGGCTAGAGTTCGAAGTACATACGTTACAAGTCAGTAATCAACAGTAATAGCACAAATACACGTTTGAGCCCTAGGGGCGTACCAAACCATATACTAAAATAGTGGTAAGATAATAGTGATAAGAACCACGACTGAGCTAGACACAAGGCCTAGAGCCTGTAGAAGTGCTTGGACCACAAGGAACCACCCAAGGTAGTGACACAGGGGACCCACGGGGGACGCGTGCAGTGTGAGAACACAGCCGCGAATCGCCGTTAACTTCTATGGAGAAAGTCGCGGTTCGTATTTTAAAAGGAAAGGACACTTAGAGGAGGACTTGGAGCAAATCCCCAAAGAACTAGGCAGTTCTAGAGTCAATACCCACGGGAGCACCGGAGTACTCGAGTTACCTCACCCAGGGAAGCCGGGTGCATAGGTGTCTTTTGTCGTCGGGCTTCGTCGTCGTTTTCAATGGCGATCTGCTGCAAAGTGCTGCTGGCGACCAAGTCGAAAGTGTTCGGGTGGATCCAAGGGTGGATCGAAGATCTGAAGAACCTGAAAGTAGAGGGGACAGAGTCTGGGTCACTAGCCAGTGACCAGGAAGACGATGAGCAGATGCCCACCGATGTCGGGTGCTTCCGGTAGGTTGACGGTCGTCTTGACTCTTCAGCCACGAGGTCCAGGAGGCGTCGACGATGACCAGGAGCTGGATTCGAGCTGTCCCACGACGTCTGTCGATTGCTGCGGTGTCGGCGACCGGATTGGACCCAACAAGCCTTGGAAATGGCAAGTCACGGGGAAACAGAGAAAGGACGTTGGTGCAGACCAGCAAGGTCTGAGGGACTCACCCAGTGAGGGTAAGTCAGGGCATGTCTGGAGCAACCAGGGAAGCCCAAGAAAAAGAAGAGTTGCCTTCGGAGGGGCCCACTAGCCAACGGACTAGCGACCGTGAAGGAGCCTCGAGTGGACGCACTTGGAGCTGGCTCACAGGACACTCGTGGAGTGGAGGCCAGTGATCTTCGGTGCAGTCGGTGCTGGAGGCGGGGGCTACTCGGAGCCCAAAGCACAACTTCGTGGGAGACCAGGAAGAGGATGCACTTGCAAAAGTTCTCTGTGTCCAGGGGTCACGGTTCCACGTTACCCACGACAGCTACGGGCCTCAGCTTCGCTTGGGACTCAGGGCAGCCTCGGGGAAGTCTGGAAACCCACCTCTGGTGTTGCAAAGACTTCGGCGTCCAGCGGGAGCTTCAGCGATGCAGACCGGACAATTGCTTCTTAGGTGCCTGCCAAGCAGGGGAGTCACTCCTTGACCCCAAGGGAGATTCTTCAGTCCTCTAATCTTCAGGTAGAGCGTCGAAGGTCCAGGATTCTGTATCAGAGTTTCGTCCAGGGATAATCTAAAGTCCTAAGGACTGGGTTCCTATACTTATACCAAGTTAGGGGGTTGGACATACTCTGGGGACCCACCTATGGGAGGGTCAGGGCAGAGGGGTGGTTACACCCATTTCCCTTTGTCCAGTTTCGCGCCAGAGCAGGGGCTGGAAGCCCCTGAGCCGGTTTGAACTGGGGTATGCACAGGGACACCAAATGTGCCCCCAGTGCAGGACTTCAAAGCACCAGAGAGTGCTCCCGCCCAGCCCAATACACATTATCCTGTCTGGGGAGTTGGTTACACCTCCCTTGGACAGGAAACCTATTGTCCAGGCCTCCCCTGCCGGAGTTTCAGTCAGCAGCAGGAGGCCAGACCCGTGTCTGTGGCAGTGGCATCCATTTTGTGATGCCAGGGCTCTGTAAAGAAGTTACCGGGTATGCCGGTGGGTACATGTCTCTCCCTCTAGAAGGGTGGAATGCTGGCGGGGGGGTAGTATTCCAAGATGTTTGACACCAAACGCGACATGTTTTGGTGCAGCCAGTCCAAAGTTAGCATTCTACCGCGAGGATATAATGCACTTAAGAGTATATGGTCCAGCTGTACCACAAACAGCATCAGAGGAGGGACTCCGAATGCTGCAGAGGGTCTCTGCTCATGCAGGGGCACCCTCTCACATAAGAACCAAGCACTCTGCCTTCAGGATTGATAAGGCCTGCCATAGGAGTGACTTATAGGTTTATGTAGTAATATAGGTAACCTATATCACAGTAAGGGGTGCATGCATCACCTTACCCAGGCTGCAGTAGCAGACCTGTGGTGTAATTTTGGCTGGCCTTCCAGGGGTGGCATAATACATGCTTCAGCCCCTGGCAGGCCTCTGGGGTAACCATGCCCTGGGTACATAGTATACCATATACTAGGGACTTATAAGGGCACTCCAGATTCCAATCAGAGATGTACCTAAGGTACATGGAAACCATTTTAGAGAGGAAGCAGCTAGGCTGGGGTTCTGATTATCAGGGCCCCAGCCAGACTAAAGTCGAAAAACAGTGAAGCATCAGTAAAAAGTGGGGGTACCCATGTGAAGCAGATCCTACTCTCCTACACAACCACCCCCAAACGTAGGGACATTAAACTAACCTTGTCCAGTTGAGTCTTCATGTTCTAAGTGGAAGTACCTAGAGAGTCCATCTGCATTGGCATGGTTACTCCCAGGTCTATGTTCCACTGTAAAGTCCATCCCCTGTAGGGAAATGGACCACCTAAGCAGTTTGGGATTTTCACCCTTCATTTGTTTTAGCCATAAGAGGGGCTTATGGTCTGTTTGAACAAGGAAGTGAGTACCAAACAAGTATGGCCTCAACTTCTTCAGAGCCCAGACCACAGCAAAGGCCTCCTCTCAATGGCTGACCAACGTTTCTCTCTAGGGGTCAGCCTTCTGCTAATGAAAGCTACTGGCTGATCCTGACCTTCTTCATTCGATTGTGACAGTACAGCCCCTACCCCCAATTCAGATGCATCTGTTTGGACAATGAACTTCTTGGAGTAATCAGGACTCTGTAGAATGGGAGCAGTGCACATGGCCTGCTTCAGGTCATCAAATGCCTTTTGACAGCTAACTGTCCACTGAACCTTTTGGGCATTTTCTTGGAAGTTAAGTCATTCAGGGGTGTCACTATTGATCCATACCCCTTGACAAGTCTCCTATAGTACCCAGTCAGGCCTAAGAAGGCTCTGACCTGAGTCTGGGTGGTTGGAGCAACCCAGTCCACGATGGTCTGGATTTTGCTCTGCAATGGTTGAACCTGGCCTCCACCCACAAGGTGGCCCAGGTACACAACCTGACTCTGCCCTATCTGGCACTTGGTGGCCTTGATAGTGAGGCCTGCCTTCTGCAGGGCCTCCAAAACATTCCTGAGGTGGACCAGGTGATCCTCCCAGGTGGAGCTAAAGACAGCAATATCATCTAGATATGCTGCACTATAGGCTTCCAGACCTGTAAGGACTGTATTCACCAACCTCTGAAAAGTGGCAGGTGCATTCTTCAGACCAAAGGGCATCACCACAAATTGATAATGCCCACTAGGGGTTGAGAATGCAGTTTTTGGTTTTGCATCATCAGCTAGCCTGATCTGCCAGTAGCCAGCTGTCAGGTCAAATGTGCTTAGGGACGCGTTAATCGGCATCTAATACTCGCCGTGAGGGGAACGGCATTGCTGCCAATTTCACCGCCGTGAGGGGGAACGGCTTTGCTGCCAATTTCACCACCGTGAGGGGAACGGCTTTGCTGCCAATTTCACCGCCGTGAGGGGAACGCCACTGCAATTACCTACATCGGACTACACGTCCCAGCAGCCCCTGGCCGGCGCGAGTATTCAGCATCATCTCTGCGCCTGCACCCTGCTCAAAAAGGCTGCTGCCCTCCCGCAGCGCAGGACGCGTTAATCGGCATCTAATACTCGCCGTGAGGGGAACGGCATTGCTGCCAATTTCACCGCCGTGAGGGGGAACGGCTTTGCTGCCAATTTCACCGCCGTGAGGGGAACGGCTTTGCTGCCAATTTCACCGCCGTGAGGGGAACGGCACTGCAATTACCTACATCGGACTACACGTCCCAGCAGCCCCTGGCCGGCGCGAGTATCCAGCGTCATCTCTGCGCCTGCACCCTGCTCAAAAACGCTGCTGCCCTCCCGCAGCGCGGGACGCGCGCGGGCAGCGCCCGGGCGAAGCCCGGGCCAAGGGCGGGCCCATCCTTGCCCGTCATCGCCAGGAAGAGGCAGGGCAGGGCCACCCCTCTTACATGTAAGGGCCCTGGTCTTCGTCCTTTACTAGACTTGGCTGAGAGGTACTGTGAGATTCTTCTTTCACTGCCCTTGCATTTCCAGTTGATATTTCCCCTCACAGAGATATTTGGAACCGGTACGTTCCGTGGTCAAGTCGACTGGGTATAACATTGATAACTTCCTTTTATTCTAGCGTGGGCTGATTGGACCCTCTGGGACTTGCCATATATCTAAAACCAGGACATTGTATGACGCATTTTATTGACAGTAACTTGTTTATATGCCCTTTTGCTGCTAAATACATTAAGCACATCACACTTTTGTCCTTTGGGGCTAGGCCTTGTTAGCCATAGCACTTTGCACCTTTTGGTCTATGTTTACATGTCCTTCTGCTTTCAATCATATTAAGCACATCGCACTTTTGTCCTTAGGGGCAAGGCTTTGTTTGGCTTTTGACTAACTCTGAATTCCAGTTGATTGGTTATTTGTTAACCCGACTTTTGGGTTTGTATTTACTTGGTCTCCTTTTTGTGTTATTGTATGATTGCTTCTCCTTTTGTTTTGGATATGGGGAAGCGTGGCTGTGCACCCAAAAAAATCCTTCGGTGTTAATACCGGCCCCACTCCCCAAACTTCAATTGATAGGATGCTTCAGAGAGCTATTGGGGTAGTCTCGACTGAAATTGAGCTTACAGAGAGGCGACTATCCTTAACCCCAGACATCTTTCTTCAAACCTCTGAGCCACCTATTTCTGTACAATCCAGTCCGGGTTCCACCCTTACCTCGTTAAAATCTTTACCTGGACCAAGCGAGACTCTGTTATCACCCTTACAACACTCCCCAGCAAAACCAAGAACCCGCAAAGGTAGAATAAATACTACTTTACCTAAAGCCGTGAGGCGAAAAATGGGCAATGGGACAGGAACAAACAAAAAGGCCAGTGCAGAAATTAGTCTCAGCGAGGAGAAACAGTCAGACTGGGAAGAGTGGTAGAATCTCCCTCAAATTCTTATAAACATCCTGATTGCCCTTTATGGGTGAGGAACCTGATAGTGGAGTTAGAGGTACAGATGAGAGCCATTGTTAAAGAAGAATTAGAGAACCATCTTGGGAACAGACTTAGTGACCAGATGTCTGCCCCGTGTGTACTGGGCAACCCTCTGGCTAACATCTTGCCGGCACCAGTGGAGAAGAAAGACTGTAGTTCACAGACGGACAAAGTAGGGCAACCTCCACTAGCTAGAGGTGGCACTTCCACTATTCCATCACGCCTAGCCCCTATGAGTGCTGTCAAGTTAGGGGCTCCTAGCGTTGCTCAAGAGGGTAATGTTCATTCTCCTGGTAATGAACTCGGTACATACCGAGCTCAAGTAAGGAGGGACATTCCTAGCACCAGGGGCCCTAGTACGCAGAGTGGGAGCTTCCATACTGACCAGTCGATGGATAGGGAAGTGCCTATCTCAGCAGATAATGTGAATACAGGCCCAGTTCCCCTGGCTCTGCCAATAATCGATCTACCTCCAGCCTCACTCCCTTATGTCACAGTTTTAACCTGAATTAAAAACTGGAAAGAAGGAAACACAGCTGGAGTTGAGAAACAAGTGGCTTTTATGGCTCACCAGGGATGGACAGTTCCCTTATGATAGGGCGGGTGAGATACTACTAGTTCGGAGAGTGGGGTGGGTTGGTAAGAACCCCAAGACAATCAAAGGAGACTGTATAGTTATTAATTATAGTAATCCCCGGACAGTCCGAATTTTGGCTGATCAGTCTCCCAGCTTTTATGCACCGCCTACAGGGATCCAATTACACACCTTGGCCTTTTTTTATTCTTGTAACTACCCATCTCCATGGACCCCAGGCACTAGAGCTCCAACACACTGGTTACAACCCCATCTCACATTTGGCCAACTCTCCAGAATACAGTATAATGTTCCAGTAGCAAATAGGTTTGGGGCCCTTGAAGAGGTAGATTGACTTTCGATTCCATCTGATCCCTCTTTTACCCGGGGGCTAGGGAGGACTAAAAGTGAGCCTAATCCGAATATCACTGGGTTGCAGCCCCTAAATAATGCTGGTGTGAAACAAGATGCCTCTGGCGAACTTTTTTATGAATCTCACCTGGGACTCCAAGGTTCTGTAGGTGCTACTTCAGTTGTATCAAATAATCAAGCCCCTCTTACCTCTGAATTTATTATTGCACCTATGGGCAGGAATAGATCTTTAGTGGTTGTGGGAGTACCAGATCCTGAGATCGAGCCAGACATCACACAAACTTCGAACCCCTTTGGTCCTATTGTGCGTGATGCCACCTTGAACTTGGGCCTCCAGCTGAGGGTGCTGTCGTGGAACATTGCCGGTATCAAAAATAAACTTCAAAATCCTGATTGGATACAATTTGTACAAAATCATGACGTGTGTATGTTTCAGGAGACTTGGGCTAGAGAGGACTCTGTCGTGAGGGGCTTTGCAACTTTTAATGTGCTAGCAACTATGGGAGGCAGAGGTAGACCATCGGGAGGGTTAGGCACGTGGGTCGCTACACATCTGGACTGTACTGTTGAACAGCTGAACACCTGCTCAGATGATATCCAGTGCACCCTTCTTACTTTTAATGCTGGGATTAAAATTGCATTTATTAACATCTATTCCCGTCCGGTAACCTTTGCCCAGGAATCCCAGACCATAGATATGCTTGCCACATTCATTGAGCTAGTTCCCCCGAATACTAGAATGGTGCTAGGAGGTGATTTTAATTGCCAGTTTGAGCCCCTAGCCCTCCCTACTGACTCTTTGTTCACTTCCGAGGATTCCCTTTGGCTAATTCCAGAACCGCAGATTCCTCTGGTAAGAGCTTGGACCCCCTTGGTATTACAGATTAATGCAGTCACACTAACTCATGCACTGAGGGCATGTAATGGTCGTAGTAAGTCAGACCAGCCAGGAAAACCTACTTTTAATAGACCAGGGCAAGCATCTCTATTGGACTATATTCTGGTGGAAGCAAGTATATGGCATTGGGTAGTTGACTTCGCTGTCTGGCCAAGACATGACAGCGACCACAACGCTCTGGTACTCGATCTTAAGCTCCCGGAACCTTATAGTCCATCAATCGTTAGCCCCCTCTCTGGTACCAATCTATCTTTACACAATAACAGAAGGAGAATTAGGTGGGAAACCCTGAAACAGTCCCCAGGCAAGGCTGCTGCCCTGTATTCCCTAATTATTCCACCTTTATTGGCAATGGAGAAGGCCGCAGAGAGTTCCATCTCTCCTGGTACTATCGCTCAACTTACGGCTATCCATGCGGACTTGACCACTAGCCTGACCAACATTTTTAATCCTCTGATACATTCTAAAGGCAAGAGGACACCTAAATCCACTTGGTTTAACAACTCCTGCTGAATGGCAAAGGGTGCCCTCATTGACGCCATAAAATTAAAAGACAGATCACTGATAAAAACTAGGAGGGCCTTGTACAGTGATAGTCTAAAGTTAGCCAAAACGGAGTGGGAGTCTGAAAGATGGGATGCAATTAAACAGGCTCTCACTAATAGAGACATGAGGGCGTTTTGGACCTTGATTCGAACAGTAAGTTCCTCAGAGAGCTCACCTATTGAGCCGAACATTGCTGCTGACGCTTGGAAACTTCATTTCCATTCGTTGTATTCTACACAGGACATTATAGAGCCCATAGGGGGAATTGTGCCAACTGTTGTGGGGGATCCCCTCGAAGACGATGTAGGGTTTACTCTGACTGAAGTGCTGAGTGCAATTGGGAAGCTTCCCCTTGGAAAGGCCCCTGGATTAGATAAGATTCCCGGGGATCTTTTTCGGGATCAGCCCAATATTTGGGGTCCTTATTTATGTGTAATATTTAATGCCATATTAAATGGCAAGAAAATCCCGGATACTTGGTTAGGGGCAGAAATCTTCCCAGTATACAAGAAGGGTTCTCCCCTCCTGCCCACTAATTACAGGCCAATAAGCCTGATTGACGTAACTCAGAAGTTGTTTGCCAGGATTTTCTTGGAGCGCCTTCAGTCCTGGGTGGACGAGCGGGAGATTCTGAGTGCATACCAGGCAAGCTTCCGTAAAAATATTTCTACCATTGACCAAATCTTTAGGCTCCAATTACTATATTGGAAGACGGTGACTATAGAGGGTGGGAGCCTCTATTTGATCTTCGTTGATTTAAAAACAGCCTTTGATTTGGTGCCTCGTGTCAAACTTTGGGCAGTTTTAGAGCAACTGGGCATTCCGCCCTATTTGCTATCTTTGATCAAGCGTTTGCACACTGGAAATTTTGCCCAGGTGAGATATGGGAAATTTTGGGAATTGACCCCACGCTTCCCAGTGAATAGGGGTGTAAGGCAGGGGTGTGTTCTGGCCCCCACACTGTTCTGTCTTTTTATTAATGCCCTGGTGGACCAATTAAATGAGGTAGTCAACATTGATGCCCCAAAGCTCGCCCGTGGAAAGGTGCCAGCAATGATGTTTGCGGACGACACCTTGTTACTATCTAAATCGCCCATGGGCATCCAAAGGACCCATGACAGCTTCTCTTTATTTTGCAAAAATAGGGGCTTAGAGATTAACACACTAAAAACCAAGTACATGGTATTTAATCCTAGTAAAACATCTCGCCATAATCCTACCTTAAATGGTATCCAGCTAGAGAGGGTAGCTGTCTTTGACTATCTGGGTGTTACGCTGACGGAAACCTTTGGGTGGGGCCCACAGCAAAACAAGGCAGGTTTAAGGTTAGCACAGATGGCCGGGGAATAGCAAAATTATACAGGAACTCAACATCTAGACAACCGGGTCCGTTGACTGAGATATATAAAGTTCAAATCAGGAGTGCTATAATATATGGGGCAGAACTATGGGGACACCTCCTAGTAGGTGGACTGGTTAAAACCGAGAACAAGTTTATGAGACAGCTCTTGGGCCTACCACAAAGCACTCCTCTTATCCCCCTTCGTATGGACCTCGGGATTAGACCCATAGATGAGGAGATCGGACTGCGACCCTTAACTTTCTGGCGTAGACTATGGGCGACTCCCGAGCTAATAGCCTACCAGTCGGAACTCAAGGCGATCTTGGGGCTCCCAGGGGTGGGAAAACTATCTTGGTTCGCATACATAAAAGACCTGTGCATTAGACTAGGCCGGGCGAACCTATGGACCCACCCTGAGGAAGTGTCCCCGACAATATCACGGCTTGATCTAGTCAAAACTTACAGACAGTTTAGACTGGCTGAAATTCAAGGGAGTATAAAATCAGGCCGTTTAACCTCGGACTTCCTCAATTTTAAAGATCAGTATTTATTTGAGGTCTTCCTTGATGAAGTTCATCCGTTTATGGCAAGGAAACTCTATGTCCAGTTTAGATTGGGCTGCTTGCGGGTCCATGCATTTATAAATAAATGGTCAAAAACTTCCCCTATTGGATGTCCTGCCTGCAATAGCCAAGAAGAGACACCTATTCATGTTTTCTTCTTTTGTCCAGGATACAATATACCCAGGAGGTATTGGCTCTTGCCAATCTGCAGGAACCTGGGGTATAGACAGTCACAGGAGGCCTTTAGAGTTTTGAGAACCGATACTCATCTCCCGATTGTTTTTGCTGTGTCCCGTTTTCTTAATTCTATGTGGCATAGGCGCCGCAAGTTTTTAACCTCCTCGCACATGATAAATGTTCCTTTCCCATTTCCTACTGTTTTGATCTTACTAATATATGAAATCTTTGTTTAATTCGCATTTTTAAATTTTAATATTTTTTTAACTGCCATGAAATTTGTTCAGTTTACTGTACATGGTTATACTCTGTAATGTTTATTGATGTTTTTATTGCTCAAATTCAGTGATGTATGTATTTTATTTTTTGCTTTTATGGTCTACAAAGATCGAAATAAAGCTTGGAAATGGAATGGCTTAGATACTTGGCTGATGCCAAAGTGTCTATTAGCTCATCTGCCCTTGGGATTGGATGGGCATCAGTCCTAGTGACTGCATTGAGACCCCTGTAGTCCACACAAAACCTCATCTCTCTTTACCCACCACTGGTGTGAGGTTTTGGCACAAGGACCACTGGACTAACCCAAGGGCTATCTGAGGGTTTAATAACTCCCAAATCCAACATCTTCTGGACTTCTGTCCTGATACAGTCCCTGACATGGTCAGGTTGCCTATAAATCTTATTTTTAATAGGCAGACTGTCCCCAGTGTCCACTTCATGAGTGCACCAGGTGGTCTGACTTGGTGTCAGAGAGAACATATGCCTGAACTGATTGAGCACCTGTCTGCAATCAGTTTGCTGCTGGGCAGTGAGGCTGCCTGCCAAGGCTACACCATCCACTGACCCATCATCAGGGTTCTGTGAGAGCAGGTCAGGAGTGGGTCACTCTCTTCCTCCTGTCCCTCATCAGTAGCCATGAGCAAGCCCATGTCTGCCCTGTCCACATATGGTTTCAATCTGTTGACATGGAGAACCCTGTGGGGACTCCTGGGTGTTCCTAGGTCTACTAAATAGGTAACCTCACCCTTCTGCTCAACAATGGTGTGGGGTCCACTCCATTTGTCTTGGAGAGCTGCTGGGGCCACTGGCTCCAACACCCACACCTTCTGCCCTGGCTGGTAAACAGTCAGTACAGCCTTTTGGTCATGCCAGGCTTTTTGGAGTTCCTGGCTAGCCTCAAGGTTTTTAGTTGCCTTTTCATGTACTCAGCCATCCTGGAGCGGAGACCAAGTACATAGTCCACTATGTCCTGCTTTGGGGGCTTGAGAGGCAACTCCCATCCTTCCTTCACCAAGCACAATGGACCCCTGACAGGGTGACCAAACAAAAGTTCAAAAGGGCTGTAGCCAACCCCCTTTTGAGGCAACTCCCGGTATGCAAATAAGAGGCAGGGCAAGAGTATGTCCCATCTTCGCCTAAGCTTCTCTGGGAGCCCTTTAATCATGCCCTTCAAGGTTTTGTTGAATCTCTCAACTAAACCATTGCATTGTGGGTGATAGGGTGTGGTGAACTTGTAAGTCACTCCACACTCCTTCCACATTGCTTTCAAGTATCCAGACATAAAGTTTGCACCCTGTCTGATACAACCTCCTTAGGGAAGCCCACTCTTGAGAAAATTCCCAGGAGGGCCCTTGCCACTACAGGTGCTGTAGTGGTCCTAAGAGGAATAGCCTCTGGGTACCTGGTGGCATGATCCACCACCACCAGGATAAACCTGTGCCCAGATGCTGTTGGGGATCCATGGGACCAACAATGTCAATCCCCACCCTTTCAAAGGGAACCCCCACCACAGGTAGTGGTATCAGGGGGGCCTTTGTAGTGCCACCTGCCTTGCCACTGGCCTGGCAGGTTACACAGGAGCAACAAAACTCCTTGGTGTCTTCAGACATGTGGGGCCAGTGAAATTGAGGGACAATTCTGTCCCAAGTCTTGTTCTGGCCCAGGTGACCTGCTAAAGGAATGTCATGGGCTATAGTCAATAGGAAGCCCCTGAACTTCAGAGGTATAACCAACCTCCTGGTGGCACCAGGCTTGGGGTCTCTACACTCTGAGTACAAGAGTCCATCATCCCAATACACTGTATGGGGACCACTAGCTTTCCCAGCAGCCTCAGCAGCAGCTTGCTGACTGAGGGGTTCAAGAGAGGGGCAGCTCTGCTGCTCCTGGCTCAGATCTGCCCTGGAAGGGCCCCCTGTCCCCAAGAACTCAACCTGATCAGGCTCAAGCTCCTCTGGGACAGTTCCTTCTTCAGGACTTAGATCATCTCCCTGAAGAGACTGATCTTCCTTCTGAGCCAAGGGGGAAGGCACTGCCTTTACCCTACTACTCCTCCTCTTGGATGGCACTTGGTCCATTGTTTCAGGATCCAAGGCCTGTTCAGTGTTAGACATTTTGCTCTGTGACCTGGTCACAGCAAACACATCTGCAGGGATGCCCAGCATTTCTGCATGGGTCCTGAGCTCCACTTCTGCCCAAGCTGAAGTTTCTAGATCATTGCCAAGCAAGCATTCAACTGGTAGGTCTGCACTTACCACAACCTTCTTAAGGCCAGTTACCCCTCCCCAGGAGAAGTTAACAACTGCCAGAGTATGGTCTGTTCTGACATTGCTAGCATTGGTCACTTGGTACATTTCACCAAGTATAATCTGCCCAGGATCCACAAGATCTTGTGTCACCATGGTGACACTTGCTCCTGTGTCCCTAAATGCCAACGCCTCTTTTCCATTTATTAATGGCTGTTGCCTGTACTTGCCCAGATTACTGGGACTCACAGAGGAGGTCACATCCATGCCTCCATCACAGACTAGGACAGCCTGAGTGAGTTCTCTGACTAGGTCAGAGCTCATCTCCTTACCCAGGGTCAACCCTACTAAACCCTTGGCTTGTGTAGGCCCACCACCAATTGTAACTGCACTAGGGGGAACAGGTGCCTTAAGGGCATTGGTGGGGGCTGGAACAGAGTCTTTGGACTTGGTGCAATCACTGGTCCAGTGTGTCTTTTGCTTACAGACTTTGCACCATGGTTTCTTTTGGCCTTTCCCTTTGTTAGACTGTGAATCCCCACCTGAAGAAGATTTTTGGGGGCCTTGTGAAGACTTCTGGTCTTTACCCTTCTCCCCACCCTTGTCAGAGTTCTTAGAATCTTGCTTCTTTGGGTCACCACCTTGGTTCTGTACCTTCTGCCTCACCCTGGTTCTGACCCATTTGTCTGCCTTCTTTCCCAATTCTTGGGGAGAGGTCAGATCAGAGTCCACCAGGTACTGATGCAACAGCTGATTTTGACAGTTATTAAGAATCTGCTCCCTCATGATAAGATTGTACAATCCTTTGAAGTCACATACCTTACTGCCCACTAACCAACCTTCCAGAGCCTTAGCAGAACAATCAACAAAGTCCACCCAGTCTTGATTCTGTGCCTTTTGGGTATCTCTGAACTTTAACCTGTATTGTTCAGTTGTTAGGCCAAACCCATCAATTAATGCACTTTTCAAGACTGGATAATTATCAGCATCCTCTTCTCTAACAGAGAGGAGCGTATCTCTACCTTTGTCTGCAAAGGAGAGCCACAAGATTGCTGCCCACTGCTCCTGAGGGACCCTCTGTACTTTACAGGCCCTCTCCAGTGCAGAAATCCACTTGTGGATGTCATCCCCACTCTGGTAGGGAGGGACAATCTTGCTCAGGTTTCTATGGTCATTAGACCTTTCCCTACCACTAGGGAAGTTGCTGCCACCATGGGACTCTAGTCCCAATTTTTTTATTTGCCTTTCAAGCTCTAGGGACTTCCTGTCTATAGCCAACTGCTCTCTTCTGAGTCTCAACTGAGCTTCTCCATACTTGAGCAGTCTCTCTTTCCTCTCACTGGAGGATTCCCTCCTATGAGAGGAAACAGAGGTCCCTACTGAGGTGTCAGAGTGGTTAGACTCCTGAGAATGAGATCTAGGCCTTCTGGGCACACTCATAACTCTTCCTGGGGGGACAAAGGGGAGGTCAGACTGATCCTCCTCCTCATCCACAGGAATAGCTGCTTCTTCCAGGTCAAGGTCATTGTCACCTTCCTGGCCAGTTTCAGAGGGGGTCCTGGGTGATTTCACCCTGGCCCCTTCCTCATCTACTGCCCCAACCTCTCTGCCTACCCCTTCAGGCCCAAAGGGTCTTCTGAGATCATCCAGCAGTAGCATCTCCATGAGAGCGTTGGGTGTTGGCACTTTGCCTGTCTTCAGCTTCCTAACCTTGCATAACTCTCTCAATTCCAAGAATGGGAGATTATCATACTTGGAGGGAAGAAGCCCATTGGCTTCTGGCAGGGACCCACTGGTTCCTGGCCTTGAAGACATTACTAGTGAGGTGTGGTGTATGCACTACCTACTCTAGTGTGGCCTACTAAACTCTCTTGAGTTGTAGAAAGGGTGTGCTATCCCTTAACACACAACTCTAAGTTCAGTAGAACTTACTGTATACTAAGCTTGTATTTATATGTACCTAAGGTACCTTTAGTGGTTTTCAGTTGATCAATTCAATTGAGATTATCTGGTAAAACAATAGCAAGCTGGAATCCCACACGCTGCACACCAATGTGAGAAGTTGGCCTGGTATATGCTGTCCACTAATTATAGTGGGCACCTTGCACCAGTCCAAACAACCCCTTATTGGAGATAGGTTAAAGACAACCTTTATTGAAAGCTATCCTAGTGGTAGCTATGGAGAGCAGAACCTTCAGGCTAAGTCTTGAAGGAATGTAAAGCAGCTTGTTTTACCAGTCTATAATCTCTTGAGTGACCAAATGAAAGAGGACCACACCAGTATATATATAAAATATATGTATTTAGTCTTAAACACACCCCTCTAGTCTCTTTATGAGGCTAGAGTTCGAAACTACATACTTTACGAGTCAGTTATCAACAGTAATAGCACAAATACACGTTTGAGCCCTAGGGCATACCAAACCATATACTAAAATAGTGGTATAAGAACCACGACTGAGCTAGACACAAGGCCTAGAGCCTGTAGAAGTGCTTGGACCACAAGGAACCACCCAAGGTAGTGACACAGGGGACCCACGGGGGACGCGTGCAGTGTGAGAACACAGCCGCGAATTGCCGTTAACTTCTATGGGGAAAGTCGCGGTTCGTATTTTAAAGGAAAAGACACTTAGAGGAGGACTTGGAGCAAATCCCTTTAGAACTAGGCAGTTCTGGAGTCAATACCCACGGAGCACCGGAGTACTCGAGTTACCTCACCCAGGAAGCCGGGTGCATAGGTGTCTTTGTCGTCAGGTTTCGTCGTCGTTCTCAATGGCGATCTGCTGCAGCAGGCTGCTGGCGGCCAAGTCGAAAGTGTCCGGGGGATCCAAGAGTGGATCGAAGATCTGAAGAACCTGAAAGCAGAGGAGACAGAGTCTGGGTCACTAGCCAGTGACCAGGAAGGCGATGAGCAGATGCCCACCGATGTCGGGTGCTTCAGGTAGGTTGACGGTCATCTTGACTCTTCAGCCACGAGGTCCAGGAGGCGTCGACGATGACCAGGAGCTGGATTCGAGCTGTCCCACGACGTCTGTCGATTGCTGCAGTGTCGGCGACCGGATTGGACCCAACAAGCCTTAGCAACGGCAAGTCACGGGGAAACAGAGAAAGGACATTGGTGCAGACCAGCAAGGTCTGAGGGACTCACCCAGCGAGGGTAAGTCAGGGCACGTCTGGAGCAACCAGGGAAGCCCAAGAAAAAGAAGAGTTGCCTTCGGAGGGGCCCACTAGCCAACGGACTAGCGACCGCGAAGGAGCCTCGAGTGGACGCACTTGGAGCTGGCTCACAGGACACTTGTGGAGTGGAGGCCAGTGATCTTCGGTGCAGTCGGTGCTGGAGGCGGGGGCTACTCGGAGCCCAAAGCACAACTTCGTGAGAGACCAGGAAGAGGATGCACTTGCAAAAGTTCTCTGTGTCCAGGGGTCACGGTTCCACGTTACCCACAACAGCTACAGGCCTCAGCTTTGCTGGGGACTCAGGGCAGCCTCGGGGAAGTCTGGAAACCCACCTCTGGTGTTGCAAAGACTTCGGCGTCCGGCGGGAGCTTCAGCGATGCAGACCGGACAATTGCTTCTTAGGTGCCTGCCAAGCAGGGGAGTCACTCCTTGACCCCAAGAGAGATTCTTCAGTCCTCTAATCTTAAAGTAGAGCGTCGAAGGTCTAGGATTCTGTATCAGAGTTTCGTCCAGGTAAATCTAAAGTCCTAAGGACTGGGGTCCCATACTTATACCAAGTTAGGGGGTTGGACATACTCTGGGGACCCACCTATGGGAGGGTCAGGGCAGAGGGGTGGTTACACCCATTTCCCTTTGTCCAGTTTCGCGCCAGAGCAGGGGCTGGAAGCCCCTGAGCCGGTTTGAACTGGGGTATGCACAGGGACACCAAATGTGCCCCCAGTGCAGGACTTCAAAGCACCAGAGAGTGCTCCGCCCAGCCCCAATACACATTATCCTGTCTGGGGAGGTGGTTACACCTCCCTTGGACAGAAACCTGTGTCCAGGCCTCCCCTGCCGGAGTTTCAGTCAACAGCAGGAGGCCAGACCCGTGTCTGTGGCAGTGGCATCCATTTTGTGATGCCAGGGCTCTGTAAAGAAGTTACCGGGTATGCCGGTGGGTACATGTCTCTCCCTCTAGAAGGGTGGAATGCTACCCCGCTGCCAGAACTGGCGGGGGTAGTATTCCAAGATGTTTGATACCAAACACGACATGTTTTGGTGCAGCCAGTCCAAAGTTAGCATTCTACCGCGAGGATATAATGCACTTAAGAGTATATGGTCCAGCTGTACCACAAACAGCATCAGAGGAGGGACTCCGAATGCTGCAGAGGGGCTCTGCTCATGCAGGGACACCCTCTCACATAAGAACCAAGCACTCTGCCTTCAGGATTGATAAGGCCTGCCATAGGAGTGACTTATAGGTTTATATGTGTGTATATATGTAGTGATATAGGTAACCTATATCACAGTAAGAGGTGCATGCACCACCTTACCCAGGCTGCAGTAGCAGACCTGTGGTGTCATTTGGCTGGCCTTCCAGGGGTGGCATAATACATGCTTCAGCCCCTGGCAGGCCTCTGGGGTACCTATGCCCTGGGTACATAGTATACCATATACCGACATCCGCTGCCTCCTCGACCAGGGCGAATCAACAACCCTCATCCTCCTGGACCTCTCGCTGCATTCGACACCGTCTCACATCGCACTCTAGCCACCAGACTCGACGACGCTGGCATCCGCGACAAGGCCCTCGACTGGATCCGCTCCTTCCTCATCGGCAGAACTCAGCGGGTCAGACTCCCTCCCTACCTCTCTGAACTGACAGAGACCAACTGTGGAGTGCTACAGGGCTTCTTCCTCAGCCCCTCCCTCTTCAACGTCTACAAGGCCCCCCTCGCAACCATCATCAGGAACCACAGGCACAAAATCGTCTCTTACTCCGACGACACCCAGCGCATCATCTCCCTCACCAACGAACCCAACATCACCAAACACAACTTCCAAGAAGGGATGAAAGCCGTCACCACCTGGATCAAGAACAGCTGCCTGAAACTCAACTCAGAAAAGATAGAAGTCCTCATGACTCCTGGTGGCCCTCCGCTCTTGGAAATCATACTAGACTCATTGCTCACAATGAACTGCCAGATCAACGCTGTATCCTCGACCTGCTTCAACACCCTCCGCATGCTCCGAAAGACTTTCAAATGGATTGTGAGAAGCTGTCCTGGTATATGCTGTCCACTAATGTAAGTGGGCACCTTGCACCAGTCCAGACAACCCTTATGGTGATTTAGGAGGTCTCAGACAACCTAGGAAAGCTATCCAAGTGGTAGCTGAGGAGAGTAGCCGTCAGGCTTAGTCCAGAAGGAGTGTAAAGCAGCTTGTTTTACCAGAATGCAATCTTATAGTATAGATTAAGTGAAAAAGAACAACACAAGGTATTTATAAAAATATGTATTTATTATATAATACTCTCTAACACGTTTAGATATCTCCTACCCGGAGACAATAACAATGCACACAATACTTTGCAAAGAAACACAGTAAATAGCACAGAATACACAGTGGGCCCCAGGGGGACCAAACCATTTACTAAGAAAGTGGTATAAGAACCACGACTCGGGTCAAGACAGTGTCAAGAGGACGTAGAAGTGCTGGGGACCCAAGGAATCACCCAAGGTGAGTAGATAGGGACCCCACGGAGAGCGTGTGCAGGTTGAGAACATGACCGCGTGCTCCGTACAACTCTACGGGTAAGTCGCATTGGATTTTTAAAGATTAAGGACCCTTTCCAGTGGACCCTGAAGAAGCCCCGTGGAAGACAGAAGGTTGGAGAGCCACCCCACCCATGGATACCCTATTACCCATGTTACCTACACCAGGGAAGCCGGCTGCATAGGTGTGAAGTGGTGTCTGAAACCGCCGTCGGACCCAATGGAGGACTTCAGGAAAGTGCCGCTGCTGGAAGAGGAGAAAGTATCCGGTGGAATCCGAAGGTGGAGTCAAGATGAGAGGTACCTGCAAGCAGAGGGGACAGAGTCTATGTCACTCAGGAGTGACCAGGAGACTTGGAAGACGAATGCCCTCTGATGTCGGGTGTTGCAGGATGGATGACGATGACCTTGACTCTGCAGCTGTGAGGACCAGGCGATGCTGAGGAAGACCAGGAGCCATGCACAAGCTGCCCCACGTCGGATGTCAAGTGCTGAGGGGTCGGTGTCCGGCGGGAGCCCCAACAAGCCTTGGCAAAGGTAACCAACAAAGAAATCGAAGAAGGTGCAATGTCGGGACCAGCAAGGTCCAGGGGACTCACCATAAGCAGGAGAGTCAGTGGGGAGGCCCCGAGCAATCAGGGGAGCCCAAAAGAAATAAAGGTGACCCTCAAATTGACTCACAGGCTGGTGGCACTGGAGTCGCAAGAGGACCTCATGCAGCTCACCAAATGATGCAGGCCACGATGCCCACGATGCGCTGTGGCTGAAGATTCTGGTCACTGGAGGTGCTTCGAGGTTGGGGCTACCTGGAGCCCGAAGATCTTCTTGGAAGGAAGCCAACCAGCCTTTGCAACTGCAAGTTGACTCGATGCACGGGGGTTCGGTTATTGCAACCCCCATGAGGGATACTGGCCTCAAACTTGGTGAGAGGGCAGGGCAGGGCAGGCCTCGGGAGCTGTGAAAAACCACAACCTGTGTTGCAGAACCTTTCGAGTCCGTAGGAGCTCAGGATTAGCAGACCGGTCGACTTAGTAGCAGTGCCTGCAAATGCAGGGAAGTGACTCCTTCACTTCAAGGGAGATTCCTTTAGGTGTCTTTAATTCCTACAGGCCTTGGAAGGTTCCTGTATGGTGCACAAGCACAGACGATGCAGCAGACTGGAAGGGAGACGGAGTCGAGCCCAAACGAAGTCCAGTGAAGTCCAGAGTGCCCAGACGGTAGAAGAAGAAGTGGTGTCTGATCTGAATCTTGTCTCACGACGTATGTAGGGACCCACCCACAGGTAAGCACTTAAATACCCTTAGGAAAGGGTTGGGATGATTCAGGGGACCCTCCCAGGGGAGGGTCTGGACAGGGGGGAGGTTACTCCCATGTCCTTTGTCCAGTTTTGTGCCAGAGGGTTTGAACTGCACTATGCATGAGGACACCAAATGTGCACCTCATGTAGACTGAGTGGCGCTGGCAAGTTCACCCACCCTGCCCCAATACACTAAATCCTGTCTGGGGGGTGGTCACACCTCCCTGTGACAGGGTGCCTATTGTTCTGTCTTCCTCTGCTCGAGCTTGGCTCAGCAGCAGGAGGGTAGAATCGTGTCTCTGGTCGGCAGCAACCATTTTGTGCTGTCTGGGTCAAGAAGGCTGGTACCGGGAACACTGAGAGCCTAACGGAGGCCTCTTCCAGTGCATGATAGGATTCCTTGCAGCCAGTTTCGAGATGGTCATCGCGTAATTACGCGGTGCCCCTCTATATGGTATATGGCTGCTTCACTTACAACCTGGAAGAATGGACTCCGAAGGCTGTAGGGGTGTCCTGCTCATGCAGGGGCACCCCCACACTTAGAACCATGCATCCTGCCTTCAGGATTGATAAGACCTGCTATAGGGGTGACTTATTGGTTTTAAGTGCATTGACCTAGATATAGGAAACCTATATCTATAGTAAGTTATGCTAGCATCCAGCTTACACAGGCTGCAATGGCAGGCCTGTAGTTCCATTTTGAATGGTCTCCCATGGGTGGCATGATGCATGCTTCAGTCCATGAGGGGCCTCTGGAGTACCTATGCCCTGGGTACCTTAGTACCATATACTAGGGACTGATAAGAGTACCCCAGTATCCAATCTGGGATGTACCTAAGTACTGAATGTAACAATTTAAGGGAGAAAGCAGATAGACTGGGGACCTGATTAGCAGGATCCCAGTCAGACTAGTCTGTAGGAGAGTAGGATCTGCTTCTTATAGTTACCCCCACTTTTTGCTGATGTTTCACTGTTTTCGACTTAGACTGACTGGGATCCTGCTATTCAGGACCTCAGTCTATCTGCTTTCTCCTCTAAATTGATTGCATGTACTTTAGGTACACTCCAGATTGGATACTGGGGTACACTTATCAGTCCCTAGTATATGGTATACCATGTACCCAGGGCATAGGTACTCCCAGAGGCCTTCCAGGGCTGAAGCATGTATTGTGCCACCCCTGAGAGGCCATTCAAAATGACACCACAGGTCTGCTACTGCAGCCTGTGTAAGGTGGTGCATGCACCCCTTACTTAGATATAGGTTCCCTATATCTATTCTAAATCACTGCACATATAAACCTATCAGTCACCCCTATGGCAGGCCTTATCAATCCTGAAGGCAGGGTGCTGGGTTTTATGTGAGAGGGTGCCCCTGCATGAGCAGAGCCCCTCTGCAGCCTTTGGAACCTATTTTTCGGGGTTGTCTGTGATGCAGCAAACCATATATATTTAAGTGCATTATAACCTCGCGGTAAATGCTAACTTTAAAACGGCTGCTTAGAAACATGTCGTGTTTGGTGTCAAACACCTTGGAATCATACCTCCCCGCGTATGATTTCACCCTTCTAGAGGGACTTATGTGAAACACCGGTACACCCGGTACCAGCTTTCTCGACCTGGGCATCACAAAATGGATGCTGCCAGCCACAGACACGAGTCTGCCCTCCTGCTGCTGAGCCAAGCTCGAACAGAGGAAGGCCTGAAAATAGGTTTCCTGTCACAGGGAGGTGTGACCACATCCCAGACAGGCTTTAGTGTATTGGGGCTGGGTGGGTGCACTCTTAGAGTGCCAGAAAGTCTGCACTGGGGGCACATTTGGTGTCCCCGTGCATAGTCCAGCTCAAACCGGTTGCAGGAGCCATTTGCTCCTGCTCTGGCGCGAAACCGGACAAAGGACATGGGTGTAGCCATCCCTCTGTCCTGACCCTCCCCTAGGTGGGTCCCTAGAGTTAGTCCAACCCCTTCCCTGGGTATAAAGTGGGAAACCTGACTACAGGACTTTGGATTTTACCTGGACTAAACTCTGCAAGCAGAAACCAAGTACATTGACGGTCTACACTTCACTGGACGACAGAAGAATCTCCCTTGGAGTAAAGGAGTTACTCCCCTGCAGCAGCAGGCACCTAAACGCATCTGACCGGTTTGCATCTCCCGAGCTCCTGAGGACTCCGAAGATTTCTGCAACACAGGAGGTGGGTTCCCGAGCGTCTCTGAGGTCGATCTGCTCTCTCAGCAATCCTGAGACCAGTATCCCTCGTGGGGACCGTGCAACCCGAACCCCTCTGCACCGTGTACTTTTGCAGCAGCATATGCTTTTTGGCGATCCCTGAGGCTGTGCTTCCCAACCCCGAGCAGTATTTCCACCGAAGATCTCCAGCCTCCACTCCACGAGTGCTCTGTGGGCTGGTGCTTTGTGATTCAGCTCGAGGCCCCTTTGCGATCCCTGGTCTGTTGGCCTGTGGGTCCTGGCGAGGGTCACTTTGATTTTCCTTGGGCTTCCCTGGTTGCTCCAGACGTGCCCTGACTCCCCATAGCTTGGAGAGTCTCCTGGACCTTGCTGGTCCTCACCGTAACTTGTTTCCTCTGCCCGCGTGGGGTGCCTTTGCCAAGGCTTGTTGGTGTTCAATCCGGACACTGACCCCTCAGCACTCGACAACCTTTGTGGGACAGCTCACCTCCAGACTTTGGTCGTCGTCGACGTCTCCTGGTCCCCGTGGCTGCAGAGTCAAGCATCCTATCTTCACACCTGAAGCACCCAACATCGGTGGGCATTCGTCTATCGAGCCCCTGGTCACCCTGAAGTGACCCAGACTCTGTCCCCTCTGCTTTCAGGTTCTTCTCACCTCGGATCCAGGCTTGGATTCCACCGGACACTTTTCATCTTCCCGGCAGCAGCACTTCTTCGCATCACGCCATTGAAAACGACGAGGGTTTCCGACACCAATTGACCCCTATGCACCCGGCTCCTCTGGGATAGGTAACACGGGTAACTCGGTACTCACAAGGGTGCTGGCCTTAGAACCTTCTATGTTCCAAAGGGTTTGCTTGAAGTCCTCTCCGAAGTGTCCTTAAACTGTAATTTTCCAACTGCGACTTTCAAATAGAGTTGTACGGAGCACGCGTCTATGTTCCCACACTGCACCCGTCCTCCGTGGACTCCCTGTGTCACTCCTTTGGGTGGTTCCTTGGGGTCCCAGCAATTCTACGTGCTCTAGGCACTGTGTCTAGAGAAGTCGTTGTTGTTATACCATTTTTTTAGTATAGGGTTCGGTCTCCCCCTGGAGCCCGCTGTATATTGTGCTATTTACTGTTGTTCTATTGATTAAGTATTGTGTGCTTTGTGCTCTAATCTCGTATAGAGATTAGTAGAGAGTGTTTAGTAATAAATACATATATTTTAAATAACACTTGTGTGGTTCTCCTTTCATTTGGTCACTCAGGGTGTTCTGTTCTGGTAAAACAAGCTGCTTTACATTCCTTCAAGATTAAGCCTGAAGGCTGCTCTCCACAGCTACCACTAGGATAGCTTTCAATAAAGGTTATCTGTTGGACTTGGCCCTTTTGCCCTGAATTTTTTCGCTTGTGTAACAATAAAATATGCTGTGTAATATGGTACACACTGTTAGCGCCGCCATTTTAGAAAAGCACTGTGGAAAAATGTCACTGTTAAAATGGACGCCATGCCTGCCTGCCCATGTGACGCCTGACTGAGGTGGGGTGGCAGCCTAGTGGTTTGTCCCCCAGCGCCCCCTGCTTTTGGAGGGAAGCGTCGCACCGAGGTGCTCTACTCCTCCCCTGAACCAGTTAGAACCGGTTCCGGAGAGAACCTTCTAAGCTGCCATGTGAGGAGACTGAGGCAGTGCAGAGCCTGGACTGAAGGGGAAGGGACCTTCTGCCAGGGAGACCGCCACATTGGGCCTGTGTGCTGGCCCCTGTGCCCATCTGCACCCCTCTGTTGTCCCCAGGGCCTCTAGCGCCCTGTGAGCGCCATATTTGGACTGCCGGCACCCTAGCGCCTGTGGAGCGCTATATCTACGGTGCCTGAAGAAGCGCGGTGACTTCAACGCGCTAGGACCTGGAAGCGCTGTATGCTGCCCAAGCGCTGGGCTACCCAGAAGTTCTGTGGGCCTGAAGAAGTGCTATGCCCTGAAGAAGCGCTGTGGAAGGCATCACCACCGTGGCCCCTGGGCGCTGTGAGGTCAAGCGCCATGAGGAAGGAAGCGCTGGGAGTCCCTGTCGCCGCCGTGACTGCAGCGCTGTGCTGCCACGTGCCCCGAGGAGAACCCAGCGTGGGGAACCCCTAAGCTTTGCCTACCAGCGGGTGCCCACCCCGCGTGTGTGTGCTGCCCTGTGGTGCTAATTAAACCAGCGGGAGGCCACCCCGTGGTTTTGAGACTCCTAAACGGGAGCCTACCCCGTATTGCCCAGCGCAAGAGAAATCGCCCAGGATCACCGCCGCGGCCTCGGGAGCGCTGTCGTGCACTAGAGAGAAGGAGCGCGTGTGGCCGTGAGGAAGGGCGGCTTATTGGGAAGTGCCGCGGAGCCTACCCCGCGCCTTCCTGCCTTGAGAAAACCCGAGCGGGAGCCCACCCCGCACTACGGGATCTGCGGAGGGCCGCCGCTCTGCCTGCGGCGACCCGGAAGAAGACAGACCTCGGCCGAGGTCTGCCGGAAGAAGGTGGGGGCTCCCTAAGCTGAGGAGAGCCCCGCGTGAGGAGAGAGGCGCCGGAAGAAGGATCCAGGCGGGAGCCCACCCCGCGCTGGCCAACGCCGCCGGAGACTTCGCTCCGGAAGAGAGGGAGGTCCGGAGCCTCACGGGCTCTCGATCCCAGTCCCGGTTCCCAGGAGGGGGCCCGGGTGAAGACGGGAGAAGCGCCGGTGTTGGCGGGGCTCTCGTGAGGAGAGGAGAGCCCCGCGTGTGTGGTAGCTGGGGCCCGCGTGTGAAGAGAGGCCAGCGGCTGAGGGAGGCCGTCGGGAGCCTCGCAGGCGCCGCCCGGAGTAGTGTGGAGCCTCGCCGGCTCCAGGACCAAGTCCCGGTTCCCAGGAAGGGCCCCGGGTGAAGAGAGGGCCACCTGAAGCAGCGCGACGCCTGTAGGAAAGCCGGTGAGTGGGGCCAAGTCTGCTGGTGGTTGGGGGTGACGTTGGGGCACATTGTCGGTGCCCACCTCCCCCTTGTTGCTAAGAGGGCACCGGTGTGCCCGCACTGACTTCACAGCTGCCCCGTATAACAGTGGGCAGCTGCAACGTGTTGGGGCATAACTTTACACCCCGAGTCCCGGAGGGGGGCTCGTAGAGAATTGCGGGTGCCAGGAGGGCCTCCAGGAGGGCCCGTGTGAACGTCCTGCACAGCTGCCCCGCCTGCCAGTGGGCAGCTGCCTTGAAGGAACCAGTAGCAGCAGGGAGGGGCTACGGGGCACATTGCCGGTGCCCGCCCCGGTGTCGGGCGAATCCGTACAGCTGCCCCATCTGACAGTGGGCAGCTGCGACGTAGGAGGCACTTGATGTTTAGGGGTCCCAGAGGCACCGAAAGTGCCAGTGACCCTTGGGGACACACAGCGGCACCGCAGTAGCGGGCCGCTGCAACGATTGGGCATATTTACCCTGCCCTTGACTTGGTCGGGGGGTGGTGTCGGGGCACATTGTCGGTGCCCGCCTTCCCCCTGTGTTGCACTGTCTTTACAGCTGCCCCGGATCACAGTGGGCAGCTGCAACGTTGAGGACATTGTCTTGCCAGGGGCCCGGGAGTCGGGCTCCCCTGTGTGAAGTGGCGCGCAGGCTAATCTGCAGCGAGGGGTTATGCCAGGCTTGTAAGGCCTTTACTAAATTGAATAGGGGCCTAAGCACAACTGCTGTATGATTTACCGGCATTATGACTTTCACCAAATTGAATGTACCTACCTGAATTGAACCTGATTCATCCCATGCTTTTGTTGATGCTGGCAGCGGCCCGATTGGCGCTGCCCTGTACATAGTCCCCACTGTTTTATGTATACCGGTTGCCGGTTGGCGCCGTGTTACCGCTGTGATTTACCATCTGCTAGGCTGTTGCCCAATACAGATGCTATTTTTCTTACTCCAACTGGTGTGGTCTCCTTTTTGTAGTGTGCCTGGTGTGTCGCCTGTGTGTGCTGCGCGGATGCTTCACACAATGCTCCTAGTTTAGCCTTCCCGCTCCGCACCAAGCTACCCCGTTTCCAACATTGGTGCTCAGCGGTGGGATAGGACTTGTGTTTGCGCAGTACCACAGCGGCAACTGGTTGCTCTACAAAGGGTGCACCTGAGAGTAATCACAGATGTGGGGACTGTTTTCCTGATTGTACTTGCCTCCTAAAAGTGTTGTTTTGGGGATTGTGTCTCCCTGTTGCACTGTGGGTGGTGTATCCCGAGGGTGTCTCACCAGGATGGGGTTAACCTATGACGAGGATTGCCTGGGGAGTACACTGAGCAGGAGGTGATAGACCTCTGCCGAGAGAGAGGGATACCCACAGTAGGCAACACCCTCAGGAAGTTGTTCCTCTATGAGGCCCTGAAGAGGGGGGAACCCTTAGAGCCCCACGGGGACCTTTCCGATTACCCATCGGCATATTTAAGGGATGGATTTGGTAGAGACCGTGAGGAGGACTCTGAGAGTGAGAGGTCCCAGTCCATAACCCTGGAGGGTGGTGACTTTGAGGAGGAAGAGGATGTGAGGGCAGAGACACCGGTAGCGAGGGAGGACACCATAGACAGGGAGTCCCGTGCTGGATCCAGCCCCAGGGGCACTGCCCCACCCCTTTCCCTGTCCCCAGAAGAGTGGGTAGATAGGAGGGAAGAAAGGGAGTATCAGCTGGCGCTGGAAAGGCTCAGAGTGGAGCTAGCGCAGCTGAGGGTTGAGGAAAAAGGCTAGAGACCGAGAGGGTCCTAGCACAGGAGAGGATGGCTAAGGCGGAGAGGGCCTTCGCCAGGGAGAGACTAGCTCAGGTGGGTAGGTTGTCCCCTGAGAGTGGTGTCTGTGGCCTGGATTCACCAGTGAGGGTGGGATCCAGTGGTGGCAGCGAGTGAAGCCAGTGCAGGAAGTCCCACTCCCAGAGCCCGGGAGATGTTGCCTGATCCCCAGGAGGAGGGGACAGGTTGGAGTCCAAGGGCAGGGAAAACTGTCCCATCAGTCTTGGGGGAGTATGTGGACGGGTGTTGGACTGCACTGGAGGAGTGGATGGTGGGTGGCGCGGTGACAGATGGGGAAGAGCTGTTCCGCCTGATTATCAGGGAGCATGTGCTCAAGAGTTGTTTTCCCGGGTTGCGCCACCACCTGTTGCAGTGTGGGCTCTCCGACCCCAGGGAGCTTGCACGGGAGGCAGACCTTTGGGTGAGTGCCAGAGAGTCTGAGAGGGCAGTGGGGAGTGATCCTGAAGGGAGTGGTGCAGGGATCTTCCAACCCAGCGAGGTGGGAGAGGTGGAGAATCGCCCAGCTAGGTCCCAGGAAGGTGAGAGGGTTGTAGGGCCTCACATCCTATCCATAGGAAGGAGTGAGACGGGGAGGTGTCCCGAGGTGCCCCAACCGCAGTCTCAGGGCCTGGAGAGTTCCATAAGGGAACCCCAGGTTGGGAGCCTAGGCTGTCCCGATGGGCCGTCCAGGGAAGGGGATCCCTTAGTGTCAGGAGAACCCGGGCGTCGGTAATCCGAGCTCCAGGGGTTCTGGGGTCTGCCCAGCCACAGGGTTTAGATCCTGGGCTGGGGTGCCAGGTTCAGGGGCTGCCTGACCTGGAGGGAGGGGCACTTGTAAGCAAGGTCCCTACCGGTTTCACTTCCAGGGGTACTTCTCCAAGTGGGAGGGTGCGGAACTCTGGAAGGGGGTGCCGAGGAGGAAGGACTCGCCTCTGGCACCGGCTCAGCCACAGGGCTTAGATCCTGGGTTGGGAGGCCAGGGGCAGGGATTGCCTGACCTGGCAGGAGGGACGTCTGTAACCAGTGTCCCTCCGGAACTGACTTCCAGGGGTACTTCTCCAGGTGGGAGGGTGCGGAACTCTGGAAGGGGGTGCCGAGGAGGAAGGACTCGCCTCTGGCACCGGCTCAGCCACAGGGCTTAGATCCTGGGTTGGGAGGCCAGGGGCAGGGATTGCCTGACCTGGCAGGAGGGACGTCTGTAACCAGTGTCCCTCCGGAACTGACTCCCAGGGGTGCTTCTCCAGGTGGGAGGGTGCGGAACTCTGGGAGGGGGTGCAGAGGGAGGGAGGACTCGCCTCTGGCACCGGGGCAACCTAAGGGTTTAGACCCTAGGTTGGTGGATCGGATGCAGGGTCACGGCCCTGGGAGAGAGTGGTGTTCTGAGGGTGCCCGCAGAGGAGGAGAGGCGGAACCCCAGAAGGAGAGGTAGGGGAGGAGAGCCTCGCCCCTACCTGGTGGACAGTGTGAGAGTGTGGTCCCTAGGTGGGAAGACCATTGGCAGTTTGGGACTGCACGGAGGAAGAGGAGAGTGGTCAACGGGTACTACGGGCCTGGGGCTACTGCCCCCACTCTGTGAGACAGCCAGGGCCAGAGACATCTGGATGGCCTAGGGCCCGGTCCTGGCTGCAGCCAACTAGGGAGCACCAGTGGGGTGGCCTAGTTGGGTCAGAGAGGAGTTGAGAGAGGGAACCATCGGGTTCCAGAGTGGAGAAGAACCTGCGGGTGTTCCTGCAGTTGTGGGCCCGCGTCCAAGTTCTCTCGCCCTAAGCAGGGAAGCCCATCAAGGCATTGATCGGTCTACCCTGGCTTTTGGCTGGGAGGGGGTTGTGTTGGACTTGGCCCTTTTGCCCTGAATTTTTTCGCTTGTGTAACAATAAAATATGCTGTGTAATATGGTACACACTGTTAGCGCCGCCATTTTAGAAAAGCACTGTGGAAAAATGTCACTGTTAAAATGGACGCCATGCCTGCCTGCCCATGTGACGCCTGACTGAGGTGGGGTGGCAGCCTAGTGGTTTGTCCCCCAGCGCCCCCTGCTTTTGGAGGGAAGCGTCGCACCGAGGTGCTCTACTCCTCCCCTGAACCAGTTAGAACCGGTTCCGGAGAGAACCTTCTAAGCTGCCATGTGAGGAGACTGAGGCAGTGCAGAGCCTGGACTGAAGGGGAAGGGACCTTCTGCCAGGGGAGACCGCCACATTGGGCCTGTGTGCTGGCCCCTGTGCCCATCTGCACCCCTCTGTTGTCCCCAGGGCCTCTAGCGCCCTGTGAGCGCCATATTTGGACTGCCGGCACCCTAGCGCCTGGGGAGCGCTATATCTACGGTGCCTGAAGAAGCGCGGTGACTTCAACGCGCTAGGACCTGGAAGCGCTGTATGCTGCCCAAGCGCTGGGCTACCCAGAAGTTCTGTGGGCCTGAAGAAGTGCTATGCCCTGAAGAAGCGCTGTGGAAGGCATCACCACCGTGGCCCCTGGGCGCTGTGAGGTCAAGCGCCATGAGGAAGGAAGCGCTGGGAGTCCCTGTCGCCGCCGTGACTGCAGCGCTGTGCTGCCACGTGCCCCGAGGAGAACCCAGCGTGGGGAACCCCCTAAGCTTTGCCTACCAGCGGGTGCCCACCCCGCGTGTGTGTGCTGCCCTGTGGTGCTAATTAAACCAGCGGGAGGCCACCCCGTGGTTTTGAGACTCCTTAAACGGGAGCCTACCCCGTATTGCCCAGCGCAGAGAAATTGCCCAGGATCACCGCCGCGGCCTCGGGAGCGCTGTCGTGCACTAGAGAGAAGGAGCGCGTGTGGCCGTGAGGAAGGGCGGCTTATTGGGAAGTGCCGCGGGAGCCTACCCCGCGCCTTCCTGCCTTGAGAAAACCCGAGCGGGAGCCCACCCCGCACTACGGGATCTGCGGAGGGCCGCCGCTCTGCCTGCGGCGACCCGGAAGAAGACAGACCTCGGCCGAGGTCTGCCGGAAGAGGTGGGGGCTCCCTAAGCTGAGGAGAGCCCCGCGTGAGGAGAGAGGCGCCGGAAGAAGGATCCAGGCGGGAGCCCACCCCGCGCTGGCCAACGCCGCCGGAGACTTCGCTCCGGAAGAGAGGGAGGTCCGGAGCCTCGCGGGCTCTCGATCCCAGTCCCGGTTCCCAGGAGGGGCCCGGGTGAAGACGGGAGAAGCGCCGGTGTTGGCGGGGCTCGTGAGGAGAGGAGAGCCCCGCGTGTGTGGTAGCTGGGGCCCGCGTGTGAAGAGAGGCCAGCGGCTGAGGGAGGCCGTCGGGAGCCTCGCAGGCACCGCCGGAGTAGTGTGGAGCCTCGCCGGCTCCAGGACCAAGTCCCGGTTCCCAGGAAGGGCCCCGGGTGAAGAGAGAGGCCACCTGAAGCAGCGCGACGCCTGCAGGAAAGCCGGTGAGTGGGGCCAAGTCTGCTGGTGGTTGGGGGTGACGTCGGGGCACATTGTCGGTGCCCACCTCCCCCTTGTTGCTAAGAGGGCACCGGTGTGCCCGCGCTGACTTCACAGCTGCCCCGTATAACAGTGGGCAGCTGCAACGTGTTGGGGCATAACTTTACACCCCGAGTCCCGGAGGGAGGGCTCGTAGAGAATTGCGGGTGCCAGGAGGGCCTCCAGGAGGGCCCGTGTGAACGTCCTGCACAGCTGCCCCACCTGCCAGTGGGCAGCTGCCTTGAAGGAACCAGTAGCAGCAGGGAGGGGCTACGGGGCACATTGCCGGTGCCCGCCCCGGTGTCGGGCGAATCCGTACAGCTGCCCCATCTGACAGTGGGCAGCTGCGACGTAGGAGGCACTTGATGTTTAGGGGTCCCAGAGGCACCGAAAGTGCCAGTGACCCTTGGGGACACACAGCGGCACCGCAGTAGCGGGCCGCTGCAACGATTGGGCATATTTACCCTGCCCTTGACTTGGTCGGGGGGTGGTGTCGGGGCACATTGTCGGTGCCCGCCTTCCCCCTGTGTTGCACTGTCTTTACAGCTGCCCCGGATCACAGTGGGCAGCTGCAACGTTGAGGACATTGTCTTGCCAGGGGCCCGGGAGTCGGGCTCCCCTGTGTGAAGTGGCGCGCAGGCTAATCTGCAGCGAGGGGTTATGCCAGGCTTGTAAGGCCTTTACTAAATTGAATAGGGGCCTAAGCACAACTGCTGTATGATTTACCGGCATTATGACTTTCACCAAATTGAATGTACCTACCTGAATTGAACCTGATTCATCCCATGCTTTTGTTGATGCTGGCAGCGGCCCGATTGGCGCTGCCCTGTACATAGTCCCCACTGTTTTATGTATACCGGTTGCCGGTTGGCGCCGTGTTACCGCTGTGATTTACCATCTGCTAGGCTGTTGCCCAATACAGATGCTATTTTTCTTACTCCAACTGGTGTGGTCTCCTTTTGTAGTGTGCCTGGTGTGTCGCCTGTGTGTGCTGCGCGGATGCTTCACACAATGCTCCTAGTTTAGCCTTCCCGCTCCGCACCACGCTACCCCGTTTCCAACATTAACCTAATCACCATAAGGGTCGGTTGGACTGGTGCAAGGTGCCCACTTTAACTAGTGGACAGCATATACCAGGCCAACTGTCACTGGAGGTTGGGGCTACCTGGAGCCCGAAGATCTTCTTGGAAGGAAGCCAACCAGCCTTTGCAACTGCAAGTTGACTCGATGCACGGGGGTTCGGTTATTGCAACCCCCATGAGGGATACTGGCCTCAAACTTGGTGAGAGGGCAGGGCAGGCCTCGGGAGCTGTGAAAAACCACAACCTGTGTTGCAGAACCTTTCGGAGTCCATAGGAGCTCAGGATTAGCAGACCGGTCGACTTAGTTGCAGTGCCTGCGAATGCAGGGAAGTGACTCCTTGACTTCAAGGGAGATTCCTTCAGGTGTCTTTGATTCCCACAGGCTTTGGAAGGTTCCTGTATGGTGCACAGGCACAGACGATGCAGCAGACTGGAAGGGAGATGGAGTCGAGCCCAAACGAAGTCCAGTGAAGTCCAGAGTGCCCAGACGGTAGAAGAAGAAGTGGTGTCTGATCTGAATCTTGTCTCACGACGTATGTAGGGAGCCACCAAAGGGTAAGCCCTTAAGTACCCTTAGGAAAGGGTTGGGACGATTCAGGGGACCCTCCCAGGGGAGGGTCTGGACAGGGGGAGGTTACTCCCATGTCCTTTGTCCAGTTTTGTGCCAGAGAGTTTGAACTGGACTATGCATGAGGACACCAAATGTGCACCTCATGTAGACTGAGTGGCGCTGGCAAGTTCACCCACCCTGCCCCAATACACTAAATCCTGTCTGGGGGGTGGTCACACCTCCCTGTGACAGGGTGCCTATTGTTCTGTCTTCCTCTGCTCGAGCTTGGCTCAGCAGCAGGAGGGTAGAATCGTGTCTCTGGTCGGCAGCAACCATTTTGTGCTGTCTGGGTCAAGAAGGCTGGTACCGGGAACACTGAGAGCCTAACGGAGGCCTCTTCCAGTGCATGATAGGATTCCTTGCAGCCAGTTTCGAGATGGTCATCGCGTAATTACGCGGTGCCCCTGTATATAGTATAGGGCTGCTTCACTTACAACCTGGGAGAATGGACTCCGTAGGCTGTAGGGGTGTCCTGCTCATGCAGGGGCACCCCCACACTTAGAACCATGCATCCTGCCTTCAGGATTGATAAGACCTGCTATAGGGGTGACTTATTGGTTTTAAGTGCATTGACCCTAGATATAGGAAACCTATATCTATAGTAAGTTGTGCTAGCACCAGCTTACACAGGCTGCAATGGCAGGCCTGTAGTTCCATTTTGAATGGTCTCCCATGGGTGGCATGATGCATGCTTCAGTCCATGAGGGGCCTCTGGGGTACCTATGCCCTGGGTACCTTAGTACCATATACTAGGGACTGATAAGAGTACCCCAGTATCCAATCTGGGATGTACCTAAGTACTGAATGTAACAATTTAAGGGAGAAAGCAGATAGACTGGGGACCTGATTAGCAGGATCCCAGTCAGACTAGTCAAAAACAGCTTAGCACCAGGCAAAAAGGGGGAGGGGGGGTAACCATGCAAAAGGATCCTACCTTCCTAAATGGATCCCAACTGAATCCAGAAAAACCGTCATGCATGCACTCATCAGCAGCAGACTGGACTATGACAACGCTCTCTATGCCGGAATCAATAAGAAACTCCTTTGCAAACTCCAGACTGTCCAGAACGCCGCAGCCAGACTGACCCTCAACATCCCCCGTCGCAGCCACATCACCCAACACCTCCGCGATCTCCACCGGCTTCCAGTCGAAAGAAGAATAACCTTCAAACTCCTCACCCACGCGTACAAGGCCCTTCACAACACCGGACCCACATACCTGAACGAAAAAGCGCCTCTCCTTCCACGCACCCAAAAGACACCTCCGATCAGCTGAGCTCTCTCTGGCCACCGTCCCACGTATCAAAAAGACCAGAACGGGAGGAAAGTCCTTCGCCTACCTCACATCCAAAGCCTGGAACACCCTACCCATCCACCTCTGGCAATCTCCCACATTGTCCCAGTTCAGAAAGGACCTCAAGACCTGGCTCTTCTGATGACCTCAGCACACTTCAAAGCTACCCCCCTCCCCACCCCCCAGCACCTTGAGACCCTCACAGGTGAGTTGTTGCGCTTTACCAACCCCTGATTGATTGATTGATAGATTGAGTCTCTACATATCTGCTCCTATCCTTAGCTGTCTGCTCTTGTTCTTAGACAGCAATCTTTACTCCTGTCCTTAGACAGCTGCCTCTGTTCTTGTCCTTTGACAGCTGTCTCTGCTCCTATCCGTGGACAGCTGTCTCTGCTCCTATCCTTAGACAGCTGTCTCTGCTCCTATCCTTAGACAGCTGTCTCTGCTCCTATCCTTAGACAGCTGTCTCTGCTCCTATCCTTAGACAGCTGTCTCTGCTCCTATCTTTAGACAGCTGTCTCTGCTCCTATCTTTAGACAGCTGTCTCTGCTCCTATCCTTAGACAGCTGTCTCTGCTCCTATCCTTAGACAGTGGTCTCTGCTCATATCTTCAGACAGCTGTCTCTGCTCCTATCCTTAGACAGCTGTCTCTGCTCCTAGCCTTAGACAGCGGTCTCTGCCAAGGCGAGGTCGGCGGAGCGGAGGTTCCTTTTGGGTACGTGGAAGGAAACTCTTTCGTTGAGGTATTTCGGTCCGATGTTGTGGAGGGATTAGTAGGCGTGGGTGAGTAGCTTGAAGGTTACTCTCTTCTCGATGGGGAGCCTGTAGAGGTCTCGTAGGTGCTTGTTCATGTGCTCGTGTCGTGGAGTTCCGAGGACGAGTCTGGCTGCGGTGTTCTGGATGGTTTGGAGCTTGTGTAGCAGGGTTTTGTTGATTCCGGCGTAGAGGCGTTTCCATAGTCCAGTCTGCTGGTTATGAGTGCGTGGGTGACGGTCTTTCTGCATTCGGGGGATCCACTTGAAGGTCTTGCGGAGGGAGTTGAAGCAGGTGGAGGCGACGGCGTTGATCTGGGGGGTAATGATGAGGGAGGAGTCTAGAATGATGCTGAGGTTTCGGCGTGGTCTGATGGAGTGGGTGGGTTTCTGAGGGCGGAAGGCCACCAGGTGTTGTCCCAGGCAGTGGAGGAGGGTCCATGGACGAGGACCTCTGTCTTCTCAGAGTTGACCTTAAGGCAGCTGTAGTTCATCCAGGCTGTGATGTCTTTCATTCCTTCCTGGAAGCTGAGTCTGGTGTCTTCGGGGTTCTTCGTGAGTGAGAGGATGAGCTGGGTGCCGTCGGCATAGGATACTATGCTGAGCCCGTGCTGTCTAACGATGGCGGCGAGGGGGGCCATGTAGATGTTGAAGAGCATGGGGCTGAGCGAGGATCCTTGGGGTACTCCGCAGTTGATCTCTGTGGGTTTGGAGAGAAATGGTGGGCGTCTGATCCTTTGGGTTCTGCCGGTGAGGAAGGAGCGGATCCATTAGAGGGCGATACCCGGCGTCGTGGAGTCTGGCGGCGAGAGTACGGTGGGAGACGGTGTCGAAGGCTGCGGAGAGGTCTAGTAGGATGAGGGCTGCAGTGTGTCCCTGGTCGAGTAGCATGCGGATGTCATCGGTGGCGGCGAGGAGGGGGGTCTCGGTGCTGTGGTTGCTGCAGAATCCGGACTGGGAGGAGTTGAGGATGGCGTTCTCGTCGATGAAGGTGGTCAGCTGGGCGTTGACGAATCTCTCGGTGACTTTGGCTGCAAAGGGAAGGAGAGAGATGGGCCGGTTGTTTTTCAGATCCATCGGGTCAGCCAAGGCTTTCTTGAGGAGGGGCCTGACCTCCGCCCGCTTCCAGTCATCGGGAAAGATGCCGGATTCGAAGGAGGCGTTAATGGTCCGGCATAGTTCGGGTGCTAAGGCGGCCGTGGCTCTGTGGTAGATGTGTGGCCGGCAGGGATCCGTGGGGGCTTCTGAGTGGGTGTTCTTCATGGTCGTGGCGGTATCTTCGGTGGTAGCCGGTTTCCAGGTGGTGATGTTGGGCTGGTTGTCGGTGGTGGAGAGGAGGGAGGTGTCTGGAGTCTGTTAGCTGAAGTTGTCATAGAGGGCCTTGATTGAAGTAGGCGCTAAGCTTGTTGCAGAGGTCCTGGGATGGTGTGACGTCCATGGCTTCGCTGGGGGGTTTGGTGAACTGCTGTATGACGTTGAAGAGTTCTTTTGCGTTACTGGCATTGGTGTGGATTTTGTTCCGGATAAAGGTCCTCTTGGTGTCTCTTATGCGCTTGTGGTATTCAGTCATGGCGTTCCTGTAGGTGTTCTGGTCTTCGGTGGTTTTCCTGTTTCCCCAGAGTTTTTCGAGGCGTCTGCAGGAGCGCCTGGCTTCTTGGAGGTCGGTGGTGAACGAGGTGGCCTTCAGGGGGCGTTGTCCGTCAGGGTGGCGGAGGGGTGCGAGCTTGTCTGCACAGCTGGTGATCCAGCGGTGTAGTTCTTTGGCTGCAGAGTTGGCATCTGTCGTGGCGGATGGGGGGGGGTGGAAGAGGGTGGTGTTGAGGTGTTCCTCTGTGACCTTGCTCCAGTTCCTTCGTGGCGGGCGCGGAGCGGGCTTGGGTGCGGTGGTGGTGTTGTAGGTGAAGTGTACACAGTGGTGATCTGTCCAGGGGGGCTGCGTGGTGTGGCTGAAGTGGATGTTTGTCCCTCCTGCGAAGATGGGGTCGAGGATGTGTTCGGCTCTGTGGGTGGGGGTGGTGACGAGCTGCTTTAGTCCGAGGTTGGCGAGGTTGTCCAGGAGGGTGGTGGAGTCGGGGTCGCTGCTGTTGTCGAGGTGGACGTTCAGGTCTCCGATGAGAATGTAGTCCGTGGAGGCGATGGCGTGGGGGGCGACGAGGTCGGCAATGGTGGTGGCAGAAGAGACGCGAGACCCAGGGGGTCTGTAGGCGAGGGTCCCGCGCAGCGTGGTTCTGGGGCTGGTCTGGATCTGGAAGTGGAGGTGCTCTGTGTTGGAGAGGGGGTCGCTCGTGCCGGAGGTGGAGAGTCGGTGGGAGCTCTTGTGCGCGATGTCCCAGTTCCTGTAATTAGCTGTCTCTGCTCCTATCCTTAGGCAGCTGTCTCTGCTCCTATCCTTAGACAGGGGTCTCTGCTCCTATCTTTAGACAGCTGTCTCTGCTCCTATATTTAGACAGCTGTCTCTGCTCCTATCATTAGACAGCTGTCTCTGCTCCTATCCTTAGACAGCTGTCTCTGCTCCTATCATTAGACAGCTGTCTCTGCTCCTATCATTAGACAGCTGTCTCTGCTCCTATCATTAGACAGCTGTCTCTGCTCCTATCATTAGACAGCTGTCTCTGCTCCTATCCTTAGACAGCTGTCTCTGCTTCTATACTTAGACAGCTGTCTCTGCTCCTATCCTTAGACAGCTGTCTCTGCTCCTATCCTTAGACAGCTGTCTCTGCTCCTTTCTTTAGACAGCTGTCTCTGCTCCTACTCGTTGACAGCTGTCTTTGCTCCTATCATTAGACAGCTGTCTCTGCTCCTATGACAGCTGTCTCTGCTCCTATCCTTAGATAGCTGTCTCTGCTCCTATCCTTAGACAGCAGTCTCTGCTCCTATCCTTAGACAGCGGTCTCTGCTCCTATCCTTAGACAGCGGTCTCTGCTCCTATCCTTAGACATGGGTCTCTGCTCCTATCCTTAGACATGGGTCTCTGCTCCTATCCTTAGACATCTGTCTCAGTTCCTGAAATTAGCTGTCTCTGCTCCTATCCTTAGACAGCGGCAGGGCACAAGTGCTAAAAAAAGAAGTGGGGGGGCTAACCAGGTTAGGCAGTATGCAAATGAAATCATGACGTGTGCCATCACAGCGCATGATGTCATGCCGCGTGACATTGCACGTGACATCACAGGAAGTGACCTCACTGGAAGTGACATCACAAGAAGTAACATCAGATATTAAGACCTCACACATCTTTATCAGGTATATCATGAGTACATTTAAGCGCATTATGAGATTTAACAAATGAGATTTGGCGTTGGAGTTGTACCAAAAAAGTGGCGCAATCCCGACGCAAAATCTGGTCCTCAACTAATACATTTATTTTTTCAAACCCTGTCACAAAGAAATTGGCAACAAGGAGAAGCTTGCCAGTAGATCTGTTATGCTTAATTGGTTGCAAAGTCTACATTTTAAAATATTTGATTGGGTTAAAGCATCTGCTGTGAAGGTCCCCAGTAAATCTCAGGGAATAGTAATAATGGTGAGATAACTCTGGTGGTTAATGCACTTGCTGGAGAGATCTTTGTTTTGTAAACTCCCAGATTTAAATCAAAGTAGTAGAGAAGGTTAATGTGTCACCTTAAGCACATCATCTAACACGTAGATGGCAGATTTTTATTTTATGTAGATAGTAAAGTGGATTACTGCTTTTAACACAGAGATCCTTGTGTTACCTGCAGTTCATAAATTGTAATCCTTCTAAAAGACCACAGTGAGGTATGAAGGACATGTGACTCCTATACTTGTAACCCTCACTGTCTCATGTAACTCATCTTGTACATTGATTTACTCATGTACATGGTTTATTGTCAATGTATAATGTGTATGTTACGTAAAGAGCTCGGAAACCCTGCATTGGGATGCATAGCGCTATAAAAGAAATAAAACATTGCTATTGAAATTGTTATTTGTGTAAATCCTGGGACAGACCAACACACCTGACATTCTTACAGTGCATGCATCTATTATATACAGGGACTGAAGGAAGTCAAAAGCTGCCTCTCTTAAGTACCTGTGAAGAGATAACAAGCTGTGCGCCTTTGTTTCCCCTCTGTGGCATTTACTTTTAAGTGTGAGGTTCCATGCCGCCTCCAGTCAGGATATTCAAACACAAGGAGGCCTGATGGCCCCTTAACTTCGGCCCAGCTGGAGGTGAAAAAAAGCCCCCTCGCTGCCTGCACGGTGCTGCTGGGAATGGAAAGCAGACAACGTGCAGGCGCTGCTGAACGTGTCCGGTGTCTGAAAATTACACCGGGACAAGTTCAGCATATTTCTGTGGGGCCCAACTTCTTGGCAGGAGGGACGGCGTCCACCCTGTGAAAACAGTGGGGGGACGCCTTGTACCTGCGTGTAACCCTGACTTGTGCCCCGTGCAAGAGGTCTCTGCTCCCATTCTTAGACATCTGTCTCTGCCCCTGTCAGGTTGTTCCTACTAATCCGTAGGATCTGCGCATTGTTTGGACATCATGAACTAGGGGCTTGGTGCCAAGACTGATTCCGGACACCCCGCAGGATATGTCGGCCCATTGACCAGCTAGCTCACAGTGCCACTGTATGCCCCCTAACTTATCAGGACGCGAACAGTTTCTGGCAACCACTGAACATGACAACCCTGACCCCTCAGGGATCGTGGAAACAGTACAGAATCTTTCGCTCAGTCACTCGTCCTCACTTGTTCTCAGAAAAATATACAGAGAATACCTAGTGGGACGTTTTCAATAACATTTATTGAACCAACATTATTCTTGCATGAAATACATGTGCTGCAATGATTAGGAGACAGAAACAAATAAAGGAGATTACAAGCGCCAAAAGAGTAAACAGTAGACACATTTCTACCATGGTGCTGAAGCAATGAATATATGCAGGCATATATGCAATACGGTAATCCAACGTACTCCTACGATGCAAACCCTACTCTAAGTGTACCTGGAGTGTGTATGGCTGTAGAGCCAAGAATCCCCCAAGGGACGAGCCAACCCCATTACCTGAGCAGATAGAGTGAAGGACCCCATCTTGGTCTCGAGTTGGACACCCCTCACAAAATGTCAGACTGGTGTGTGGTGGATTCTCAGCAAGCAGGGACCTTCAGTGTCAGCAGAAGTGCCTCCTCTGCCAATCTATCGGGAGGCCAATTATTTATAATAAAAAGCGGCCTTCGCGATGTGCGCGTTAGATTAGTGATGTTATGGATATGTGGATAGTGCTGTCCCACGTGGATGAAGATAGGACGACTTTTGTACCTAGTGCGTAGAGAGGCCTCGTTCATGATGTTCAAGGCATCGTGACAATGTTGTGGGAAGCTGGATGTGTAAACAAAGTAATTTCAGAGAAACAAATCCAACATTGTCGTGTATGCAAATGTGTGCAAAAGGTCACCACTGATCCGTTATTATTTACCACAATGTAAAGAATAAGCTTGCTTGCTACATGGGCCTAACTCAGGAACATAACACCTATATCCTTATACAGCTGCCTCTGCTCCTGTCCTTTGCATCTGCTCCTGTCCTGAGCGTCTCTGCTTGTATCCTTAGTGTCTCTGCTCCTGTCCTTAGCGTCTCTGCTCCTGTCCTTAGCGTCTCTGCTCTTATCCTTAGCTGTCTCTGCTCCTGTCCTTATACAGCTGCCTCTGCTCCTGTCCTTTGCATCTGCTCCTGTCCTGAGCGTCTCTGCTTGTATCCTTAGTGTCTCTGCTCCTGTCCTTAGCGTCTCTGCTCCTGTCCTTAGCGTCTCTGCTCTTATCCTTAGTGTTTCTGCTCCTGTCCTTAGCGTCTCTGCTCCTGTCCTTAGCGTCTCTGCTCTTATCCTTAGTGTTTCTGCTCCTGTCCTTAGCGTCTCTGCTCCTGTCCTGAGCGTCTCTACTCTTATCCTTAGCTGTCTCTGCTCCTGTCCTTATCTGTCTCTGCTCCTGTCCTTATCTGTCTCTGCTCCTGTCCTTAGACAGCTGTTTCTGCTCCTATCTGTAGACAGCTGCCTTTGCTCCTGTCCTTTGAAAACTGTCTCTGCACCATCCCTGCCAGCTGTCTCTCTTCCTATCCGTAGACACCTACCTCTCCTCCCGTTCCTAGCTGTCTCTGCTCCTACCCGTAGACAGTTGTCTCTGCTCCTATCCTTAGACAGCTGTCTCTGCTCCTATCCTTAGACAGCTGTCTCTGCTCCTGTCATTAGCTGTCTCTGCTCCTATCCTTAGACAGCTGTCTCTGCTCCTGTGCTTAGACAGCTGTCTCTGCTCCTGTCCTTAGACAGCTGTCTCTGCTCCTGTCCTTAGACAGCTGTCTCTGCTCCTGTCCTTAGACAGCTGTCTCTGCTCCTATCTTTAGACAGCTGTCTCTGCTCCTATCCTTAGACAGCTGTCTCTGCTCCTATCTGTAGACAGCTGTCTTTGCTCCTGTCCTTAGATGTCTTAGCTCCTGTCCTTTGAAAACGGTTTCTGCCCCATCCCTGCCAGCTGTCTCTCTTCCTATCCATAGACACCTACCTCTCCTCCTGTTCCTAGCTGTCTCTGCTCCTACCCGTAGACAGCTGTCTCTGCTCCTATCAGTAGACAGCTGTCTCCGCTCCTATCTTTCGACAGCTGTCTCTGCTCCTACCCGTAGACAGCTGTCTCTGCTCCTATCCTTAGACAGCTGTCTCTGCTCCTATCCTTAGACAGCTGTCTCTGCTCCTGTCATTAGCTGTCTCTGCTCCTATCCTTAGACAGCGGTCTCTGCTCCTATCCTTAGACAGCAGTCTCTGCTCCTATCCTTAGACATGGGTCTCTGCTCCTATCTTTAGACAGCTGTCTCTGCTCCTATCATTAGACAGCTGTCTCTGCTCCTATCCTTAGACAGCTTTCTCTGCTCCTATCATTAGACAGCTGTCTCTGCTCCTATCATTAGACAGCTGTCTCTGCTCCTATCTTCAGACAGCTGTCTCTGCTCCTATCGTTAGACAGCTGTCTCTGCTCCTATCTTTAGACAGCTGTCTCTGCTCCTATCTTTAGACAGCTGACTCTGCTCCTATCATTAGACAGCTGTTTCTGCTCCTATCTTTAGACAGTTGTCTCTGCTCCTATGCTTCAACAGCTGTCTCTACTCCTATCTTTAGACAGCTGTCTCTGCTATCATTAGCCAGTTGTCTCTGCTCCTATCTTTAGACAGCTGTCTCTGCTCCTATCCTTCGACAGCTGTCTCTGCTCCTATCTTTAGACAGCTGTCTCTGCTCCTGTCATTGGACAGCTGTCTCTGCTCCTACCTGTAGACAGCTGTCTCTGCTCCTATCATTAGACAGCTGCCTTTGCTCCTGTCCTCAGCGTCTCTGATCCTATCATTAGAAAGCTGTCTCTGCTCCTATCTTTAGACAGCTGTCCCTGCTCCTACCTGTAGACAGCTGTCTCTGCTCCTATCATTAGACAGCTGTCTCTGCTCCTATCTTTAGACAGCTGTCTCTGCTTCTACCCGTAGACAGCTTTCCCTGCTCCTATCATTAGACAGCTCTCTCTGCTCCTATCTTTACATAGCTGTCTCTGCTCCTATCTTTAGACAGCTGTTTCTGCTCCTACCCGTAGACAGCTGTCTCTGCTCCTACCCGTAAACAGCTGTTTCTGCTCCTATCATTAGACAGCTGTCTCTGCTCCTATGCTTTGACAGCTGTCTCTGCTCCTATCATTAGACAGTTGTCTCTGCTCCTATGCTTTAGACAGCTGTCTCTGCTCCTATCTTTAGACAGCTGTCCCTGCTCCTATCATTAGACAGCTGTCTCTGCTCCTACCCGTAGACAGCTGTCTCTGCTCCTACCCGTCAACAGCTGTCTCTGCTCCTATCTTTACACAGCTGTCTCTGCTCCTATCTTTACACAGCTGTCTCTGCTCCTACCCGTAGACAGCTGTCTCTGCTCCTATCATTAGACAGCTGTCTCTGCTCCTATGCTTTGACAGCTGTCTCTGCTCCTATCCATAGACAGCTGTCTCTGCTCCTATCCTAAGACAGCTGTCTCTGCTCCTATCCTAAGACAGCTGTCTCTGTGCCTATCCTTAGACAGCTGTCTCTGCTCCTATCTTTAGACAGCTGTCCCTGCTCCTATCTTTAGACAGCTGTCCCTGCTCCTACCCGTAGACAGCTGTCTCTGCTCCTATCATTAGACAGCTGTCTCTGCTCCTATGCTTTGACAGCTGTCTCTGCTCCTATCCATAGACAGCTGTCTCTGCTCCTATCCTAAGACAGCTGTCTCTGCTCCTATCCTAAGACAGCTGTCTCTGTGCCTATCCTTAGACAGCTGTCTCTGCTCCTATCTTTAGACAGCTGTCCCTGCTCCTATCTTTAGACAGCTGTCCCTGCTCCTACCCGTAGACAGCTGTCTCTGCTCCTATCATTAGACAGTTGTCTCTGCTCCTATGCTTTGACAGCTGTCTCTGCTCCTGGCCCTGGCTGTCTCTGGTCCTATCTTTAGACAGCTGTCTCTGCTCCTATCTTTAGACAGCTGTCTCTGCTCCTACCCATAGTCAGCTGTCTCTGCTCCTATCATTAGACAGCTGTCTCTGCTCCTATCTTTAGACAGCTGTCTCTGCTCCTATCATTAGACAGCTGTCTCTGCTCCTATCATTAGACAGCTGTCTCTGCTCCTACCCGTAGACAGCTGTCTCTGCTCCTATCAGTAGACAGCTTTCTCTGCTCCTATCAGTAGACAGCTGTCTCTGCTCCTTTCATTAGACAGCTGTCTCTGCTCCTATCCTTAGACAGCTGTCTCTGCTCCTATCTTTAGACAGCTGTCTCTGCTCCTACCTGTAGACAGCTGTCTCTGCTTCTATCAGTAGACAGCTGTCTCTGCTCCTATCTTTCGACAGCTGTCTCTGCTCCCACCCGTAGACAGCTGTCTCTGCTCCTATCATTAGACAGCTGTCTCTGCTCCTACCCGTAGACAGCCGTCTCTGCTCCTACCCGTAGACAGCTGTCTCTGCTCCTATCATTAGACAGCTGTCTCCGCTCCTATCTTTCGACAGCTGTCTCTGCTCCTACCCGTAGACAGCTGTCTCTGCTCCTATCTTTAGACAGCTGTCTCTGCTCCTATCATTAGACAGCTGTCTCTGCTCCTATCATTAGACAGCTGTCTCTGCTCCTATCTTTCGACAGCTGTCTCTGCTCCTACCCGTAGACAGCTGTCTCTGCTCCTATCTTTAGACATCTGTCTCTGCTCCTACCCGTAGACAGCTGTCTCTGCTCCTACCCTTAGACAGCTGTCTCTGCTCCTACCCTTAGACAGCTGTCTCTGCTCCTATCTTTAGACAGCTGTCTCTGCTCCTACCCGTAGACAGCTGTCTCTGCTCCTATCATTAGACAGCTGTCTCTGCTCCTATCTTTAGACAGCTGTCTCTGCTCCTACCCGTAGACAGCTGTCTCTGCTCCTATCAGTAGATGTGAGAAGTTGGCCTGGTATATGCTGTCCACTAATTATAGTGGGCACCTTGCACCAGTCCAAACAACCCCTTATTGGAGATAGGTTAAAGACAACCTTGTTGAAAGCTATCCTAGTGGTAGCTATGGAGAGCAGCCTTCAGGCTAAGTCTTGAAGGACTGTAAAGCAGCTTGTTTTACCAGTCTATAATCTCTTGAGTGATCAAATGAAAGAGCACCACACCAGGTATATATTCAAAATATATGTATTTATTGCTAAACACACCCCTCTAGTCTCTTTATGAGGCTAGAGTTCGAAGTACATAAGTTATAAGTTATTTAAACACAGTAATAGCACAAATACACGTTTGGGCCCTAGGGGCGTACCAAACCATATACCAATAAAGTGGTATAAGAACCACGACTGAGCTAGACACTAGGCCTAGAGCCTCTAGAAGTGCTTGGACCACAAGGAACCACCCAAGGTAGTGACACAGGGGACCCACGGGGGACGCGTGCAGTGTAATAACACAGCCGCGAAACGCCGTTAACTTCTATGGAGAAAGTCGCGGGTTGGAAATTAAAGAAAAGGGACACTTAAAGAAGGACTTGGAGCAAACCCTTTGAGAACTAGGTCGTTCTAGAGTCTCTACCCACGGGAGCACCGGAGTACTCTTGTTACCTCACCCAGGGAAGCCGGGTGCATAGGTGCCTTTCGGGGTCGGGTTTCGTCGTCAATTTGAATGGCGATCTGCTGCAAAGTGCTGCTGGCGACCAAGTGAAAAGTGTCCGGGTGGATCCAAAGGTGGATCGGAGATCTGAAGAACCTGAAAGCAGAGGGGACAGAGTCTGGGTCACTAGCCAGTGACCAGGAAGGCGATGAGCAGATGCCCACCGATGTCGAGTGCTTCAGGTAGGTTGGCGGTCGTCTTGACTCTTCAGCCACGAGGTCCAGGAGGCGTTGTCGGCAACCAGGAGCAGGATTCGGGCTGGTACACGATGTCTGTCGAGTGCTGAGGTGTCGGCGACCGGATTGGACCCAACAAGCCTTGGCAACGGCAAGTCCCGATGAAGATGAAGATTGACGATGATGCAGACCAGCAAGGTCTGAGGAACTCACCCAGCAAGGGTAAGTGAGGGCAAGCCTGGAGCAACCAGGGAGCCCAAGTAGAAAAAGATTGGCCTTCGTGAAGGGCTACGCCAACGGGCTAGCGACCGCGAAGGAGCCTCGAGATGGTGCACGTGGAGCTGGCTCACAGGACACTCGTGGAGTGGAGGCCAGTGATCTTCGGTGCAGTTGGTGCTGGAGGCTAGGGCTACTCGGAGCCCAAAGCACGACTTCGTGGGAGACCCAGAAGAGGATGCACTTGCAAATGCGTGCGGTGTCCAGGGGTCACGGTTCCACGTTACCCACGACAGCTACGGGCCTCAGCTTTGCTGGGGACTCAGGGCAGCCTCGGGGAAGTCTGGAAATCCACCTCTGGTGATGCAAAGACTTCGGCGTCCGACGGGAGCTTAGGCGATGCAGACCGGACAGTTGCTTCTTTGGTGCCTGCCAAGCAGGGAGTCACTCCTTGACCCCAAGGGAGATTCTTCTGTCCTCTAATCTTGTAGTAGAGCGTCGAAGGTCCAGGATTCTGTGTCAGAGTTTCGTCCAGGGATAATCTAAAGTCCTAAGGACTGGGTTCCTATACTTATACTAAGTTTAGGGGTTGGACTTACTCTGTGGCCCCACCTATGGGTGGGTCAGGGCAGAGGGGTGGCTACACCCCTTTCCCTTTGTCCAGTTCGCGCCAAAGCAGGGGCTGCAAGCCCCTGATCCGGTTTGAACTGGGGTATGCACTAGGGACACCAAGTGTGCCCCCAGTGCAGGACTTCAAAGCACCCGAGAGTGCTCCCGCCCAGCCCCAATACACACTATCCTGTCTGGGGAGGTGGTCACACCTCCCTGGGACAGGAAACCTATTGTCCAGGCCTCCCCTGCCAGAGTTTCGGTCAGCAGCAGGAGGCCAGACTTGTGTCTGTGGCAGCAGCATCCATTTTGTGATGCCAGGGCTTTAGAAAGAAGTTACCGGCCAAGCCAGGGTTAACATGTCTCTCCCTCTAGAAGGGTGGAATGCTACCCCCGCCGCCAGAATTGGCGGGGGGTAGTATTCCAAGATGTTTGACACCAAACACGACATGTTTCGGTGCAGCCATTCCAACGTTAGCATTTAACGCGAGGTTATAATGCGCTTAAGAGTATATGGTCAGGCTGCACTACAAACAGCATCAGAGAAGGGTCTCCGAACGCTGCAGAGGGGCCCTGCTCATGCAGGGCACCCTCTCACATAGGAACCACGCACTCTGCCTTCAGGATTGATAAGGCCTGCCATAGGAGTGACTTATAGGTTTATATGTGTGTATGTATATAGTGATATAGGTAGCCTATATCACAGTAAGGGGTGCATGCACCACCTTACCCAGGCTGCAGTAGCAGACCTGTGGTGTCAGTTTGGATGGCCTTCCAGGGGTGGCACAATACATGCTGCAGCCCCTGGTAGGCCTCTGAGGTACCTATGCCCTGGGTACATAGTATACCATATACTAGGGACTTATAAGGGCACTCCAGATTCCAATCAGAGATGTGCCTAAGGCACATGGAAACCATTTTAGAGAGGAAGCAGCTAGGCTGGGGTTCTGATTAGCAGGGCCCCAGCCAGACTAAGGTCGAAAAACAGTGAAGCATCAGCAAAAAGTGGGGGTACCCATGTGAAGCAGATCCTACTCTCCTACAGTAGACAGCTGTCTCTGCTCCTATCTTTCAACAGCTGTATCTGCTCCTACCCGTAGACAGCTGTCTCTGCTCCTATCTTTAGACAGCTGTCTCTGCTCCTACCCGTAGACAGCTGTCTCTGCTCCTATCATTAGACAGTTGTCTCTGCTCCTATGCTTTGACAGCTGTCTCTGCTCCTGTCCCTGGCTGTCTCTGCTCCTATCTCGCAAGCCCCCACCAGCGTTTGAGCCAGTTTTTCCATGGCTGCAGCATGTCTCACCCCCAGGGGCCCTGCATGGTAAGGGCAGAGCCATGAAGGGCCCAGAGGTGTGCAGACCGGCTGCCCCAGAGAGGAGACACTCACTGGCTCTTCGAAGGAAATCTACAAATGTTAAAAAAAGGCGAAGCAGCCGGGGCTCCTGTACTCGCGGCTGTTTGTCCGGCAGTGTCTGATGCCAAGGGTCTGGGTGCAGTCACCCAGGGGCGGCTCCTCCACGTGGGCGGAGGAGCGTCGCCCTACTGCTTTCTCACAGTGCGAGAAGCAGAAAAATAAAATGGTATTTTAAATACCATTTAATGTTTCTGCTTCTCGCACTGCGAGAAAGCAGAAGGGTATGCCTGGTTGGGGCGGGCTGGTGGAAGTTCCTGCTCCAGGCAGGGGAGGACTGGCTTGCCCACTGTTGTGGACGCTGACTGTTTGGTCGGCCCCAGGGCCGACCAAACCAGTCATGCACACTCTGCATTTTCTCTATGTAGCCTACATAGAGAAAATGGCCTCCCCATAGACGCCTGTGGGGTCGGCATCCTAGCCAATCACAATGCTGCCATTGCAGCGTTGTAATTGGCTTAGGGGAGGAGAGGGAGCCTGCCTGTTTCTTGTAAGGTGTTAGGCACAGAGAGGAGACGCGACGCGGGACCAGAGGCGAGGATTTTCTTTTTTTTTTCAAGTACCCCCCCTCCCTGCGCGACCCTCCCCCCCTCACCCTCCCACCCGCGAGTCATGCCGGCCGCGACTGGTGCAGTCTAGGGGCGCCCGATATTACACCTGTGAAACATTTGTGAAGCCAGGTGTGTGCAAAATGTGTCATGACACTTCACTGGTTGTGTTTTGTATAAAGGAACAGGTGATTGACGGGCGTGACTGAGGGCGGTCGGGTTACTCAGACGGGAAATCCGTCACACCGTCCGCCAAGATCTAAATCAGGCCCTACGTGTTCATAACTCTGCCGCCTGGAGTTCACGGACTACGCGAGAGGCTGGTGGCCCCTTCAGTTTAGTACGGACAATGTATGGGGGACCTGCTTTTCATCTGGTTGTTCTCCCCGGACTGTGCAAGAGCCCTGCCCCTGCGCCCCCCCCCTCCGATACACCCGAGTATGTGGCCATTCTCTGCCTCCTGCGGGACCAGCCCTGGGAGGGAGCCCCTGCGGACCCGAGGGTGCAGTCCCTTGCGCATGGACTCTGTCCGCGGGGCCACCGTTTCACTAGGACCCCAACACAGGGTTCTGGATGAACCAGGAGGGTTCCCCTGCTCCAGCAGGGTGGCAAGCTCTCACTGGGCCCCTGACAAAGCCCTGTGAGGGCCCCAAGCCTAGCCATGCAGGTTTCTTTGCCTTGTCTCCACTTTACCTTCAAATCTGGCTGCCCAACCAAAGGCCAACTGAAAACTCCCTTCAAAAGGCTCGGTGCAGCCAGATGCCCATCCTAGGAGTCCGGTCCTCTGGTCATGTGAGGAACACAGGGTGCAACCAGATGCGCATCCTAGGAGTCCGGTCCTCTGGTCATGTGAGGAACACAGGGTGCAACCAGATGGCAGTCCTGTGAGTCCGGTCGTCTAGTCATGCACCGGAGGTACACATGGTGCAACCAGATGGCCCTCACGTACCAGAGGAACACATGGTGCAACCAGATGACCGTGCTATGAGCCCGGTCATGTAGTTATGTGTCAGAGGAACACACAGTGCAACCAAAGGACTACCCGAGGAACACATGTTGCAAACAGATGACTGTCCTATAAGTCAGGTCACGTGGCAGAGGAACACACGGTGCAACCAGATAACCATCCTATGATTCCAATCTTCTGGTCATGTGCCAGAGGTACAGATGGTACAACCAGATGACCGTGCTATGAGTCCGGTCATGTAGTTACGTGCCAGAGGAACACACAGTTCAACCAAATGACCATCCTATGATGTTGGGTCATCTGGTCAAGTACCAGAGCGACACATGGTGAAACCAGATGACTTTCCTATGAGTCCGGTCATCTGGTCACATGCCATAGGAACACATGGTGCAACCAGATAACCGTCCTATGAGTCCGGTCATGTGGTTACGTGCCAGAGGAACACACAGTGCAACCAAAGGACTACCCGAGGAACACATGTTGCAAACAGATGACTGTCCTATAAGTCAGGTCACGTGCCAGAGGAACACATGGTGCAACCAGATAACCATCCTATGATTCCAATCTTCTGGTCATGTGCCAGAGGTACAGATGGTACAACCAGATGACCGTCACGGACCAGAGGAACACACAGTTCAACCAAATGACCATCCTATGATGTTGGGTCATCAGGTCACGTGCCAGAGGGACACATGGTGAAACCAGATGACCGTCTTGTGAGTCCGGTCATCTGGTTATGTGCCAGAGAAATGCATGGTACAGCCAGACGAGCATCCTGTGAGTCCGATCATCTGGTCACGTGCCAGTGAAACACATGGTACAGCCAGACGAGCATCCTGTGAGTCCAGTCATCTGGTGACATGCCGGAGGTACACATGGTACAACCAGATGACCACCCTGTGAGTCCTGGGGCTCTGGTCATGTGCCAGAGATACACATGATGCAGCCAGATGACCTTCTGGTAAGTCAGGTCACCTAGTCACGTAGCGGAGGAATGTATGATGCAACTAGATGACCGTCCTGCGAGACCGGTCATCTGGTCACATGCCGGAGGTACACATGGTGGAACCACACAAGCGTCCTGTGAGTCCGGTCAACTGGTCACGTGCCGGAGAAACACATAGTGCAACCAGAGGAGCGTCTTGTGAGTCCGTCATCTGGTTTTGTGCCAGAGGAAAACACAGTGTAACCCGATGACCACTGAATTAGTCACTTTCCTACAACCGTCCTGTGAGTCCGGTCATCTGGTCAAGTGCCGGAGGAATACATGGTGCAACCAGATGACCGTCCAATTAGTCCGGTCATCTGGTCACGTGCCAGAAGAACGCATCACACAACCAAATGACCCTGGTCACCAGGTCACGTGCCTGAGGAACACATGGTGCAAACAGATGACCTTCCTATGAGTTGGTCATCTGGTCACATGCCAGAGGTAGACATGGTGCATATGATCACATGCCGGAGGAACATATGATGCAAACAGATGACCGCCCTATGAATTGGTCATCTGGCCACATTCCAGAGGAAGATATGGTGCATCTGGTCACATGCCAGAGGAACACATTGTGCAACCAGGTGACCGTCCTATGAGTCCGTTCCTCTGGTCACATGCTGGAGGAACGCATGGTGCAACCAGATGACCATGCTGTGAGTCCGGTCCTCTGGTCATGTGCCTCAGGAACACATGGTGCAACCAGATGATCGTCCTGTTAGTCCGGTCATCTGGTGATGTGCTGGAGGTACGCATGGTGGAACCACATGACTGTCCTGTGAGTTTGGTGCTCTGGTCATGTGCCAGAGGAACGCATGGTGCAGCCAGATGACTGTCCGGTGAGTCTGGTCACCTGGTCACGTGGCAGAGGAATGCATGGTGCAACCAGATGACCATTCTGTGAGTCCAGTCATGTGGTCACGTGCCGGAGGAACACATGGTGCAATCAGACGAGTGTCCGGTGAGTCCAGTCATCTGGTCACATGCCAGAGGAAGACATGGTGCATATGATCACATTCAGAGGAACATATGATGCAAACAGATGACGCCCTATGAGTTGCCAGGTTTGGAAAAACCGCTGCCCGACTGACGGGAGCACTTATCATGAAAACCGTCCTGTTTTCTTTTCTAGATCTAAGGAGTTTATTAAAGATACTTTCCAATTAATTCCAAGTCATCAATGATTCATTATTTTCTTTTATTCATTAATTTGGAAAATTCTTATATACCAATTGCGTCTTGGTAATTGTTGCAGTTTAGACTGTAAAATATTTTAAACCCAATGCATTTCGGGTCATTGGCAACTCTTCCTCAGGGGTCTCTTCATGACAGTCTGCAAACGAAAATGAAAAAAGAGACTACTCAATTTAATCCTCAACTCTCAAAGATATACAGAGAAATCCGTCACGTCACTACAGTGTTAAGATTGTGACCTAATCCGTTGAAAACACCCGAAAAAAGACGATGACAGATAACTGAACCATGAAACGGCAGTGTACACAACACCAGCTTTCACAAAGTGCTCAAACTAGGATGAATTCCTCCCGATAGTGTGTTAATGGCATATCCGTAGATCATCGTGGTGTCAAAACATACCTCTTTTCAAGGCCATACTGCTGTTAGTGGTGCACGCAACTGTTAACTGAACTTCGTGTTCCCGTGCAGTTGAAATCACCCCCGATTTGTGCAAACTCCAATACTTGCTTACAGTGTGGAACCGTGGTCGTAAATTCAAAAAATGTGTGACCGTGATCATAAAATGAAAGTTAGAGTGACTCGCATGCTGTAAACATGCACCAATATGCGTACCCAACCGACTTGAACGGTGTGCGTTCTCGCTTAGGAGACTGGAACGAGCCTTCCTGTCAATTACTTAAATGACCGTGGCATCTTCCCTTACGTGCAAAGTACGTACTTAAAGGGATAGCGATCAGAAAGATAATCTCGAAGTAAAGAGTGTTAGCACGGCAAGTTAATAAAGTTAAACGGAGTCAAAACAAGTTTGGGACCTGTTTGTCATCCGTTTGATCCCTTGGTGTAGTGTGGTCTCCTGCTGCTCTCCAACCCTGTCCCATGGATCCTGAATGGCAAACAGTGATGAGACTGCTAGGGGACGGTCTAGCGAGCACAGTACTCTGATCTATTAGACATACTTGGTCCGTTTAGGAATGAAATGCTTGGCCAGCCTTGGCTGTTGTTTCAAGCAAAGATCTTCCACCCCACCTGAGACCCTCCGACTCAAGGGTCTGCCTTTTGTGGAGGCCCTCACACAGGGCCCCCCAATCCAGCAGGAGGCCAAGCAGCCTGGCAGCACATGTCGCAGAGGCCTGACCAGAGTGGACGGTATGGGTGGTGCTAGTCCTGAATGCCACCTGGCTGTCCAGGCCCCCCATGACGTACAGTGCTTTTCTGCAGGAGTTCGGAATGACTGCGCCATGGAGTGTGCCCGCTTCCCATGCCAGTGGTGAGGTCAGAACTCCTATGTCTCGCTCCAGATGCACCTCAGCCGCTGCTCCTTTCTGTCACCGTGGAGCTCCTTGTACTAGTGTGACTGGCCTGTCCATCCAGCCTCTGAAGGCAGCTTGGGCCCACAGGCTCCTGAAGCATGCAAAGATGTTTCCGAGAAGGGCATGTGGCTTCTCGTCCAGCAAGTGCAGCTTCCCGGGTCATCCTCCCAGTAGCATATGCTTGTCTCGAAGATCAAGCCAATCATGTGTAAGTGCACACGGCCGGTACAGTGAAACTGCGAATGACTCATTAAATC